>CM076583.1:565565312-566165312 GCA_034641835.2 Pinus albicaulis | reverse complement strand
CCTGTAGTCATCTATGGAGGACACATACAACTTGACAAAAAATAATTATCTAGTAGCCTTATTCCAAAATAGATATACCTATTGGTGTAACTAGCACAACCATATAAACTAAATGACTGGTAAACCCCTATGGGCATTAAAACAATTACCTCATGATACATTTCACATTGCCAAGATTAAAAAATCATAAGAAATTAATTAAATTATAACTTTATTTTAAATTATTATTTTTATTAATTATAAAAATGATTAATATACAAGTTAAATATATATCCTATTAAACAAAATGTAACAATCTTCTTAACCATGGAGATTCACCCCACTTTACTATGGAAATGGTTGACCATACTTTGTTATAATAACATGGACCAATATCATGGGTTATTAATACCACATTCCCAAAATCCATAATTGATGTTCATATGACATTTTTTTAATTAATCAAGTTAATTAAATGAACAAAAATAACATAACTACTTTTGAGATAATCTCAACCTTTGTTATGTGACTACCGCTACAAATATTCTATAACATTTAGTGGAGGTTAAATCTCTACCATTAACCTACTAATTATTGATAATTAAATTAAAATTCTAGAAGCCTTATTCCAAACTAAACATACCTATTAGAGTAATTAACAAGAAAATGTACTTGGGCCCTACTAACCCTAATTGAAAATATGTGTGGGGCAATAAATTGACATAGCTCCAAAGCAATAAGGAAAATATATATATTAATGCAAGACCAATAAAGACTCCTCAAAAACATATTTATAATGTCATAGCATACATACTATGCATGTACTAGACTAACTTAACTATCTTTCTAGACAAACTTTAACAATACATATATTACGTAACAACTCAAAAATGTTACTAATAAGCTACAATATAGCGAGTATGCCCAAGTTCTACAAAGCCGATCACTTAGCTAGACATCTCCTACAAATATTTGATACAAGGAAAGCTAGGGGTGTTTATATTAATGTGCACCTAGATTGCCTTGAGATGAATAATAATTCTAAAATAGGCTCATTGAGGGTATTTGCAGCTAAAGAATATTTGGACATATATATTAACTAGAGATAGAAGGGGATATAATAACTTTAAAAAAAAAATCATTGAAAAGGATGTGCGTGTCATTATAAATTGATTTTCCAATTTTATGTTTGGTTAAGGAATGTGAGGGGACTATGAAAACCTATGTGAATGTAATCCCTTATAGGTTGTTAAAGTCACAAATTTTTTTAAGTGATGGTCCTTAACTTTATAGTAGTTGCAGGCACCCTTACTTAGAAACCAAAAATGAGAAAACCTTGAGCCTAAACAACTTCTCAAGGTCATACAAGGTTTTATGGTCCCAAAGCTACTACAAATGCATAAAATAGTCATTCTTCATGAACAATTATGTGATTCCCTCGAGAGATGATTTACAACCCACAATAGGGAAGATGTGTAGGTGTAATGTAAGTAAGTATATATGTATGCCAACATTTTTAAATGTCACCTCAATATGTACAATTTATTTTTATTTACATGTTATTTCTATCCATTTTTTTAAAGACTTGCTTTAACTATGGCATGGAAGTTACTAATGGTAAATATGTTATTTAAGTGAATATGAGCTATTTTCAAGGATTTAATTTTTGGATTTAAAAAAACCATACAAATAAATATCCAAAAATCATGTATGAAATTGGAAACATATCCCTAAATTATGACATAAAATATGTGATGCATTGTTCACAATGCATTATATTATACAAAGGATAAAATAAGGTCTCCAAGTTATGGTCCAATCAAATTTTTGAAAAATATTTTTTTTTAATAATATTGAAAAATAAACATACATTTTTCAAAGTTAAACATTATAAGTTACCTTGGTCAATGCTAAACTAATAATGGTCAACCAACACATTGATTGCTAAAGTTATGTCTTTGTCTTTGCAGGGACTAATAATGATTTTGTAACCATATTTAAAGTTAATTAATAAGCACATAAAAACTCAAAACTTACAAGAAACTTACAATTAACAAGATTCTTAACCATGGGTGTTCACCCCCACTTTACAATGCATATTATTAACTTGTAAATAGACTTTGTTACAATACCATGGCTTAATAATACCTCATGCACAAAAACCATAACTCATTTCACAATAAAAAAACATTTTATCATTTTTGTGAATTATCAAAACAATTTAAACAATGTCTATGTATTATTAATGTTAATTAAGGGTAGACCAAGTTGTCGATGTGGGTTGTTAACTTCCTCACCATCTGTGTTTGATTCCCCAAAATGACATGCTTAACCTGTATTGATTAGGCTCAAGGAGTAGGCGGCCCCATGGAGTTTTCACTCCATCTGTGGTCAATATGGGACATTTTGGCTCTTACTTAGTCATTGGGTCATTAATATAAAAAAAATTTATAAATATTTTATTTCAAGTTAATTTTATAACATTTTCTTAATTAAATCTAAAATTAAAAAGTTTATATTTTTTAGATATATCTTTAAAACCCTCTACCCTTAGGACTACTAAAAATATTCCATGGTTATTCCATAGAGATTAATTCAAGGTTTTAATAATATGAAAAACGAGAATACTTTTATATATAGAGATGTGAAATTTATAATACCAACCTAGATCCATCTTAACTATGTTTCTACTACGCATCGAGAGGGATCAAAACTCTTCACTCTAAAATAGGTTTTCATCTCAAGAGATTTGGTCCCTCTCAGCGGTTGGTAGATCCAGAGTTAAGATGGATCTAGGTTGGTCTTATCAACAAAGGGAACATCAAGTTCATCACAAGAGTTGGGGACTTAAAGTGTTTAACTAGTTGGTGCCCAACATAGATGTGTAGTATCCTAAGGGAGGAATGGGATAAAATCCATGGAAGGAAGAAGTAATATGGTCACATTTTAACAAAGAGTTTGAAGACCTTAAGGAAAGTTGGTGGGATTTATTATTGGAGAGAACACACTACCAAAGTAGGATAACTAGGTTAGGAAGACTAAACTTTATAGTGGAGGTGTCAGTAAGTGGTAATAGAACTTAGGAAATAAGGCAAAGAAAAATGTGGGCCACTAGGTAGATTATATATAATGGATTATTACATAACACATCATCTATTTTAATATTTTTTGGTTGGGAAAAATGGAGCTAGTGGGTCATAGGTCTCGTTTTTAGGGATATGTCTCATTTTGGTGATTTAGGGTCTATAACATTTTAAAACATATTTGAGGCATCAAATGACTATTTTTTGCGTTAAAAATATGTAAACAAAGTTGCTAGCCTCTCAAAATTGTTCTACACTTTCAGACCTTTCTAGTAGTGTGAATATCACCTCAATTAAAGCTCATATATAGAAGTTATTCCTCCCATAAGTTTATCTATTCTATTGACCATAATTATACCAAACAATTGCCACATAAAATTATGTTAGTATCACATGTGGAATGTCAAGAAGATTTTAAAGGGTCAAAAAACCCAACACTAACTGGAAATTAAGACATGTAAAAACCTTGACCATAACCCTAGACAACTATCATGCTATGTTAAATGTTATGCCTTTAAGAAATGAAGGGGTTATGTTCATATTATATTGTGTATTGTTCCATAGTTGAGCAGAGAATCTGGAAGTGGGATATTGAATCAAGATAGATAAAGTAGAGGATTGTATACAATCCAGATTAGATACAATGTCCGTGGAAACTCCATAATGAATGCTCTTTTATTGTCTTTGCATTTCATATCTAAGAAGAAAAGAGTAGTGAATAATGCTCACCTTGTAGTTAGTTTTTTTCATGTATTAGGTTTTCCTTGGGTACATCTTATGTTCATTATGTGGATGGTGTGTTATTTTCTTTTCCTTTTGTTTTAGTTACATTTTGTTACAACATCTCATATATCAAGTTAGTAACATCAAATCAAAATCTACGTAAATCATTTCATAACAAGGGACCTAAAAATATTGTAAGATCTGTTGTGACGAATTGGTCTATCCATAATTGTTTACAGGCCAATGGATTAAGTCAATTATTCCATTTTGAATGAAAATAGTGTTGTAGCTAGTTAATTTAATATGTTTACTAGGTTTATAATAGATATGAAGTAATACAAGCATAGAATTAGAAAATAAAGCAAACTACTAGAAAATAAAATAAGTTTATTAACCTTTCTTTTTTTGGAGATATATTTAATCTACTTTTATTTTTATTTCTTTCCTAGCATGTTTGTGACTTGGGGAACTAGCTTGTGGTCAAGAAACCATGACCCAAGGGAAACTAAGCCATTAAAATTACTTGAGGATCACATTCAGCCTAGTTCACACCAAACCTTAACATGGTTGGGTTTTTTGTTGGTGTCTCCCCCCAAATACTGTGAGTTTCGAACCTTGGCTGCCTTATAGAATGAAACCCACAAAATTTAATCACACCAGTAGAATTTTATTATCTTCTTAACCTATGCAAGAAATGTATAAATATGGAACAAGGGATTAAAGGAAATATATATGACCTAATTGGAAAGCTCTGAAGCTCGTGCGATAGATCTAGGTCTGTCCCCTATGATTCATCCTTGGGTTAGCTTCGATTGTCCAATCAACCTTGTCTTCTCTGTCAAACTGATTCGACCACCCTTGTATTGGTGTTGTAGGAGTTCCCTTGATGAGCAACCCCTCACTCAGGCGAGAGGGGCCTCAAACCTTCAAAGATGTTGTTAATCATATGCCTTTTTTCCTAGGGCTCCAAGTCTACTGCTTTGTCTTGTGCAGCGGGAGAAACCCCAGCCATGGGCGCTCAATGGTAGGCTAGAGAAGGGAAAATTCGTTATCTCCGTAAGGCAGCCAAGAATCCGAAATTTGTGATCCCAAACAATCGGTTGGAGAAATCCCTTCAATACATGAAATATCACACAATGATCTGTAAGTTTCTAGGCATTTGGGCCAAGGAACAAGACATACTGATGTGGATCCGGAACAAGTGGGCTCCTTGGGGGTAGATCAAACTCCGCCTTCGAGCCAAGGGATTATTTACAATTATATTTGAAGATATAGAGGATAGGAAATGAGTATTTGAGAATGGGTGATACTTCATGGGTATTGCTTCTTTGTTGTTAAGATATTGGGAATAATGTTACAATCCAGATAAGGAATATTTTTTGGCGGCTCTGGTGCGGGTTTTCCTTTTTCCCCTACCAGACGAATTTTGGGAACCATACATCTTGGAGGGCTTAGGAAATTCTATTGGGAAATTTGTTAAAGTGTCGGTGATCACCAAGCGATGTTGACATGCAACATTTTCCCGTATGTGCACATGAACATATCATAGTCACTCCCTGAATCTATAGATCTAGTCTACCATGATTCAACATGGAATCAACCCCTAGATTATGAACATGTTCCATTTAAATGTCGGCACTGTCACGAGTATGGCCACCTCTTCCGTGATTTCCCCCAAAATATTCCAAAAGAAGTATGTTTTGCTACCCAACAAAGACATGAAGACGGATTCCAACAAATTGGAGGTAGACGACCTCACCTGAATCATGCCCAACAAGGCACTTCGTAGGCTCGACCTCCTCCCCAGACGACCCCCCAGGTCCGATCCACTCTGGTTCTCCACGCAGCGAGTAAACCCCACGCCTCTGGTGATGAAAACCCTTTTGCAATTCTGGAGACCCACGATCAAGAATCAGATACTCTTGTGACAGACCAACCTCTACCACTTCACTTGCTTCAAGCTATGGAGGTAGACAAACTGATTCCCACTCAAGGGGACAAACAAGCCACCAACCGGAAAATGTGAGAATCAAATGAGAATGACCAACAGCTGAAAGAGATATTGCAACAGACTAGCAGGGTCTTGGAAACAGAGGACAAACATAACATATTGAACACAAAATTATGGATATATTTAGAACCTAGATCAAGGCATACATCAAGGACATCCCTACAAATCATCCATCCCACTTTGGTCACCTCTACACCCAGTGGAGTGTTAGATCGGGAAAATAGGAACCAGACACAAGAGGGGCAAGCAAGGAAAGAAGTCTCGTAGCCATTACTCTCCCAAATTGAGGGGTTCCAGAGAAGGGGAAGAAGGGATGCTAGACAAAAAATGGTGTAATAAGAGAAGCTAGAGAAATATTGCTCAACTTAGGTTAGATGGGACGATTGACGGATTACTTTCCCAGATCCCTTCCTCATTTTCAATGAAGATAGTCTCATGGAACATTAGGGGCTTAAACAACAAAGGAAAGCTTCAATTTATTAAAGAAAAGATAGAAAAGTTTAAACCTGATATAGTACTCTTAATAGAGACTAAGATGATAGAAAGTAAAGTTATTGAGGCCAGGTAGTACTGTTGGTGGAACAACGAAGCCATGACGATTGATGCCATTGGATCGGTAGGAGGATACTCTATATGATGGGATTAGAACAAATTTATCTTCAAATACTGGATCGACTATCGATTCTCCTTGTTAGGAACATTCAGATCCATTGGCTCTGAAGCTTGGACCAGTTTGATTGCAATATATGGTCCCTCCATCCCCCAGGATAAGGATAGATTCCTTTCACAGCCGCGGGGCCTAGGCCATTCTTGGGCATCTTTTGATTGGATTTTTGGAGGTGAATTCAACATGATTAGAAATATGGAAGAAAAATTGGGAGGCATTCGACGACTAGACCCATCATCCACAACATTTAATTAATTGATCAAGGAATTACACCTCACAGATGTCATCACCAAAAAAGACCTGCATACATGGAACAACCACAAAGGAGGAACACACCTGGTTTCTAGTCGTATAGACTGTTTTCTCTGTTTTCTCATGTTGAAATCCATCAGGTTGAAATATCAAGCCATAAAATTTGATATCCTCCCATCCATGGGATCAAACCACTGGGAAATCAACCTCACTTTTCCCCCTTATGCCATGCCCAAGAAGAGACCTTTTCGCTTCGAAATATTCTGGTTGAGACGCCCTGGATTTGTAGAGAAACTGGAAGCATGGTGGATAAGCTTGGAGGTGCATCTTGGAAATCGTATGAAAACCTTTCAAAGGAAACTTTGGGCACTTAAGCAACGGATCAAGACCTGGAATCTTGAGGAGTTTGGTGACATCTTTGTGGAGAAGCGCAAACTAGAGGAGCTCTTGGAGATTGTTCAGATGCAGGTCATCTGCGAGGGCTGATCCAACAATATAGCAGAGGAAGAAGGGCACATGATCATGGATTTGAAGGAAATAAGGGGCCAAGAAGAAACCCTATGGCGACAAAAATCCTGTATCAATTAGCTCAGATAAGGCAGAAGGAAATCCAAGTTATTTCACTGCCCCTAATGCAACATCGTCATCACAATAGAATCAACTCTCTCACATCTGCATAAGGTGTTAGTTTGGAGAGATAGGAAGACATTGAACATGAGCTTACCACTTTCTACTCTATGCTTCTGAGCGAATGATATATCAAAAGATATGGAAAATATAACCCAACACATACCGTCTCTGATTTCTACAGCTCAGAATGAGGCCCTGCTTAGCCCAATCTCCTCTGAAGAAGTTGAAGTGGTGGTTAAAGCACTGCCTTCCAACAAAGCCCCAAGACCAGATGGCTTTAATGCATATTTTTTCAAAGCTGGATGGTCATTCCTCGGTGCCGAAATTGTAGAGATGGTGGAGGAATCTCGTTACCTTAAACAAGTGTGGTCTAGCCTTAACACAACTTTCATCACATTAATCCCGAAATCGAAGGAGGAAAATTACCCAAGTGGATTTTTTCCTATTTCCCTCTGTAGTGTTATCTATAAGATCCTCTCCTCCATATTAGTTCATTGTCTCAAGCCCCTCCTACACCATATTATCAGTCAGGAACAATAAATTTTCGTGGAAGGAAGGCAGATCTTAGATGGTATCGTTGCAGCCCATGAAACTATTCACTCCCTTAATTGCCACAAAAGCAGGGGAGGATGCTCAAGCTAGAATTCTCAAAAGCCTATGGAAGACTCAATAGGACCTATCTTTTGGAAATCATGCGAGATTTTATATTTGCTGAAGAATGGATCCTATGGGTTAGATCCTTAATCTCCACCCCCTTTTTCTATATCGTGGTGAACAGAGCACTTCAACCAGTTTCAAATCTACCAGGGTATCCACTAAGGAGATTCACTCTTGCCATTCCTATTCATCATCTCAGCCGAGGGCCTTGGTAGATTGATCAATGCTAAAAAAAATGCAAACGTTCATCAACGAATTCATCTGCCCGAGATGGACATCTCATGACTCACTAACAGTTTGTCGATGATAATATTTTATATGGCGAGGCCACCCTATGGGAGGCTCTTCAAATGGATGGTATCCTCACAGAATTCCAGGCAGCTTTAGGTATGCTCCTCAATAAAGACAAGTACAATATTTATTTTTTTCACACTCCTCGCCATGTTCAGATCTTTTTGGCTCGTGTGCTGGGGTTCACTATCGTGTCCTGTTGTACTATACAACACCCCCCATTTATTTTCACTAAATGGGGACCCTTAAAATAAATAGGAAATTTATAAGCATGATTTTATCTTAGCCTAAGTCTAAAAACTTTAGGAAATGACGTTCTTTCCCTTTTCCTTTGATTTCTTAGTGCTCATCGCAAATCGCATAACTTATAAGCCTAACAATTTAAAACATATTAAGTGTTGCGAACTGCGATATGCGCTATAACCTTTTTCAAGTTAGATAAAACACTCATCACAAAATAGCTAAACACCGCTTTAAAATAAAATCGCATCGCACCTTTTAAAAACGACCAACTTATGACAATTCGGTAAAAGTCACGATGAGTCAGACCCGACGAATTAATAAAGAAACAATCATAAAACTTCAGATGTTCGATAAAGCACATCAGCATGATTCCTTAATGCACTTCGCAGCGAATAACCAAATGCAAGTTTTATTACCATATGGAAATTGCAATCTACAATTTGTGCAGATCGCATTTCGCGAAATTCATCGGTAATGGAAAACATAACTAATAGAAATAGTTTTGTGTTGCGATATGCGATATTGATAGTTATTGCTCAAGTGCACAAAATGATTCATATCTAATCAAACTGATATAAGATCTAATGTCTTAAATTGATCGAATAAAAATTTTACGTAAAGGTGTGTAAGAGATTTGATAGGAAGAATACTGAGTTATTAACGACAATTAATGGGAGTAAGGTTTGAAAGAAAGCGTGTTTTGAATGATTGAACGCCAAATTTTTGATTATATCGTTTTAACTCTATCCTTCTCTTCATTCACCTCATATCTAAAGTTTTCTCTATTCACTTGAATTCAGGAAATTGCTTAACGGAGCAAGGATAACAAGGATGAACAAGAAAGGAAAGGAAATTTCCCAAGCATCATCTATTAAAGACTCAGATATGTCTACCTTATTTTTAGATACCACTTGCAACAAGGATTGCGGAAGTTCCTCGTGGGAGGCAATGTACCAACTCTTTGAGAATGAACAACCAAGGGTAATAAATAAAATTGCTACAGTAGACATGTCAGTTTCTTCAAACCCGTCTTATTTCGACGTTGCAAGCTCATTCCTTCATAAAGTAGCAACGAGGTCGAAGATTCTCCCCTATAAAGATATGTTTAAGTGGGTAATTGAACACCTGAACATAGCAGATAAGACATTTAAGAATTCAAAGGATGAGAATATTGGTTCATTCACAACACAATATTTGAGGACAATGTACCACTTACCCATCCCACAACAGAAATATGATAAAGCTTTTGTCCAAATATTTACAAATAAACGTCTAGACTTGATTAAAGTTATAAAGGAATGGAAGGATGAGCAAGGCAAGCTGAAACAGGACAAACTCGGTATGTACCCGATAGCACAAATTCCTTCCCCTTATTGCTATACTGCTGGAATGTTGTGTATATTGTTTGCAAAGCCTGATACTACTAGGTTTTCTGTAGACTGGGTCCCATTAATTGACGTAATCGTCAATTATTTAATTCTGAATTGGGCAAATATCCCGTCTGATAATTTGGCCATAAATATCATGGAATATAGAAGTAAAATAAGTGTTTCCTTTAGGGCAATACCCCCCTTTTACATGAGTGCCTATGTCATGGACACAATTTGCTTTTGTTCGAGTTTTCCTACCATGGGATGGAAGTGGAAAACCCAAGACTCCACTCCAATCCATATTTACCACAGAGCCCTTTGGGAGTCAGATTTTAATCTACAGTTTTACAAAAATTGTTATAGAGTCATTCTACCTATGCATCATATTATATTTATCGAGAAGGCCCCTAGTATTTCCAAAGAGGCTAGTACAGACATTTTTCTTATTTCCATATGGTTTTCCAAAGAAAATTTCACCTATGTCAGAGTTTTTGGGAGTTATGCTTCTCCCCATGTCCTGCCCTATTATGTTCATGACATGCTACTTTTTGGAGAAATTGCTTACCAACTTGTAGTAAATGGTATTTCTAAGCAACTCAAAGATGCCAAGAAGGCCATTTGGCCTAATTTCCCTTTGCAGTGCGGTATTTTTACACTTTTTGATATTGGTCATACCTTCAAGGAAGTTTGAAATATTAATTTGTTGAATTTGGCTGTAATGTCAAACCAACCATATGACCCCAATGATGTGATTAATAATTTCACCACAGAGCTGAAATTGAAACCGTTTTTGAAAGAGACAAATAGATTTGATGATTTCTTTCAAGGCATTGAAAAGTTTACGGATGTACTAAAAATTGCATCCAGTTAGCTCAATCAATATGACTTTGAAGCCTTCCAAGCATACAAAAACAAGAGTTTGGAAAGGATTCCTTTGGATTTATTGATTATTGAAGATGTCAACAGACCGATTCCAAGTATTAGCTTGGATAATGAAGCCAAAGACATGTATGAAGATGAATCCCAAGATAAATCTAATCATGAGTCAGGGAAATCAGAACATCAATCTCAGAATTCAGATCACTCTGATATTGAATCCGAAAACATAAATGAGAGCCCAAAAAAGGTAATTGATAAAGTAATAAAAGAGATGGAAATGCAAGAGGAAGGAGGAATTAATGGAACTGAAGCATCTTCCCAATAAATCTAGAAAACCAAAATACACCTGATTAGGAAGAAAAATCTTAGCCAAAGGATTTGAAGAATGAATGGGAATTTTTTTCTAAGGCACTGCAAACGTCACAACCAAATCCTAATACTGATCAATCTACCAGTTTTTAGACGCCAGGTCATTCTCATAAATAAGTGGAAACTAGAACTCCGCTATAATAGGTACCTGAAACTCATGATCGAGAGATCATTCCGGCCTACCCTACAGAGCAGATAGTTTTACAAATTGAATCAATTCATTCACTGGATGTCTTCTACAGTCCTAGTCATAAGGTTGTAGTCAAGAGAAGAAAAAGGAGAAGAATGGATGATACAGTTTCAAATATTGCAAATGAATCTGTTGACGTTCTATGGAAGGATCCTCTAGCCGATCCTACTGAACATTTAACTAAGTTATCACAGTTTGCAGGGGCATATGCTATTGCCATTATTGACAAGGCTATTGAGGTTCAATTGTTATTGAAACCAAGAGAAGACAAAATACAAGAGTTAGAGATACTGTTAGAGCAAGAAAAGCTCAACTCCAGCAGGAAAATGGAATTGAAAATGTCTCAGTTTCAAAAGGATTTTGAAAGACTAACTTTGCAGCATTAGGTGCAACTTACATAAAATAAAATACATCCGGAAGCAACAATAAACAAATTAAAAATCCAGCCACAGGTAGAGAAATTCATAAGATAAGCACTAGAAGTGAATACTAAGCTAAAGCAACAACAAGAAGTTTTTTTCCAACAAGCTTCAATCACCAGCACTTATTATGATTCAAGTGAAGTCTTGATCCAACAAGTGGCTATCAAGAAACTTGAGTGTGAGAAAATTGAGAAGAAAATTAATGAATTCATTCAATGGCAAGCATCAGACTTAGGAAAGGAAGCTGATCTACCCCAGGTAGATAAATTTCACAAGGAAATTTTATTTAAATATTGAGAAGCACATATAAGACAAGCAAACAAAGCAGCAACAAAAGCATCAAAGTTAACAAAAGAAATCACTAAATATGTTTGTAAACAACTTTTGAAACCCAAGCTTATCAAAGAGTCCACATCTGAAGTGCTCTCTGAAATCAAGCCTTTAGAAGCACAGTGGAAACAAAAAATAGAAATGCAGGAAGAAATGATTAAAAAAGTAAATAAGTTTGATCAAGAGAATTATTGGAATTTTCTGATCAAACCTTATCATCAGGACCAAACCCTACAGTCATTAACTTGTTAAACAAACAGATCACAACCAACACTTTCAAATGCAGTATTCAAGGGCCAGGTTAGATCGAGAATTTCGCAGCCAACTCAACTTAAAACCATGCTAGATATTTGTCAAATTCGGGTTCAAATCCAAAAGGAGGATCAACACTCATAGTTATATTGTTACTTTATTTTCCTAGATTGTAGTTGAAGTTTACTCTTTACGAGGATGGTTATTTGAAACCTCCCTATTTTTATGTAATAATCTATTTTTAAACATATTTTAGTTTAGTATTTAAACCCTTCTCATGCATTTAGAGAAGGGTCCATAAATGTGTCAAAAACTTTTGCAAAGAATGCACTTCTGTAAGCTTGTAAATGCTTTGATGGATTAATGGAACAAAGTCTGTTATCTTTTGACATTTGAAGTTGTTTAACTGATGTTGCACTATTGTACTCTTTAAATTGCTTAAAAGTGAAGACGAGCAAAAAATATACTGTCAGTTTATATGAGTAGGACTTCATATATATGGTACTTCTATTCATTTGTATTAAGTTTTGCTTTCTAGATTGATAGTTATCTTTTTACTTGCATTATATATTTGAACTGTTATCATAAATTAATTTTAAATGCACTTTTGTACTAATATTTGTCTATGATTTCTTATCTGATATATAATCACACATATGAATGCCATACAATTTTCACAATTCTTTTAATCAAACTATTTTGTTAAAAGAATCATCGTTACATAATTTTCATCTCTTTCAACTGTGAAATAATCTTCATTACTAATAGTTGGAGGATATATTTTAAGATTGCATAAAGGAAGAAACACCCTGAGTATATAGTAGAATAGATAAGTGTTATATAAATGCATGTGATAGATTAAAATCATTTCCCGTTGCATGTTATATAAACAAAACACACCCCAAAATCATCCTTATTGGGAAACTGGTCTCTTCATCCCCAGTCGGAGCGACCACACCAAACGGAAAAGGACTTGCTCTAAGGTTCAGACTGGGTGGTTTTCCTCCATGTTGTGGCAATGGAATTCCAAGGCCTCAACATTTTTGGCACTAGAAGGAGGGTCAATTGCGAATGACAAGAAGATCTGATCAATCTAAAAGTCAATCTAAGAGTCTCTCTCCCTCTATATCCCCTTCAACTTCCAGAACATTAGGTAGATCTAAATCTTTAAGATCTGAAGTTGAACATCCTTCTCCTAAGTTTCCTAGTGATACTCAACCCATATTATCTCTTGATTTTCATCAAAATTCCCCTGAAGTTCAGTCTTTGGTAGAAAAGTTAGAGAGAGTATCCATTTCTGCCGAAAAATATAAAACTTCTCAATCATCCCAGATTAGTGTTTCATCCTCTTTACAACCTAGAAGAATATTAACTCGATTAGAAACTCAAAAGACATGAATTCCTCCTTTGGAATTTCCCATCGATACTTCTCAAAGGAAGATAAAGAGGACTGAATCAGATTTAATCACCAGCGAGGTGTCATCTAGTAATCCACCCCATTCACCTCCATTACCTCCACTCACTTCCACAACTTCCATTCCAACAATCAATGTTACTTTAACTAGTTCCAGTACTTAGACTACTATTCCTTCAACTAGTACTAGCATTCAACTTGCCTCTTCTTCAACTCGAAATCAATCCATTACATCCACACAAGGTCCATTGGGAGGCCAAGTACCTCCACCAAATGTACGACCATGGAAAAATCCAGGGGCTATACAAATGCCTGCTCCTCTTCATGCTCTACCAAAATACCCTGAAATATGGTTACCTAAATTTAATCCTGATGATGGTCTTCCAGCTGAAGAACATATTCATAATTACATGTTCGCCGTTAATTTAAAAGAGGTATTTGAAGAAGATTGTGTTGTAAGATTATTTCGATATACTGTCACAGGATCTGCAGGATCCTCGTATTTTTCATTACCTGCCCACTCTATAACTAGCTGGAACACGTTCAAAGAACAATTTTTAGCTAAGTTTGGAGATGACATAACCACTGCATCCCTCATCAATGATTTATCAAATCTAAAGGCTAAAACATGGGAGAAAATAAAATATTTTAATTGGAGATTTAATAAATTGTTCAATAAAATTCCCGCTACAACAGTTTCTGGTGCAAAAGTTCAAATTGAGTGGTATATTTCGCCTCTCCCATCTAATATAGCCATATTTTTTGATAGAGAAAAACTACCTACATTAGCAGAAAATATGAAGGAATCTTTATCTGTAGAGAAATTCATAATCGCTCTTGAAAATAATAATTCCCAAGAAGATAGGAAATCAAAGAAAGTATCCTTCAAAGATGATTAAAAAAAGAAGCCATCCAAAGACCCTTTTGATGTAGAAGGTATTCAGAAAGTTTTAAAGACTATGACAAATGAAATGGTAGATATCAAGAAACAAGTTGCTGAAAGTTCTACCTCAAAAAATAATTTTAGACCCTTCAAGAAAAAATCGTCTTCTAATTCTCAACCACCGAATATCATATCTAATGCTGAGTCTTATCAAGATATAGATGAAGATCAAACAGAAGAAGAAGAAACTGAAGAAGAATAAGAAGTTGAACTAAATGGAACGTGGGATTTTATCCTACCAAATGAGGAACAACAAGAAGCTTTACCTGTGAGTACAAGGAGAAAAAATACTACTGAAGCAACGTAGCCAAATCAGAAACAAAAGAATTCAACGCCCGCTAAAGATAAAACAGTAAGTAAAATGTCTACATCTAAGACTACACAAACAAACCTTGCTACTTCAGATGTTCTACCTACATCAAAGACAATGGTAGTCTCCAACACTATTGAGTATAATGTAGTTGAGGATATGAAAAAGGCGAGGGCCAATATTTCAATTCATGAACTTGCTAAGTTAAAGCAGCAGTAGAAAATCTTACTTAGAGATTTAAATGCAGTTCCTGCTTCAGCCTTACCTTCCCTAGTAGTAGTCCAAGCTGCTAATCAAATGGGTAAACCTACTTCTCCGTCAACTAAAATAGATGCTACAGATTTGATTATGATAGGTGATCGATCCATCTCTCATGCTCTTCCATTTATTTTAACCTATGAGATCTATAATAAAAGCGTCCATAATTGTTTAATAGACTCAGGGGCTTCCTCTAATATCATGCCAAAATCAATATGTGATAAGTTGAAGATAACTCCTCAGAGTTCCGATGTTCATATAGTACAACTTGATAGAACTAAAGTAGAGGTTGTAGTTGAAATAAATTATGTCTCTACCAGATTGTCATCAAACCCTAAGGTTGCTCAGATAATTGATATACTGGTCGCTGATATTCCTAAGTTTTACAGTTTAGTGTTAAGTAGAGACTGGTCTGAAAAACTTCATGGATATTTTGCAACAGGCTGGTCACATATGTGGCTACCACACAATGGAAAACCAAATCAAATCCGGGTAGACCGAGAGAAATTCATGAAACATACAATCACCGATCTTGAAGGGATAAACGAGCCAGTAGCATTCAATAATAATATTATTAGAAATTACTCGGAAAAATAATTTCTTGGAAATTTTAACGTTCCACCATCACCCTTTTTCGATAATGCAGTTATCTCTCAATTTGAGAATTTTTCCCAGATAAACACTTCTAAATGTAAAAATTTTGTAGATAAACCAGTAGTTCATTATTTATTTTGGATTCTTTATTTTGATGGCTCTAAATCAAAAGATGGTGCAGGAGCTGGCTGTATTTTAATAAGCTCAGAAGGAGAAAAAACCATGTTAGCATGCAGACTTGAATTCGATTGCACAAACACTATAACAAAATACGAAGCATTAATCCAAGGTTTGTACACAGCGATTGATCTCAACATCAAATATCTGAAAGTTCTAGGAGATTCAGAAATCATTGTTAAACATGTAAGAAATACCATCCATTGTCATTCTGGACATTTAAAGCATTACCAATCATTAGTCCAAGAATTGACCATTCATTTCTTAGCTTTCAATATTTCTTCTGTACCTAGAATTTTCACAAAGGAAAAATTCATAATTTTATTAATAAAAACAAAATTACATGTTACATTAGCTGGTAGTGTCAAGAGACAAACAAGTATGTCGTAGATGAAAATACAATGAAGAGGAAATTAGGCTTTCCTCCCTTTTTTCTTTTCAACCTTCCACCAACCACCTTGTGTTGGAGTGGTCGATATAAGGACGAGCTGGTTCTCTATCGCATGTGCTCCAACATCCTTATCAGAGTCTGATGTGTCTGAGGTGTGTAGTCTTTTGTTCCCCCCATTGTTCGGTGCCTCGGGCTCCGTATCCGGATGTGTCATGGTAGTAGCATCAATGGGTTCTTGCATTCCCTGTTATTGTGCACCCAAAGCAGTATCAGTCGGTATACTATCTTATGGGATGGGTTCTTCCTCTTCCTCTTGTTGTTCGGGCTCCTCTGATGGATATTTCCATCCTTTGGAAACTTTGCCTATTTTCTTCTTTCTCCTGTTATCTCTTGTGGTTGCCGGGCAAGTGTTTTGTAGATGACCTGTGTTCCTAGAGATCCGACCACGAAAAGCGGTGTGCTCATAATCTAAGTGTTGTGTCCATCTTTGCTGTTTGTGATTCAACATAATGCACTCTGGTAGACCTTTACTCAAATCCACTTCCACACAGATTCATGCGAAAGTGTATATGCGTTCCTCCATTCGTTGTATATCACTTTTAATATATCTGCCAAGGATGTTACCAATGCCACCAAGAACACTTTCCTGCTAGAAATGAAGCGGAAGGTTGTGAAGCCTGACCCAAACTGGCATTTTGGTCACCTCCATGGTATTGACATCAAATTCCGGGAACCATGGTGTGATGAAGAGTCCAGTAGATCCCCAGAATCATGGCCCCTCCTGTATAATCGTATCTCTGTCTTTAGCTAATGAAAACTTGACAATGAAAAAGCCTTTTGAGCATAGGTGGATTTCACAATCCATGGTCCAGTTGGAAAAAATCCATTGCAATAGCTCCACAAGTTTGGGCCAGAAACAGTTGAATTTGCATATTATAGCTTGAGATTCGAAAACAGTTCTATGCACATCTATGTCAGGAATGTCAATGTTTATTTCAAGCACACAGTTCTATTGTTCCACAATTTTTGGCTTAGGGGAGTTTTCTGCCTGGGCCACAGTCGCTGTAGCTGCTTTATTTTTTCCCCCTTGTAGTATGTTTCTATATGTGGGTCCTTTGGAATGGGCAGTGTTGGACGCACTAGCACCCACGGTGTTGCCAAAAGCCCTGTTCTGTCCCAAATTTCCTCCCCTCAGTCGTAAGTTAAGGCAAACAGAGGATCCCGAAACTATGGCATATTCATTTGGAGAGCTGGAATCTGCTAATTCTTCCCCCCCCAAATGTTAAGGACTGAAGGTGAGCTGGGTAACCAGCAGCAGATTGTATATTGTTCTTCAAAAATATTATGGAGTCTGTGTCTTGAACCCATATGATAAAACTATTGCCTACAGGAGGTTTAATGAAGATTTGAAAAGGCACAGAGCTTGCCCGAGTCTCCTTAACAGTGGGGGAATCACAGCTTCGATAATCATTTGCAGAGGTAATGCAGCAGTTCGTTCGTGTCTTTGGTTCAGCAGGCAGGTATTTACCAACCAGCGCTAGCATTCGGAAACCCCAGCACAGAAAACCAAAGAAGTCGAAGCCAAATGGGTTATTAGCCCACAGGTCGCCCACTGGTTTAGGTGATAACCGCCCCCCATAATATACTTCCATTTCCGTCGCAAAACCGTGGTGATTTTGGAAACCATAGCTGCCACGAATCAGATTAATACTGGTGCTCTGCTCGGCACATCATCGCTTCAGTTTGTAGGGGGTCGCCTTCCCATCCTATGCGCAAGCGTGGACGATACGAGTTCGGTTCCAAAACCACACAGATAAGCCACCTTGGAGATAAACATGAGAATCACAGTGCCAATGGCCATGGTAGCATCTCCAGGTCGATAACCAGTGAGCGGCGATGACGTTTTTGGATGCCAGAAGACCTAGGTCAAAAGAGAAATCGCCAAAGCTCTCCATCGCGTCCCTTCTGTACCTAGAATACAAAATGCTAGTGCAGATTTATTTTCTAATATAGCATCAAAGCTAATTCCATCTCAAGAATTTATTCTCGATAGATTTTCCATTGAATTGATTTTTAGACCATCTGTTCCTAACAATATTACCCATCGGAGAGTATTTAATAATGATTCAAATATCATAGATTTCCTTACATCTGAATGATCTCATGATAATCAAATTTTAGATGAAAATGAACATGACACTCAAATTAAGGATGAACAAGATGAAAATCTAATTCCTAAGTCAATTGTCAAATTAGAAGACCTTTATCTTCTAAAAGATAGGTTTAAAAGAGTTACTAACTCTAAAACTCAAAGTTCTACCTTAAGATTTGAGTTAGTAAATCTCAGAATTGATGATAAACTCAAAATGTCAATTTAGGTCTTGGTTTATCTTCTGATGAAAGATTATCATTTATCAAGTTATTAAAGACTTAAAAAAGTGTTTTTTCTTGGGATTACACCGGTCTTAAAACATATGACACTTCTGTTATTCAACACATTATTCCTATGATTTCAGTTGAGAAACCTTTACAACAAAAGTTGAGGAAAATTTAGCCGAATCTTGAAAATCAAATCAAAACAGAGTTGAATAAACTCCTCAAAGCAAAGATCATCTTTCTAGTTAGACATTATAAATGGGTTTCAAATTTGGTTCCTGTCAGGAAGAAAAATGGTGAGATTAGGATTTGTATTGATTTTAGGAATTTAAACAAAGTATGTCAAAGGAAAATTTTCCATTACCAACCATGGAACAAGTACTACAAATAGTCGCTGGTTCTGAACTTATGTCTTTCCTAGATGGATTTTCAGGATATAACCAAATCCTCGTACATCGAGATGACATATTAAAGACTACATTCAGGACTAGTTGGGGAACTTACGCCTATCGAATTATGCCATTTTGGTTAATTAATGCAGGTGCCACTTTTCAAAGAGCCATGGACACAACTTTTAGTGGGCTCTTAAAAATATCGGTGGTTATTTATCCAGATGACATTACAGTCTTTTCTAGGCAAGCAACCAATCATGCGAATGACCTAAAGCAAGTCTTTAAGTGATGTAAAAATTATGGAATTTCATTAAACCCAAAGAAGTCATATTTCTTTAGATGAAGGAAAACTTTTAGGATTCATTGTGTCAAAGAGAGGTATCTATATTGATCCTGAAATAATTGAAGAGATTAAAAGAATTCCTTTTCCTCATAACAAGAAAACTATGTAGTCGTTTATTGGACAAATAAATTTTGTAAAAAGATTTGTCCCTGACTTTTCGCAAATAGTTTTACCTTTGCAAACCATGATTAAGAAAAATTCAGTCTTTAAACGGGGACATAACGAAAGAGAAGCATTTGATTTAATCAGACAATCCATTATTAATGCTGCATTCCTGACTACCCCCAATTTTCTTAATCCTTTTACTTTATATACCTTCTCATCGGATACATTTTACGCTGCTGTTCTAACAAAGCTTAATGACCAAAAAATTGAAGCACCAATATCATTTTTTAGTTCCAATTTACAAGGCGTGGAACTAAATTATTCATCTGTTGAGAAACAAGCATTTGGTGTCTTCAAAGCTATAAATCATTTTAGGACATTTCTCTTTAAAAATCACACCAAAATAATAGTTCCATTCTCTGCCGTGAGACAACTATTAATGCAAAGATAATTAGGAGAGAAAAGGGCTAACTGGGTTACTATTTTACAAGAATATGATGTGGAAATTAGACCTTCTAAAATTGGCAGAGGTCAAGGTTTTTGCAGAATGCTAACAGGAGCATCCCATTTATCATCAGAGGCAGATTCAGGTAATAATGTGGAAATATAAGAGGTAAGCCTCAAGGATGTGCAATCTCAATACGCTGATCTCAAGTTTTATTTGAAAAATGGATATGCTCCAACCCAATTCAATTATTAAAAATAAAAAATAAAAAAATAAAAAATAAAAAATAAAAAAAAAAAAAAAATTGCTTTGAGATTAAAGGCCAAGCAATATGAAATAATCAATGACATATTGTTTAGAATAAACTTTGATTCTGTGTTATTAAGATTCTTAGAGAAAACTGAAGCAGAGAAAGTTTTGCATGAACTCCATGATGGACCAGCTGGAGGACATTTTGGAGGAAATACAACAGCACATAAAATCCTGCATGCAGGTTACTATTGGCCTACACTTTTCAAAGATGCTCATGAATATGCAAGAAAATGAAAAATTTGTCAAAGTGCATGTGGAAGACAAAGGAAACCGGCCTTCCCTTTACAACCAGTTAATATCGAGAAACCATTTGAACAATGGGGATTAGATATAATCGGTGAGATCATTCCTAACTCTTCCAAACAACATAAATAAATTCTCACTGCTACAGATTATTTTACTAAATGGGTGGAAGAAATTCCACTAAAGGTAGCCGACTCTGAGAATATTATTGATTTCATTGATCAGTTTATCATAAATAGGATTGGTTTACCTATTGCTTTAATGTTCAATAATGCATCTTATTTCTCAGGAGTTGCTATGATAAAATTTGCAATCAAAAGGGGTTTTAAACTTAAGCATTTTGCTAATTATTATCCGCAAGGAAATGGTTTAGCAGAATCCACAAATAAAAACCTTATTAGAATCATCAAACGAACTATCGATCAAATCCAATGAAATTGGCACAAGTCATTAATATTTTCTCTTTGGGCAGACTGAATAACTCAAAAGGCCTCCATTGGCACTTTTCCATTCAATCTTGTTTATGGAAAATAAGTTGTTCTTCCTACCAATGTAGTTATTCCTTCTCTTGCCTTAGTTCAATTTATTGATGAATCTCCTTCTTCTTCCTTGCAAGTAAGATAATTTCAAATTCTTAAGCTTGAAGAAGAAAGAGAAAAAGCTAAAGTTACTCATGCACATCATCAACAAAATAGTAAAAGCTTCACTTTATTCAACTTCTGGCACTCCTAAAAACTTTCAAATTTGTGATCTGGTATTGAAATTGGACAAAGCACATGAGAAAAAAGGTAAACACACCAAATTTCAAAGACTCTAGCTAGGTCCTTTTAAAACCATTGAGGAAATAGTCCCATCAACATTTTTATTGCAAGATCTATCAGTCAAAAGAGATTCTTTGCCTGTTAAAGGGCAGATTTTAAAGAAATACTTTTCCTAAGAGGCAATCCCTTCTATTCCATGTATATTATTGTCTTTTCTTTTCCTTACAAAAATAAAAGTTGCATAGTATTGATTTTTGGATTTTTAAGTAAACATCTCTTATCACTTATAGAAATAAGAAATGTTAAGGAAACAATCGAAAGATTTGAATATTAAATAGATTCTATTTCACTGAAAGATGCAATTTGACTGAAGTTATTTATTCTCTGATGAACTCTCATCTTTATAAAGCGTGGCTACTCTGTTATCAGTCAAGAAAAGAATGTTTAACATAGTAAAGACTCTTTTACAGATAAGAAATCTTAAAACTAAAAAAATTATCATCCAGAATCCTCAAAAGGACCAATGATTCACCCCATTCGGGAAAAATTATCAATTTTTAGAAATAAATTCAAAAAATTATGCTAAAAATCTTAGAATATAATAAGTCTCATCAAGAGCTTGTTTACCATGTTCATAGGGAAATAGTTGAACTGAAATTACCAATACTGCCTACCAAAATAAGGTGATGACTTGAGATTATATCAAGAGGACAAGGGGTCTCATCAAGAGCCAGCTTGATCAGTTTAATTACAACTAGTGAATGGAATTGTCAATATTTGGTTACCAAGGCAAGACAATGGCTTTTAAGTAAATAAAAGTACAATAGAAAATATCTACAAAAAATAAAACAAGTTCCAAAAGAGATCAAGTATATTTATTTTTGAAGATTGAAAGAAAGACTGGATGGGACAATGAATCATTGCTGGGTAAAAGGTAACCCTGCCAAAAGCTTAAATTGCCTATTGGCTTAGAGGCTCTACCTATGATAAAATAGCATATATTTAAAAAGCTAATATGAAAGAGCCACCTGCTTCATCTTTTTGAACTGAGTAAAGACTGATATAACTACTCATACTTTTATTTTTAAAAGATGAATTCTTATGAATTATAATTAAGAGAGATTTTATTGCTTAGTGAAATAATATTTATTGAAATTCATTCCTGCAACTATTTTTATTTCGATTTTTTTATAGAAATTTTAAAAAAATAATCAGAGATAGTTGGTTCTCCCAAGTGAATCACCAATTGTTGTACTATATAATACCCCCCATTTATTTTCACTAAATGGGGACCCTTTAAAATAAATAGGAAATTTATAAGCTTGATTTTATCTTAGCCTAAGTCTAAAAACTTTAGGAAATAAATTTCTTTCCCTTTTCGCTTTGATTTCTCAGCGCTCACCGCAAATTGCAAAGCTTATAAGCCTAACAACTTAAAACATATTAAGTGTTGCGAACTGCGATATGCGCTATAACCTTTTTCGAGTCATACAAAACTCCCATCACAAAAGCTTTAAACACTGCTTTAAAATAAAATCGCATCGCGCATTTTAGAAACGATCAACTTATGACAATTCAGTAAAAGTCGCGATGTCGGACTCGAGGAATTAAGAAAGAAACAATTATAAAACTTCAAATGTCTGATAAAGCGTATCAGCATGATTCCTTAGTGCACTTCACATTTCGCAGTGAATAACCAAATGCAAGTTTTATTACCGTATGAAAATTGCGATCTGCGATTTGCGCAGATCGTATTTCACGAAATTCATCGGTAACAGAAAACATAACTAATAGAAATAGTTTTGAGTTGCGATATGCGATATTGATATTTATTGCTCAAGTGCATGAAATGATTCATATATAATCAAATAGATATAAGATCTAACGTCTTAAATTGACCAAATAGACATTTTACGTAAAGGCGTGTAAGAGGTTTGATAGGAATAATAATGGGTGATTAACGACAATTAATGGGAGTAAGGTTTGAAAGATTTATATCTACTTCAAGCGTGTTTTTAATGATTTAACACCAGATTTTTTATTATATCTTTTTAACTCTATCCTTCTCTTCATTCACCTCAAATCTAAAGTTTGATATGTTCACTTGAATTGAGGAAACTGCTTAATGGAGCAAGGGTAACATGGATGAACAAGAAAGGTAGGGAAATTTCCCAAACATCATCTATTGAAGACTAAGATATGTCAGCCTTATTCTCAGATACCACCGGCTACAAGGATTGCGACAGTTCCTCGTGGGAGGCAATGTACCAACTCTTCGAGAATGAACAACCAAGGGTAATAACCAAAATTTCTACAGCAGACGCGTCAGTTTCTTCAGACTCGTCTTATTTCGACGTTGCATGCTCATTCCTTCATAAAGTAGCAACGAGGCCGAAGATTCTCCCCTATACAGATATGGTTAAGTGGGTATTTGACCACTTGAACATATTAGATAGGACATTTAAGAATTAAAAGGATGAGATATTGGTTCATTCACGACATAAGATTTTAGGACAATGTACCACTTACCCATCCCACAACAGAACTATGAGAAAGATTTTGTCTAAAGCTTTAGAAAGAAACATCCAAACTTGATGAAAGTTATAAAGGAATGGAAGGATGACCAAGGAAATATGAAACAAGACAAACTCGACACGTACCTGATAGCACAAATTCCTTCCCCTTATTACTATACTGGTAGAATGTTGTCTAGATTGTTTGCAAATCCTGATACTACTGGGTTTTCTGTAAACTGGGTCCCGTTAATTGACGCAATTGTCAATTCTTTAATTCTGAATTGGGTAAATATCATGTCTGATAATTTGGCCAGAAATATCATGGAATATAGAAGTAAAATAAGTGTTTCCTCTAAGGCAATACCCGCCTTTTACATGAGTGCCTATGTCATGGACGCAATTTGATTTTGTTCGAGTTTTCCTACCAATGGATGGAAGTGGACAACCCAAGACCCCACTGTTAGTGTGAATTCTAATCGCAAGCATACGAAAAAAAGCTCACTTTAGCTATTATTAACAAACATCCTTAACATCAAAGATGGCTGTTATTTTCCCTAGATCTGCAATTAGTGATCAGAATAAATGCTACAAAAATCTAGATCTATGCAGTTAAAGACATTAAATAGCAAGAAATAAGCAAGAGTTTATCCATGCATCCAATGGAAAAGATAAGAATTTTTAAAGAATTTTTGTATTATGACACCTGGGAAGGGAACATAGAAAGATGTTACCAGTCCCCCTCAATGGGATGGGTTCTTGTATGTCCTCAGCGCTTTAGATCTAAGATATCTCTCTCTTGATGGTGCAAAAAACCCGAAAAAATGTAACTCAAAGGGAGCTCACAAGCAAAAAGTGGGAAAATATGACAATGATGGAGGATCAAATTCAGACCAAAAGTATAGATCGAGAGTGATGTTTAGGCAATGAAAGGTAGTGAATGAATGGAAAAACCCTTCTATTTATAACAAAATATTGAGTTAGTCTAGATATTGGCGCATATTAAAATATTATTAACCAAATCTAGATCCAAGTTTTATGGAATATTTTACTATTTTTGTTGGAGGGAAAAGGAATTTGAATTTGGTCAAATCCCTTTAATTAGAAATAATAAATAAATAAATGATTTGTTTATTATTTTAAGAATGTGGTTAAGTAATAATTAAATAAATAATGATTTATTCAATTATTATAAATGATTTAGTCAAATTTAATAAGGAATATTATTTAAATAATGTTTTAAATAATTATTCCTAGAAAATAATAACATAAATAATGATTTATCTAATTAATTTTCCTGTTTTGGGTTAAATATGAACAAGAATATTAATTAAACAATGGTTTAATTAACTATCCCGTGAGGAAAATCTAACAAATAAGGATTTATTGAATTATTCCTCATGGGATTTCCTGTTTAGACTGGAAACAACTTAATAAATTATGGGTTATTAAGTTATTTTTCATTGTGAAAGCAATTTTACTATGGTAAAATTGGTCTTACATGGTGTACTTTAGTCCATCTAATAGTAACATGTTAGATGACCAAAAATTGGTGTAACAGATTTCCCCCCAACGTGCGAGCGTTAGGAGCTAATCGTATGACCGAAGTACATTGTAAGAACTCAATCAATATACACCGAAGGGGAGTCAGAGAGAGAGAAATATAAGGCAGAATGAAGCATAAGAGGACAAGACCCTGAGGAGGCGAGACTTACAGGTGTGACAAGTCTCTTTTATGAGTGAGTTCTTGTTCTACATGAGGAGGGGGAGGCATGCCTATGCCCGCCGAGATAACAAAGTACAAAGAATAATGATGTGTCCAACAAACATGGGACTGAACTATATAGTACATGCTGGCATAAACATGGGCGAGATAAAAACATGATAATGGATACCACATACATACTGTTCCTCGGACAACTTCCAAGACTTATACAATAATATTTGAGTACATGAGATATAAGTACAATCAAAGAGGCCTTGTAAAACATGAAAGGGCTCTAAAAATTAAAATGATACATGCAAACTGAAAAGGAATCGCAAGCGACTGAGGCCAGAACCATCAAATATATGGAGCTGCATCCAAGGCTGTAGTAGAGGGGTCATCCAGGAATGTGGGGGGCTACCTGAAGGGCCACCCCCTTATGAGGTCTGAAACATATCACACACACCCGGGAATGACTAGTATAATCTGCTACATCACTGAACCATCAAGTATACGGATCTCAATCCTGCCATGAGAAGCTGGAACTGAGAAAAAATAAAGTCAAAGGGCAATAAAGGGTCCCTTTGACTGATTCTAGGTGCCAAACAAGAGGGGAAGCTGGAACCAAGGTACACTGCCCTATAGACTTTTCTTCTGGAATGAATAAGCTGATGTCGACAGAAGGAGGTCTGCCATAGGTGAGGCAATAAAGGATCCTCAACTAAGGCACGAGGGATAATAGTAGAGTGACTGATAGACTGACACCAGGGATGATGGTGGAATGGGGGGTACTAAGTAGTGGGTTGATGACTTCCCTTGTTAGAGCATAAAGGGCATGGATGACCTGGAAACTACTGACTCAACTTTGGAGGGGATAGGGATAGTATGATTGAAGGCCAAAATGTGCGACAAGAGAAAGGAAAAAAGCAACGAAGGATGGAAGACTGTAGCAGGAGACAAAAGGGACTCGGGATAGACTCCATGGATGCAATGATGACTCAACTCAGATGCTCTAAATAAGGGCGATTGGATGATGCTGCCACACAGAACAGGCCTGGTGAGGGCCATAAAAACATGAGTACAAGATGGTTACTCACAAAGAAAATCTACATGAGCATGGAAAAGTATGAAGGCAAGTTGGTGCCCCAAGTACAAGTGTTGCAAGTGAATAAATTCGATTCTGAGAAGCGGTTAAGTGACCCTTCTTGGGAAAAAGGCTTCCAGGTGAAGTATCAAATCACCAAAAGCAAAATTTGGCTACCTAAAAGAAATAAAACGTGCATTTCAGGAGGGAAATGCTAAGGGTAATATTTCTTAATATAGATTTCATTACGAGGATTAGGAAGAGGGTGGTCTCTGAAATCCTCTAGAAGGTATGCCCATTTACCAAAATCCTTACTGATGATGTAAGGGCCTAGCCATAAAGAGTTAAACTTCCCATGACCTAGGAAATCATGAGTATGGTCATACACTAGAACAAGGTTGCCTTCGTGAAAGGTATGAGGGTGGAATTTTCGGTCATATTGAGCTTTGGTGCACTTCTTAGCTGCTTCGGTGGTTTGCAATGCAACACGATGGTCTTCGGAAGTGCGCTCAAGCATGATAAGTATTATTTTCTGGTCATTGTGTGTCATGGAGAAGTTCGACGGTTAGGTGAAGGGAAGGAATTTCACACTCGATCAGTAGGACTACCTCCTCACCAAAAACAAGGTGTAAAGGAGTAAACTCGGTGGTGGTTTTAACAGAAGTTCTATAGGCCCACAAAGTAGGGAAGAGAATAAGGTGGTAGTTGGTTTTGTGGTTATTCACCGTCCGTTGAAGTATATTTTTAAGGATTTTATTGACCGCTTCAACTTGGCCATTACCTTTGGGATAATAGGGCGATGAATATTGGCAGTCAAAGCCTAACAGAGAGGATAACTCATGCCATATATCATCTTAAAAATGTTGGCCATGTTCAGAGACCAATTGTTTCAGAACTCTGAATCGAGCGATAACATAGTTAAAGAAAAAGAGGGCTGCAGTAGCTGTCGTGTTGTTGAACGTTGGCATGGCCTCAACCCATTTGGTGAAATAGTCAACTGCCATGATGATATACTTGTGGTTACCAGTAGATGTAGGTTGGAACTCCATAAAGTCTATGACCCACTTACAGAAGGGACCAACTGATATGACAAGATGGAGGGGAGTTGGAGGGGCTCGAGTCTTTGGGGCGAAATGTTGGCAATTGGAACAATGTTTGACTGCTTCAATACAATCACCAAAGAGAGAAGGCCAAAAATACCCAAGGCACATGATTTTTTGGGCAGTAGTGAGACCAAAGAGGTGGCCACCACAAGCGCCCTATGGCAGGCATTAAGGACTTGCTCAGCTTCAACGTGCGTGAGAAAACGACGAAGGACAATATCTACACCGTGACGATAGAGGTCGTCACCAATGAGAAGGTAGCAGGGGGCCTGGTGTTGGATACGTCATCGAGCATCATGATCAAGATGGAGGGCGAACTTTTGGGTTCGTAGATAAGTGAGGATGTCACCATACCAAGGATCATCTGAAGTAATGGTAAACAAATGTTCATCGGGGAAATCATCATTAATTGGAGGATCCTGCGTACCGGTAGGTAATTCAGAAATGAGTTCAACGAGGGCTAAACCTTTCTTACTCTTTTGTGTGACGAATTCAAGATCAAATTCCTAAAGGATAACGATCCAATGGGCATACTTCCCATTGATGATCCGCTGGCTCAATAGGAAGGCCATAGGGTTGGAATTTGTCACGACCTTGGTGGAACACACGAGGATATAATGACGAAGTTTTGGACTGACAACACGACAACCATCACCAATTTATCTTCATGTGAATAGGACATAGGGGGGCTTACAAGGTTCTTATTGACATAATAGATAACATGCTCGATTCCGTTGTCATCTTCCTGAATAAGGACCCCAGCGACCAAATGGGTGGAGGCTGAGATGTACAGGATGAAATCCCTATCAAAGTCAGGGGGACGAATCAAGGGCGCGAAGATCAGAGCATGTTTCAGGGCATCGAAAGACTCTTGAGAATAGTCATCCCAAAATAAGGGAATATTAGATCTGAGGAGTCTACGGAACCCATGCGCGGTGGTGGCATAGTCAGGTACGAACCGTCGAAGGAAATTAGCTTTACCTTGGAGGCTTTGTAACTGGCTTAAGGTATGAGGAATAGGAAGCTCAAGAATGTCTTGAACTTTTAATGGGTCAAGCATTATACCATATTTAGACACAATGAAGCCTATAATATGGCCAGAAGGAACACAAAAGACACACTTCAGCGGGTTGAGGTGGATATTATACTTGCGACATCAGAGAAAGACGGTACACAAATCGTGGAGATGTTGCGCCCGATGTTTAGAATGGGCAGTGAGGTCGTCTAAATAAGAAAGGATATATGAGCCAAGTCATGAAAATAATATGAGATGGCCCGCTGAAAAGTGGCTCGGGCATTCTTAAGCCCGAATGACATGACCCTATAAGCGAAGGTTCCCCATGGACTAATGAACGCAATCTTAAGTTGATTAGCACGACGGATAACAATTTGGTTGTATCTGGAGGAACCATCCATAAAGGATAGAATCTCGTGCCCTGCACACTCATCAATGATTTGGTCAATGAACGGTGTGGGGAAGTTGTCTTTGGGACAAGATTTGTTCAGGTTGCGAAAGTCAGTGCAGACACAGATGGTGCCTTGTTTCTTGAGAATGGGAACCAGATTGGACACCCAAGTGGTGTATTCAATGGGATAGATAAAACAAGCCTGCTTGAACTTATTGATTTCGGCTTTGACATCCTCTCGTCTCGAAGGATTAATGAGTCTCAACTTTTGACATACAAGATTGGCATAGGGCCATGTATCGATATGGTGTTCGACAATGGCGGGATCAAGTCCGGGCATTTCTGAATAGGACCAGGCGAAAACATCACAAAATTCCTTGAATAACTTGGTGTAAGACTCAATTTCTTTCGGGGTGGATTTGGTGCCCAAGGTAATGTTTCTTCTACCACTAGTTTATCAGAAATGTTAATCTTAATGGTAGGAGAGATATTGGGCATATTTCCTTCTTCGAAAGCATCGCGTGCAGGGATGGGATTTCTAAACCAATCGACCTCATCGGGAATTAAGTATTTTGTTTCCACAACATATTGGTCATTGGAATGCTGTGGGAGGAAGTATGCATGGTGTTGCATATCATCCCACATAAATTCAGGGGCGGTCATCGCTTCCATAATGTCTTCATCAGAATGGAAGATGGGGTGACTGGTAGAAGGGAGACCACACAACGTGACAAAGCTACCTGACTCATCATCATGAGAAGAAAGGTTCACATGTGCATCGTTACTGGGTGTGAAGGAAGAACAAGTAAATGAAGGATCCATCGATGTTGAGCTCAGGGTGATCGCTGAAGGGAGGTCAGGCGAAGTTGAAGGGAAGACTCGGAGGTGTCTTCCACCATGGATCTAATAGATGATGACAGGTAGAGGATAGTGGCCGAAGGCTCCGTCATCTAGACATCGGGAGGGGGAATGTCAATGGGAGTGGATGGGTCCTCTGGTTCGCTCAAAGCATAACGCGCAAGTTGAGGAGAGGTAGATTCATGGTGGTCAACCTCGTATTGGCGAACTACGTCCAAAGAGGTGCGGTAGTCTACAAGGCAAGGACATAGCTGGGTATAATGGCCATGGAGATCACACAAAGTAAAGGGGTGGTTGGTGTGCACAACCTTGGGTTTCTTGGCTACAGTCAGTAAAGTAATAGGGGATTCAGGGACCTTAGACTCAGGAAACACGACATTGACCATGGGCTTGATACGAGGAAATTCAGGACAGTTATGGGTGGCATGACCGACAACATCACACAAAGCACATGGAGGGGTATGCTTTGGAGGCTGAGGAGGAGAAGGGGTTGTCTGGGAGGCCTTGTCCTTAGGTGCTTGCTTGCGGGATTTTCCCCCCTCACCTGAGGCTTTCACAATAGGAGTAGGTTCATGTTGAGGTGGATGAGGCACAAAAGCAAAGGGAGGGGTCATGGAGACCGGTTGGACCGGGGTCAAAGCTGTATAAGGTTTGGGCTGACTAGGTGGGATAATGGTTGGGGGATCAATGTACCAGACTAGGATCCCCACGGTCATGTTAGGAAGAGACAAGGTAGCCATAACAAGTACCGAAAATACTCTAGGAGGGGGAGCAAGAAACAATATCTGACCGGAGGGGTAATGGCCAGGCGGGACAACTCTGAGATGGTTAAGGCCAGGGGGAACCATTCCAGGAGGGTAGATAGGATCATGGACACCAGCTGAAGATGAGGGGCCTTAAGGAGAGGGTCCTAAAGGCTGAGTCGAGGACTAGGACCAGGTTTCAGAGGGCGGGGCTGTTAGCTAGTCGAACTGGTCCGTTTGAGGTCAGATCAAGACGATTGCATCATGTAAACATTCGACGAGCTAGGGTGAGAGATGAGAGGAGGGAGACCAGGGAATGAAGAAAACGAAGAGGAATATTTATAGAATCCGAGTGAGACACTGGTCGGAGGTGCGATTATTTGTCTATTGGTCGCTGATGAGATAATGGACTCTAGAGAGGTTTAAGACTTTTGTTCGTAATATGTCAACTGATCGATGGTGATGATCTTTCCATTGTGAGGAAAGCACATCTTACGGTGAACCATAGATGGGACATAAAACATAGCATAAGGGTAGCTACGACCCAATAGAATGTTGTAGTCCAAGGGGGCATCAATGACTTCAACGTCATCACATACAATATTGCCCGCAAGAGTAATAGGAAAATTGAAGAACATGACAAGGGGCTGGGAAGAGTGGCCATCCCATGCACAGAGGGTGATAGTGGAAGGGGATAACTCAGGAGATCCGAGTTTCTTCCAAACAAAAGAGGACATCACACAGGTGGATGCCCCCTTGTCAATGGTACAACCAGAGATGTTGGAATTCTGAATATTGACAGGGATTTGGAAGGCGACGGATGTAGGAAGGGGGGGATGTTCTGACTTGTCAATGTCAAAGACAACCAAACTATCATTTGAAGGATCCAAAATTCCCATAGCAGTTAGTAGAGATTTTCGTTGTGAAGGGCACGATTGGAGGACTTCCCACGTTGATATGGTGGTAGGGGATTGTGCCAAGTCATCTACTATACTGTAGGTGTGGGAAGCTTTACCGAAAGCCGCGTTTTGGCGTAATGGTCCCTTGGGGATCTTGGTATGAAGATATGCCTTAGGTTGAGGGATCAGTAAAGGACCATTGGGTGTCGAAAGAGGCTCTGTGGGACTGGAAGACGGGGGCTTTGTAGCAGACGTAGCAGGGGGCTGGGTGTACTGAAGAGACCGAGTCTGAAGGTTGAGGTCAACGATATTGGGTTGGTTAGAGTTCATCATGAGGATCTGGTAATCAAAGGTACTAGATGGGGGAGGTTGAGTGGCCGCTCGATTTTCGGGGGGTTGGGCAGCCACATATCCTTGTTGGGGGAAAGGATTGGGAAACACAGCCAGTTGAGTAGGGGAAGCATTAGGAGGAACCGAAGGGAAGGCTTGCTGTCCTCGGGAAGCTACTTTCTCTTCCCACATCTGATGCATCTGAGGTAAAATAGGACAATCATAGGTATAGTGACCATAAACACTGCAACAAGAACAAGGCTTATTCGTGCAAATAGGCCTGTCCTGCTTGGGATAAGTGCCTTGTTGCTAGGTTGCAGTGTTAGATGTATCCCGTTGGGGTTTATTTCTTGGATTACCTGGGGTAGATTGGTTTTGGTTGCCTTTCCTCTTCTTTTTGGAAGTAGGAGGATTAATTGCACTCTGCAGCATACACCTGACCCTGGGGGGGTGGGGTGGCTGCTGTTGCGGAGCTTGAGAAGACAAGGGAGGCTAAGGTGCTAGTGCTGGAGGAGCTAGAGCACTAGGCTGCAGATACAGATAATAAGGAGGTTGGGAAACATTGGGGTAAACAGGTTGGGAAAACAGAGGAGGCATGTCGTATCTTGGATACATGCTGCCCGGAGGGGGAAAAGTGCTGGAGGAGCTGGCCCCTCCCAGAGGGAAACCATAACCCATGGGAGGATAAGTATACAGATGTGAAAGGGATCCAATGATACCGTCGGTGGCATGGGATGCCCCTGGTGTGTTAGCACCACTGGGTCTAGGGAGATTAGGTAAGAGGGTATAAACATAACTAGATTATCAGATATGGTCAGATAGGCGGGTAGCAGAAGTTTGACGGAAAGAGGTCAAGAGTTCAGTACCGGTGTCATAGTGAAGGGGAAGATGAAAGTAAAACAAAAAAGCCTTGGCAAGGGTCGCAAAATTAGTATGAGAGGAGGAGGCCTGGTAGACATACCACTTGGAATCTTCTCCAGTAAGTGTACGCTGGAATAACCGAAGACGGACAGAGTCATCGGTGATGGAGTTAGACGAACACCACATGTGGAAAGAACGAACATGGTTGGTGGGATCCTCTCCAACATTTCCTTCAAACTTGGGGATGTTTGAAGGAAGCTTGGTTGGCATAACAGGCCAACTAGGATCATGGTGTATGGGGTCATTGATCAACTGGCTAAAATTAGGAAGGCTTAGGCCTTCCATGTAAGGAATCAAGGGAGAAACCGTAATAGTTCCTGTTGTGGCACCACTAGTAGCATTCCTAGCATTAGGGCCGGGGCTGCCACCAGCGTTAGGTCCTGAACCAGACATGGTGAAGGTTAAAGGTGAAGGAGAGCCAGGATAGAACCAGAAGCAGAGTCAGAATGGGGACTCGGTGGAGGACGAACACGAACCCTACGAGGTGGGGTAATTATTCCTAACAGAAACTGAGGATGAAGGCCTTGGAGTCTCCAAGATAAACGCCTTGGCAGCGAAATGATCGTAAAGAGACACATAACACAAAAATGAAGAGAGGTAAATAAGGGCAGGGAGGTGCAGGATCAATTAATTACAATGTTTAGGAAGAGAGGTAAACAAGGGCAGGGAGGTGCAGGATCAATTGATTACAATGTTTAAGTCTTGGCCTGGTGATGTAAACCAGATGCTCTTCACTTAAGGTGTGCATGTATGTGATAAGTGTGTTAATTTCAATTAAGCCCAGACATGTGTACTGTAAATAAATCTGAAAATGACAGTAAAGGAAACTGAATGCGACAGTAAAATAAACAACTAAAGATGCATCAATTTAAACCCAAGGAGGAGGCTTCCCAACAACTAGTCTATGGGTGGGCGAAATCTAGTCAATACACACAAAATGGCCAATGGATCTAAAGTCGGGAGGGACAAGGATATAAAGGTCAAATCTGTTAGAAAGAGGGGTAAAAAAAAACAAAAAACCATAGGGAAAAATGCTGCAAAAAAGGGGGTGAAAAGCTACCACCTGAAGGGAAACGGAGGGGACCCAAAAGGAGGACCAAAAAAAAATTAATAGAGGTGTTCTAGATGGATGAATAATCGATCTGAAATGGATATGAAAGTGCAAGTTCAGATATGAAAAATGGCTGAAAAAACTCTAATCTCACAAGACCTGCTTCAGCTAAACTCCTCCTAAAAAGTTGGAAGCGTATTGAAGCCCTAAGGGGCTTGGTTCCTACTCCGATGAGTAAAACTAAGCAAGTACAGCTCCAAGACGAGTGAAGAGGGATGTCAAAAAACCATGAACAGTGGCCCAGAAAAACCCAGAAAAATAACAGAAAAAATCTGCAAAAAGTACAAGTCGCAATTTTTGACCTGTTTTCCGTTGAGGTCGTAATTCTCAGGCTTTTTTCCACTACTTGAAAGTTGAGGTCACATTTTTTGGCCCAAAAAGTGTGACTTGCACTTCCTGCTATTTCGAGATCAGATTTCAGAAAAAGGTGTCAGCTCTACTGCATCTAATACCTATTACCTGCGCAAGAGGGCCCATAAACACACATAAGTTAGAATTTTTACTGTTTTAGGGTTTTAAAGGTTAAAAACAACATCAATAAATGCAAAATAAGGAGCTGAAGAAAAAACTTAGGGGTTGAAGTAGCTAGTCATGCAGGGATTTGAAAAACGACAATAGTTGTAATTATAAAACCTTGTGGAGTCGCCAGTTGTTAGTGTGAATTCTAATTGCAAGCGTACGAAAAAATCCTCACTTTAGTTGTGCATAAAAAACAGCCCTAACATCAAAGATGGCTGTTAATTTCCTTAGATCTACAGTTAGTGATCAAAATAAATGCTACAGAAATCAAGATATATGCTGTGAAAGACATTAAACAACAAGAAATAAGTAAGAGTTGCTCCATGCATCCAATGGACAAGACAATAATTTTTAAAGAATTTTTTGTATTATGACACCTGGGAAGGGAACATAGAAAGATGTTACTAGTCCCCCTCAATGGGATGGGTTCTTGTATGTCCTCAGCGCTTCAGGTCTAAGATCTCTCCCTCTTGATGGTGCAGAAAACCCAGACAAAAATGGAACTCAGAGGGAGCTCACAAGCAAAAAGTAGGAAAATATGATAATGATGGAGGATCAAAGTCAGACCAAAAGTATAGATCCAGAGTGATCTCCAGGGAACAACAGGTAGTGAATGAATGGAAAAACCCTTCTATTTATAACAAAATATTGAGTTAGTTTAGATATTGGTGCATAATTAAAATATTATTAACCAAATCTAGATCCAACTTTTATGGAATATTTTATTATTTTTGTTGGAGGGAAAAGGAATTTGAATTTGGTAAAATCCCTTTATTTAGAAATAATAAATAAATAAATGATTTATTTATTATTTTAAGAATGTGGTTAAGTAATAATTAAATAAATAATGATTTATTCAATTATTATAAATGATTTAGTCAATTTTAACAAGGAATATTATTTAAATAATGTTTTAAATAATCATTCCTAGAAAATAATAAGATAAATAATGATTTATCTAATTAATTTTCATGTTTTGGGTTAAACATGACCAGAAATATTAATTAAACAATGGTTTAATTAATTATCCCTTGATAAAAATCAAAGAAATAAGGATTTATTCAATTATTCCTCATGGGGTTTCTTGTTTAGACCAGAAACAACTTAATAAAGTATGGGTTATTAAGTTATTTTTCATTGTGAAAACAAGTTTGCTATGGTAAAATTGGTCTTACATGGTGTACTTTAGTCCATCTATAGTAACAGGTTAGATGACCAAAAATTGGTGTAACACCCACTCCAATCCATATTTATCACAGAGCCCTTTGGGAGTCATATTTTCATCTACATTTTTACAAAATTTTCTATAGAGTTATTCTACCTATGCATCAGATTATATTTAACGAGAAAGCCCCTAGGATTTCCAAAGAGGCTAGTACAGACATTTTGCCCGTTGGCAGATGGTTTGCCGAAGAAAATTTCACCTATGTCAGAGTTTTCGGGAGTTATGCTTCTCCCCACGTCCTGCCCCATTATGTTCCTGACAAGCTATTTGCTAGAGAAATTTCTTACCAACTTCTAGTAAATGGTATTTCGAAGCAACTCAAAGATGCCAAGAAGGGCATTTGGCCTAATTTCCCTTTGTAGTGTGATACTTTTGCAGTTTTTGATATTAGTCATACCTTCAAGGAACTTTCAAATATTAATTCGTTGAATTTGGCTGTAATGCCAAAGTGGCCATGTGACACCAATGATGTGATTAAGAATTTCACCACAGTGCTGAAATTGAAACCATTTCTGAAAGAGATAGATAGATTGGATGATTTCTTTCCAGGCATTGAAAAGTTTATGGATGTACTAAAAATTGAATCCAGTTAGCTCAATCAAGATGAATTTGAAGCCTTCCAAGCATATAGAAACAAGAGATTGGAAATGATTCCTTTTGATTTATTGATTATTGAAGATGTCAATATATCGACTCCAAGTATTAGCTTGGATAATGAAGCCAAAGACATGTCTGAAGATGAATCCCAGGATAAATCTAATCACGAGTCATGGCAATCAAAACATTAGTCTCAGAATTCAGGTCACTCTGATAATGAATTCGAAAACAGAAATGAGAGCCAATAAAAGGTAATTGATAAAGTAATCAAGGAGATTGAAATGCAAGAGAAAGGAGGAATTAATGGAACTGAAGCATCTTCCCAATAAATCCAACACAACCAAAATACCCTGATCAGGCAGAAAATTCTCAGCTAAAGGATTTGAAGAATGAATGGGAAAAGTTTTCTAAGGCACTGCAAACGTCACAACCAAATCCTAATATTGATCAATCTACTAGTTTTCAGATGCCAGAGCATTCTCAGAAATTAGTGGAAACTGCAACTCCGCTACAATAGGTACCTGAAAATCATGATTTAGAGATCATTCCAGCCTACCCTATAGAGTAGATAGTTTTACAAATTGAATAAATTCCTTCATTGAATGTCTTCTACAGTCCTAATCATAAGGCTGTAGTCAAGAGAATAAAAAGGAGAAGAATGGATGATACCGTTTCAAATATTACAAATGAATCTGTTGACGTTCTATGGAAGGATCCTCTAGCCGATCCTATTGAAAATTTAACTAAGCTATCACAATTTGTAGGGGCATATGCTACTGCCACTATTGATAAGGCTACTAAAGTTCTATTGTTACTGAAACAAAGAGAAGACAAAATACGAGAGTTAGAGAGACTGTTAGAGCAAGAAAAGCTTAACTTCAGCAGGAAAATGGAATTGAAAATGTCTTAGTTTCAAAAAGGATTTTGAAAGACTAACTTTGCAGCATCGGGTGCAACTTACAAAAAAGCAAACGCAATTCGAAGCAACAATAAACAAATTAAAAATCCAACCACAAGTAGAGAAATTCATAAGAGAAGCATTGGAAGTGAATACTACACTAAAGCAACAACAAGAAGTATTTTTCCATCAAGCTTAAATCACCAGCTCTTATTATGATTCAAGTGAAATTTTGATCCAACAAGTGGCTATCAAGAAACTTGAGTTTCAGAAAATTGAGAAGAAAATTAATGAATTCATTCAATGGCAAGCATCAAACTCAGGAAAGGAAGCTGATCTACCCCAGGTAGATAAATTTCATAAGGAAATTTTATTTAAATATTGGGAAGCACAACTAAGACAAGCAGACAAAGCAGCAACAAAATCATCAAGGTTAACAAAAGAAATCACTAAATCTGTTTGTGAACAACTTTTGAAAGCTGATCTTATCAAAGAGTCCACATATGAAGTGCTCTCAGAAATCAAGCCGTTAGAAGCACAATGGAAAAAAAAAACAGAAATGTAGGAAGAAATGATTAAAAAAGTAAATAAGTTTGATCAAGAAAATTATTGGAATTTTTTGATCAAACCTTATCATCAATACCAAACCCCGCAGTCATTAACTGATCCAACAAAAAGGTTGCTGCCAACACTTTCAAATGCATTATTCAAGGGCCAGGTCAGATCGAAAATTTTGCACCCAACTCAACTTAAACCCATGCTAGATATTTGTCAACTTCGGGATCAAATCCAAAAGGAGGATCAACACTCATAGTATATTATTACTTTATTTTCCTAGATTGTAGTTGAAGTTTACTCTTTACGAGGATGGTTCTTTGAAACCTCCTCTATTTTTATGTAATAATATATTTTTAAACATATTTTAGTTTAGTATTTAAACCCTTCTCAAGTATTTAGAGAAGGGTCCAGAAATTTGTCAAAAACATTTGCAAAGAATTCACTTCTGTAAGCTTGTAAATGCTTTGATGGATTAATGGAACAAAGTCTATTATCTTTTGACATTTGAAGTTGTATAACTGATGTTGCACTATTGTACTCTTTAAATTGCTTGAAAGTGAAGAGGAGCATAAAATCTACTGTTAATTTATATGAGTAGGACTTAGTATATGTGGTACTTCTATTCATTTGTATTAAGTTTTGCTTTATAGATTGATAGTTATCTTTTTACTTGCATTATATATTTTAATTGTAATCATAAATGAATGTTAAATGCACTTTTGTACTAATATTTGTCTATGATTTCTTATCTGATATATAATCACACATATGAATGCGATACACTTTTCACAATTATTTTAATCAAACTATTTTGTTAAAAGAATCATCTTTACATAATTTTCATCTGTTTCAACTATTAAATAATCTTCATTACTAATAGTTGGAGGATATCTTTTAAGATCGCATAAAGGAAGAAACATCCCGGGTATATAGTATAATAGATAAGTGTTAGATAAATGCATGTGATAGATTAAAATCATTTCCCATTGCATGTTATATAAACAAAACACACCCCAAAATCATCCTTATTGGGAAACTAGTCCCTTCATCCCTAGTCGGAGCCACCACACCAAACGGAAAAGGAATTTCTCTAAGGTTCGGGCTGGATAGTTTTCCCCCATGTTGTGGCAACTAAATTCTAATGCCTCAACAGGTCCCTACCTTTGAAATACTTAGGAGTTCCTCTCATTTCCAAATCTCTTCGTATCGCTCCTTAGAAGGAACTTTGTGCCAAGATCTCCAAGAAATTAGCAGGCTTGACTTTCAAGGTGCTTAACCTAGCTGAAAGAGCTATGCTTATGAAATTCGACCTTCACGATATTCCTCTATATCAGTTATCAATCTTCCCTGCTCCAAAATGTATCTATAAGGAGCTAACGAGCACTAGTTTTAAAACATTTCAATGGAGCAGAGCGTCCATGGAGAAGAAATGGTCGCTCATTTCTAGGCACAAGCTTTGTCTCCCCAAGTTTTTTTTGCGGGCTAGGACTACGAGACCCTGGACTCTGAAATTTGGCTCTTGGTGCCAAAATATGGTGGTGATGGATCCATGGAGGAGAGGAATAGTGGAAATTGATCTGGACTAAAAAATACGGCAGGGTAAATTGAGAGAGGTCCTTCTTCGTGAACACACCCCCTTAATAGGATCAATGATATTGGAACATGGAAATAAAAATAATGACCTGATCCGAGATCACTTCTTCTAGGAAATAAGTAATGGTCAGTCTGCTTTGTTCTGGATGAAGTCATGGCAAAAACTATCGTGACTTAATTGGGATCAGGAACTAAACAACCTCCTGTAGGATCTTTCACAGGGGAGTGTAGAAGACTACTGGGTAGCAGGTTACAATGATAATGGCTGGTGCCAATGGAAAATGAAGATTGAATGGCCAGGGGAAATACCACCAGATGTATGGGGTCATCTTTCCCAACAACTCTCTCAACTTAGAATCACCTTTATAAAATCAATGATAAACTAAGAAGGGGCCACTCCACCTCTAATAATTTATCGCTAAAGGAATCATACCTCATCAAAATAAATGCTCTTGACTAACCTAGCAGGCCTCTATGGCATAGAATATGGACCAACAAACTTTCGCTAAAAGTGGCCCACTTCCTCTAGCTTGCGGGGCACAAAATGGTCCTCACCTGGGACAAATTGCAGAAGCACGAGTTTATGGGCCTGTCTCAATGCCCTATATGTGCACAAAATGAAGAAACACTGCAACACCTACTGGACACGTGCCCAAAATCTTGTGAGGTTTGGAACTCTCTTACCACCCTCTTTGTACCCATCAAGTGCCATCCATAGGATATCACGGAGACCCTGGCGGCTTGACAACTTCATTGATTTAAGAATCTCATTATCAATCATGCCTGGTGGCTAGTGATGGGATTCACCTTTTGGAATATATGGAAAGGTGCAATAGGGAAATATTTAAAGATCAACCTCCCTCTAGCCTATTGATATGGTCCCAGGTCATAGAAAACACCAGAGAAACCATCATGGCTGATAGATGGGACCCTAAATAATGGAAGGTTGATCCTCAGGAATCTAAGATCCTCCACTCCTTGAACCTCTCAGAATATCAGATCCACTCGTGGTCGCTTCTTGGAACGAACCCCCTCTAATGTCTCCATTGGTATTCTTCAAGCCCCTATTTGGCTACATACAAATTAAATTTAATGGGGCCTCCAAAGGCAACCCAAGCCCCGCGGGCTTTGGCGGTGTTCTTTGTGACTCAAAAGGAACTCCATTGGGTATTTTCTCGGGTTACTTTTGCTCCACCACCAACAACGTAGCTGAATTAACTTCACTCAAGAAAGGTCCTGTCCTTGCTCAACAAGGACATTGGCCTAGGATTCACATTGTAGGAGACTCTAGATTGATTGTGCAAATGGCTCAGAATATCATCAATGGCTCGACCTCTTGGAAGTTAACAAAAATCTAGCGATTGGAATCCCAACTTGAACGTGTTCAACACCTATTGGCTGACTTCGAGTACACCTTAAGAGGTCATGTGTTGCAGGCTAGAAAAAAAGTTTCAGATTGGATTGCCAACAGGGGAACAACCAATATTCATCAACATTTCTCATCATCCTAGTGGGAGGTCAAGAGAAAGGCCTACCTTGATCCGGGAGAGCTTCAATCCCTACAAGATCTACTAGAAGCTTACTTAGGAGTCCTCGATGGGGGTGACGAAACCATTGGTATGTGTGGCGATCGAGTGGTATATGAAGCCTACCTGGATTCCACACACCCACTATGTTCATCATAATGATCCTGGGCATCATTAATACCCAACAGGTGGGCACTTCTCTAGCTGGATGCGTTAATAAATTCCCTTGGCATTTTGGAACGATTATTTGTGCATTGTGTTGGGAGATGAGGTGGGTGTCTCCAAAGAACTTGGGTTTTAAATTGTGTTTTTCCTGACAATATTCATCGCTCTGGGAAGGTGAGGGAGGTGTGACATGGAATAGTTTGGAACAAGTGAGTTCTCATCCTAGGGAGGCCCGTGGGATCCTAGCACGTAGTGGGTGATTGCAGCTCTGTGGCTTCGCAGGGGTCTTCTGTGTTCGTAGTTAGTGTGCCTAACTCTTCCCACGAAGGTTGAATTGGCATATGGTCTGTGCCGCTGGTTCCTTTTTATGTGGATCGTCTCTATTTCTATGTCGTGGTGGGAGTAGCTTCAGATCAAAATTTTTAGCACTATAAGGGATTTTTTCAAGACAATTTACTCTAGTTGTCCCTCTATATTGGTGAGTTGCGCTTATCTCAGCGAGAGGGGAAAAATTCGCACAAGGTTTCTCTAGGGTGGCACAGAGGATTTCTGGAAACCGCAGTCTCGAGTCTCTATTCCTGGGTAGGTGGTGCCTGGTAAATGGTTCAATAATTTTTTGTTCTGTTTTGTTTTGTTTTCTTTGTTATATAATATTTCATACTACAAGACTTGTGGGAAGCATTGCGGGTTTGTTTGTCTGGAACTGGCCTTGGCTCACCTTAATGCCTCGTTAGAGGGGTTATCTGCACCAGGTGGGGGTGTTTCTCCTTGTCCTGAAGTCAACTTATGACATAATGAGGGAAAACACTCATCCTTTGATGAAGCCACCAATTGGGACATGGAAGAGGATGCAGGAATTTCTCATGTTCGCTTGCCGGGGAAAGTTGTAGCTCTAGTCACGATGGACATGATAGCAGACCAGTTGCACAATGTCCAATTGAATATAGATATCATGAGGAACCAACGCTACGAGGACTAGAACGAATTGGCAACTTCTATTAATGATGTTCAACACATCTAGAATGAAATCCTAGACAATCTGGAAGGCCTTCGACGACACCACTGGCACACCAAAGATCACCATCACACTTTGGAGGTGAGGATTGAACACATTAACTTCCATATGCCTGATCATGCAAATCTCTTTGCTACACCTTCTTTATTTCCACCCAATTCGCATCCTTGAGAGGATTTTCTTATTGTAGATGTGCCTCAATTTTGGTAAATGTATGGTATGGCTAGTATGCCTGGCGGAAATAAACTATGATACTAGGTGTAATTGTTTTCCTCTAGGCCCTATGCTCTCTAAATCTATCTGGCATGAGAAGAAAGGGTCTTGGGAGATGCTTTTTGTACTTAATTTCCTTTCGATAATATAATGCATGTTTATTGACCCAAAAAAAAATATGACCTTCTTAATATCATTTTTAACTCAAGGAAGATAACTAAAATCAATCACTATGGTTCTTACCTGTAACATCCCCATTCTCACCCTAATAAAAAATGTAATCAATCATGCCATTAATGTCTGAATTGGCATGTAGATGTTGAACTAATTAAACTAGGAACAATATATATGTATTTTTTCATTTTAAAAAATGTTGAGTAGGTTATTGGGAATGTGAACTTTGATATATACTATGATACCATGAGCGAAGAAATGATAAGGGGGTTGTAATAATTATCTTTCCAAATACTTGACATGAATTTCAAATTCAAAATCAGCCCTTTCCCTCTTGCTCAATAACTCATTGATTATGAATGACTAAGTAGTTGGAACAATCACCCTCATGATGGAGGTTGGGGTGGAAATTGAAATGAAACTTCAGAATTCAATGGAAGGAATTGGTTGATAACATTCCCTGGAACTTTAAGATGATCCATGGATTTTCTTGGAAAATTTAGGAAAACGTGAGGCTATATAGCAATACATGGAATTGAATATGGAAAATATTGGAAAGGCATAAACATGAACCAATCATTCATAGATGGATTCAACCATATATAGAGAGACCAGAGGGCACAAGTGCTTGGAGCAAGAAATTAACCAATACAAATTTTGTGATTCCTAAGTGGAAAGCTAATCGAGGCGTTCAATGCGATTACATTGAATTTTGGGTGCCAAATTATTCCCCAAAAAATACCAATCACAAATTGGATCAATAAGGGTATGCTTCGGGCTCTCTAAAAATTAATTTTGTATGCCAAATACTTATAGGAGAGCTCTAGAACTTAATTGAGTAGTGGGGGTCGCGAATTGATACATGTTGGGAAAGCATAATAAAAAACGAGCAAGGAAATCACCAAGGGAATGTAGAGAAACTAATGGATTTATGTATTGCTATGCTAACCAGCTAAAGGACATCTAAAATTTGTGGAGATATTAGGGTCAATATGTATAAAAGTTCCCTAATGCTTTCATATTTGTGAAGGAGAGTTTCATTCACCCATCCTGAATTTATGATTGTTGACAAATTTTCCCTTTCAATACCATGGCATGGCTAGAGGGTGGAAAGTTATAGGGAGTAATGTAGTAGTTGAGCCTAAGGTTGAGTGAAAAAGGCTTCTTCCCAAATTGGTTTCCAACCGTAAGTAATTTCATATAAGTGTCTATGTGTTTTAAATCCACAATTTTATGTTTATTAGATGCTCATAGTTGTGCAAGTAACTTGCTTACCATTGAATTATGAAATTGGCTATTCATGTATATGGTGGTGTGTTGAATTTTGATGGAAAATATGAATAGAGAAATTCCTTTATGTTATATTCCCTTGTTTCCCTTTTATGATAGGGTTATTGTAAGAAATGTGTATTTATACACATACATGTACATGTTGGAAAGATGGAGTTTTTTGCACCTTAATTTCCTTGACTAGTTATTAATGTTGATTTAGTGGTAGAGGCAAATAATGAGCGCCTCAATGAAATAAATTAGCTAAGCAAGTGATTTTTGGACAATACTAATCATGGATAGATCATCTTAATTGACATTATGAAACCAATTGCAGCAAAGAATATCTTTTTTTTTTTAAATTTATAATGAAGATTAGGTCATGAAGTCTTCACAAAACATCTAAAGGCAAGATAATTTAATTTTCACTAATGAGTGGGAACTCCTACAAAAAGATGAGATGTATAGATCAACATTGGTTCTTATCTATTCTGAATGGTATACAAATTTGAAACCTATCTAGTAATAAATACATTGTCATTGTATGTTTCTCGAATCAAAGAGAAATGGTTTAAAATATAGGTGTAGCTTTGAAGGTCTTGCAAGATCAACTCCTTAAACGGAATTAGGGAAAGAATTTGGCCTCCTTGTATAATTTTAAATGAGATTTTGAGAAGCCTTGAATTACATCATTGGACTTAGAGAAACAATTATAACTTAGAATTTGTTAACTAGGGATCAAACTAATTTTTATGGACTCATTTGTGCTTATTTTATGGTAACTGATGTTTATCTCTTAGACTATTTTTAGTCTTAGAGATAACATGTTAGGGTAATATTCCCTCTTCATTTTTAAAGAAGTGGTACCGATTTGATTTATAAGTTATAAAATAAAATGCCTAAGATAGGACCGAGCCTGCTTCACAATAAAATACCTAAGACAAGACTATGTGTGAAAATGAAATAAATATTTACAATGGTATTTATAATACGAGTTTCAATGAAATAAAATGAGAAATGACGTATTATTTCCAACATAGTAAAAGCAATGTATGACATATTATTTAGTGAAATTAAAGGAAATGAACCACATTAGCAAAAAAAATTAAGTGGTCATTCCTTTTGAATCATAAAGTATCAAAGGAGACACACAAATCTCATGCTTTAAACTCAAAAGTTAGAGATAACATTATCTATGAGCTCATTGGAGCTCTCTATGAATCCTTAAAAATATTAACAAGAATGTTTGTAAAATGAATTAATTTCAAGAAAAGAAGAAAGTGTTCGTCCTCGTAGACTCATATGGCACTCCCATGGATCATATATAAAGATGGAGAAGACCTAGAAGAAAGAAAAACATACCGTTAGGACTTGACCTGAAACACTCAAATGTATTTATAATGCAAATTTGGATGATTACTGACTGAGAAGAAAGCAAGAGAGAATTTATTCACTTACTATGTGGGAGAAAATTTATTTAATTGTTCACTAAAGCACCCCTTTTAATGTTAAACTTTGAGGAACGTTAACAATTGTAACCACTTTTTAATTTTGGGAGTCATCGGTTATATTTGATAACACATCTTTGAACCATTCCTTGATGTATTCCCATAATGGTGCTACCATTATTTCACATTTGACTTCAGAGGCTGATAATTCATCCACAAATTCTTACCAAAAAATCGATTTAATGAATAACAATTACTTAGTCTTCAATTTTATTAACAAATCCAACCAACGACCTTTCAATTTATATTCTAACAAGTCATCAATATTTTCAAAATCACTTGCCCAAGAAATCTTAAGTGTATCCAACCGTTGTTGCATTTGGTCCCTAGTCAACAACATTGCATCCATTATTAAGGGTGGGTTGTCTAGGTCCTTTACCACGTTAACTATTTTAAAGAATAATTTATTTCTTTTAGTTTGGATGGAACCACATTTAGAAATTGGTTAACGCAATATATTTATTCTTTCTATCTAGCATGCTTCTAGTTGTTTGAGGGTTCAACCTCTCAAATATCTATTTTGGTGGCATTTTCAATCTTCAAATTGAGTTTTCCAATTTGTAATTTCTTTGATTCTTTGTGATATTTGGCATGATGCAAAGTAACTAATTCTTCTCAAAAAATATTTGTTCATTATGAACCAACTCTTCTACTATACATTTTGCTTCAATTATTTGCATCTTCGCCCATCCCGGAATTTTACATGTATTATCAATTTCAATCTCTTTAGAATTTATTTATGCCTATTAAACATATTGGACATTCTTTTCCACCACATTTCTCTTTTGTTAGAATGGATTGGAGTATTCTATGATTTCTCAAGTGGACTTTAAGGGGGATATCCATCACCTCCATCATCAACATTGCTAGTGGTAGTTTGCTTCTATTCATTAACACTTTTATGACTCTTATGAGAAACTTAAGAATTTTTTGGGAATAATGGGAGGAACAAAAAAAAAAAAGAGTTATAAATTGTCCTTATTGTCTATGTTGTTCATCAGTACTTATCAACACATGAATATACTCTTGAGGGATTTGATTTTTGAGATCCATCATTAGGAGATGCTTCATAATATTCTTGTAAACTATGTTATCACCTACTCCACTTAATTGTTAAGACCTATTTAAAATTGAACCATAACCAATTGACATCATGTGGGATGAGAAAATAATTTTGGGGTCAACACCCTCATAGGATTGGGCCCATTTCATTTTAAAAGAATCAAAATATGAAGCAATATCGTTCAAGTGAGATATGCTTCTTATCTTGATGCTTTCAACTTCAAAATGCATTGAAATAAATTGTATTTTCTTCTCTTTGTGGAAGAAATGAGCCCAATATTTGTTTGTGTCATTTGCTTTGCTATATTTGATGTGCTCAATAATGGTGGAAAGTATGGTTTAAGGAGGTCCAAATTGAACAATGGGTATAAGACAAGGAAGGGGGAATACTTAGGTCAAAATAATTTTCACCCACAACCTTGGTGACGGTGTAAGGCCCATAATAAAGTGGATAAAGCTTTCGATGGGGTCTTTTAGTGCACTCTTTCTATAAATGTAACAAAAACTTGTCTCCCACTTGGAATTTGTGTGGTACTAGTGTGTTGAATCAATTTAATGAATTTGGTGGCTTTTTCAACCTCATAATGAGCATGGGAAGATTATGCCTATGTGGACATAAGGGGTAGTGCTACATTAATAGGACCCAATGATTAAAATCCCAGGACCACCTAAAAAGGGATGTGGTTGGTCGAGCTATGAAGGGATCTACTACAATTATTGAATATAGGGGATACTTTCATCCCATCTGCGTGGCTGGTTGGAGTCCTTCATGCACAAGACATGCATGATAATTGTGTTGATGACCTTTGTATGGCCATTAGTTTGGGGGTGGAAGGTAGTGGATTTGGTGAGATTGGTGTCCAAAAGTGATGTGAGGATTGAAAAAAATGTGCTTAGGAACCTACTGTCATGATATGATATGATGGTATGTGGTATCCTAAAATGTACCCATATATGTTCAAAAAAGAGCTTTACAATAGCCTCCACTGTGATATTCTTCTTGTAGGCTGTTAAAATGGCCATCTTAGAAACTTGATTAACCAACACGAAGACACAATCATTTCCCTAATTGGTTGAAGGAAGACCAAACATGTAGTCCATCGAGATGGATTCCCAGGGTCTATCAGGAGTAGGCAGAGGGGTGTATATCCCTTGCTTCTTAATGGTTGGTTTAGCAATAGCACAAGCAGTTATGACCTAATATGCTTGCTAACATATTGTCGAAGCTTCAACCAATAAAAATACATTTTTAGCACAACCACTGTTTTTTCCATCCCAAAGTGTCATGCCATCTTACTGTAGTGAGCTTCCCAAATAAACTTTGCATGCTCACTTGAAGGAACATAAAGATGACCTAGATGGCATAACAATTTGTATTGAAGATGAAATTATGATGATTGTGCCCATGTTCAACATTTGCTAGGTGGCAAAAAAAAAATGTTGTTCTCATAAATTTGGGGCCACTAGGAGGACTCATGTCTGCAAGAGTGGAGCACCATCGTTACTGCTACAACTGGAGGTCGACTGAGGTAGTCAATGACACAATTGGTGCTCCCTATCTTATATTTGATATTGAAATGAAATTACTGCAAGTACATGGAACACTTTTGATGGAAATAATTTTCAAATTTGTTTATGAATGCACGAACTATAGAGGATTGTGATTAGTGTCGATGCCTGTTGTAGCCTAATTTGACTAAGCTAAAAGTCAAGAGAGGTTCTGAGCAATTCAAGGTTATTGAGGAACAATTGTTAAAATTTCAAGAAGACCTATAATATGCTCGAAAGGATAACCACAAGCTCAACGAGGATTTATCATCACATGTGCACTCGAACCAAAAATAAAGAAGCAAAGGCGTGAAGGAGTCGTGAACGTGCGGGCAGAGTCGGGCTAGTTTACGTTCAGAGTAGTGCACGAGGGCACGTGTAGTTCAATGGGTTAAGTCAGAAAATGGAAAAAGTTGTGAGTGCATGGGTCAAGTCGGAAAACCGAAGTAAAGCAAATATGGACGGTGAGGATCAAGTCGCAGAAATGATAACGAGCGGTGGACGAACCAGATCACAATATAAGACGGTTGGTGCATATCACACATCAGTGATTTTTGTGTTTATTGCTAAGTATTCACACTATAAGTGATTTAAGTTGCGATGCGATAAAGAAGGGATGTGGAGATGCAATGCAAAGTATATTGCACATCTCATGCTATAAGGTTTAGCGACGATCACAAAAATTGGAAATTAGTAAAGTTGCGAAGTGCGACAAAGAGCCCAGATGAGATGTAGTTTCAAAGGTGAACTCTAAAGGATTTCAAATCCAGATGTAAATAATTTCTTGTGTTAAGTCATTTCGGAGGAGGAAAAGGAGGATTATAACGTAAAATCGCTGAAACGCCAAAATGCAATAGAAAGCGAACCTGATGCATTCTTCAAAGATGAATATAATATATTTCAAGTTCAAGTAATGGGGTGGTTTATGAAGAAAAGGCTGATTGCGGGAGTAGAATCAAGTGGAAAAATACTCGACACTATGTGCACAAGTCTTAAAAGCGCTTACGCCTTGATAATGGAAGAAAGTTTGAATGCGGGTAGAAAGACTCGGGTATGTGTCCTGACGTAAAGAAAAGGAGAAGAGAAGAAGGAACATAGTAAGCACGAGCAGAAGAGGTAGAGCTAGGTATTAGGTGACATGATGACAACGTTCGAAATGAAAAAGCATGGGCAGAGTTGGGTGGAGATGCGTTTATGTAGACTGTTAGTACATCACAGCTGAAACAGAAGGAGACACATTAGCAACAAATCAGATTCAACAAAAGGATTATATGGCAAGTGTTATTTTGTTTTCTTTGTTAATATTGCAGCTACAATGGTGTCCTCGATTGAAATTTAATAAGTAGTTTAACAGTTTTGGGCAGTCTAGGAGTTTCAAGAAGCTCAAGAAGTGACAAACTGATTTTGTTTGTATTTAAGGGAGAGAGAAAGAGAGAGGAGAGGTTTCGAGTTCTGGACCTCTTGGGGACTACATTTTGTACTTCTTTTTCTGAAGGATGAATGAAATAAGCAGCAAGTTTCCTGCAACTTTTGATGGTGATTCCTGTTTCTTATGCCATTTTATGTGGTTTATTCCTTGAATGAAGTGAAGTAAAGAAGCAACTGGTCTATGATTTACATTTGTAAGTAAGATTTAAATAGCCTTAATAAGTGCTCCTTCACTCCATCTCTTCTCCCTTCACAAATTCTCTCTGAAACTTAAAAGTAATAGATTTTGTGTTTACATCATATTATTTTGAGTTTCCCCTCTCTCCACAAACTCTCTCTGAAACTTTAAAGTAATAGATTCTATGTTCACAACATGTTATTTTGAGTTTCCCCTCTCTCCATGAATTTCCTCTGAAAATTAAAAGTAATAGATTCTGTGTTTACAACATATTACTTTGAGTTTCCCCTACAGTTCTTCTTTTCCATTCAGATAAGAGTAGTCAATGGCATTGTGAAATTTTTTATTATTCCAAATCATTAAGGGTTTTAGAAAAGTAGTTTCTAGTGGGATAGAACCGAGACCTCATGATACAATTATTTATGTGACACAATTTTAAAATGTCTTAAGCAATGATTCCTTTCACAACCGAGGGATTGTCACTTAAGATACAACATTTTCTGGCCCCGTTGCTGGGGACGAAGGCACGAAGTTATTTTTCCCTGGGTATTGAAATCTATTTCTTGATGGTGAAGAAGATTTAGATACAAAATGGGTTGTTTATTATTCACCTGGCGACTCCACTGATGAAGGTTTCATTAGATGAGGAATTCTGCAGGCAAGAAAATGAAAAGCACCGTGGAAAATACAGATATCAGAGTTTGAATCTTTTAAAGGAAGTTTTATTTTTCACTATCAGTTTGGTGGTCTATTTTCCCTTACATATCAAGAAGATTGTTTCCTGCTTTATATTCTTAGAATATTATAAGGCCCAAAATGTACATTCTTTATTGGAGAAAGAATATTTTTCTTCCGATTGTATTATTGATCTTGATACAACTTTATCTCCTAAATATGAGAGGACATATGAATGTTGCATTACAATTCCTAAAGAGAATCTGTCACAGTCTTGGCATAAAGGTGAGGATTCATCATCTTTGGGTGATAATATTATACCTCATCAGCAATCCGCTTCTTTCCAGCTTGGAACCGAGGTGATTTTCAAACCCTTAGTGCTGCCCACAATTCTCCATCAGTATCCTTCAAAAGGATTCAAATTTTTGCCAAGTTCTTCTGGAGAGGAGGAGGATATTTCAGCTAAACAACATATCTTGGAGTTTGAGTACTTTCTAGACAAATTTCAAATTATTTATGAAAATGTGGCTTTAAGGATGTTTTTTCATTCATTAAAGTAAGGTGCTCAGCAATGGTTCCAGTGTTTGGAAGCAAGTTCAATTAGTTCATGGCAAGGTTTTCAAGATATATTTCTTAGATATTGGGGCGAGCGTAAGTCATATGAAAAACACCTTTTGGAATTATATTCTATCCAAAGGAAGAGAAATGAATCAATCGCTAAGTTCAATAGGAGGTTTCAAAAAATTTATTTCATCATGCCAAAAGAAATTCGACCTCTTGAAACTGCAGCTATGATTTACTATTTGAGGGCTCTTTCTGTTGTCTTGGATTTTTATCTCAAGGAGAGAAAGCCTTGCACTCTAGAGATGATGTTTCTTTATGCACATAAAATTGAAGATAATGTGTGGGCTTGTAGAAATTTTTCCTGTCATATAGAAAAAGTAAGTTTTGTTAAGGCAAGGGGGCTTGTCAAGAAAACATTGGAATAAATTTACAAGAGAATGCAGATTCAGAGAGGAATAAGGATTTTCAAAAGGTGTTAGAGGATTCCTGTATTGCCGAAACACAAGAATTCAATAATTCTGAAGATTCTGGTCAAAAATTCGTCGCAACAACTAAACTACAAATTGAAAGCCTGGAAGATCATTACAATTCTCATAATTTTAATGATTTTATGAATAGAGGAGAAACTAGTGGAGCTTCTCAGGTGTGTTTGTAGGATGGGGAATATTTTTTGTCAAGAATTGGCATTATACGAAGAACATCAGCATTATGAGGAACAAACCTTAGATTTCTCTTTTTGGCCTAAATGGTTGTCAGCAGAAAACAACAATCAATATTCTTGCATACAACCTCAAATTGAGGAGTCAAACAGTGAAGGAAGCTTCCCTGTTCAAAGAAGTCTACATTAGCAAAATGTTCAAGAAAAGGAGGCAAAAAAAATTTGTCTCATCAGTTCTATGATCCAGTAGCAGACTATATGGAAAATTTCTTTTGTAAGCAAAAAACATTGATGCAAAGGTATGTGCAAAGCTTGGTATCTGGAAAAATTTCATGGTATCTCCCTATTATGATCAAATTTCAAAAGTACAGAGGCATTAGGTATAACATGCAGATGTTGGATTGGTGCCATTGGAAGGCTGACTTCACCTGATTGAGTTCATACATGAACACATATGTAGGAGTTGTGCATAAATAAGCTCAGAAGTTGAGCATTTTTAGTTGTAGTATTTTTGGTTGGGTATTTTCAGTTTAAGAATAAAAAAAGGAGTCCAAAGTGTAGCAGGTTTCAGGAGGATTTCATATTGGATCAACTCCCATTTGGGATTGAATCCATGCCCAATAAAGGCTACTGATCTACAAGTTCTCAGCTCTTTGCTACCAAAGTGCTATCCCCAATTGGAGCCAGATGTTGTAACCTAATTTGACTCAACTAAAAGTCAAGAGAGGTTCTGAGAAATTCAAGGTTATTGAGGAAAAATTGTTAAAAATTTCAAGAAGACTTGTAATATGCTCGAAACGATAGCCACAAGCTCAACGAGGATTTATCATCACATGTGCACTCGAACCAAAACCAAAGAAGCAAAGGCGTGAAGGAGTCATGAATGCGTGGGTAGAGTCGTCGAGCTAGTTTGCATTCATATCAGTGCACGTGCATTTCAATGGGTTAAGTTGGAAAATGGATAAAGTCGTGAGGGCATGGGTCAAGTCGGAAAACTGGAGTAAAGCAGAGATGGATGGTGAGGATCAAGTCGCAGAAATGATAGCGAGCAGTGGATGAACCAAATCACATAAGACTGTTGGCGCAGATTGCACATCGATGATTTTTCTGTTTATTGCTAAGTCTTCACACGGTAAGTGATTTAAGTTGCGATGCGATAAAGATAAGAGGTGGCGATGCGATGCAAAGTATATCGCACATTGCATGCTATAAGGTTTAGCGGCGATCACAGAAATTGGAAATTATTAAAGTTTTGAAGTGCGACAAAGAGCCCACTTGCGATGTAGTTTCAAAAGGATTTCAAATTCGGAAGTAAAGCATTTCCTGTGTTAAATCTCATCGGAGGAGGAAAATGAGGATTATAACGTAAAACTGGTGAAATTCCAGAATGCAATAGAAAGTGGACGTGATGCATTCTTCAGAGGTGAATAGAATATATTTTAAGTCCAAGTCTTGCGACGATTTATGAAGAAAAGGCTGAACGCGGGAGTAGACTCAGGTGGAACTAGACCCGACACTACATGCAGAAGTCTTAAAAGCAGTTACACCTTGATAATGGAAGAAAGTCTGAATGCAGGCATAAAGACTTGGGTATGTGACCCGACACAGAGCAAAGGAGAAGAGAAGAAAAAAAACAACAAGCACAAGAAGAAGAGGTAGAGCCGAGTAGCAAGTGACATGATGACAGATTTTTAAACATAAAAGCATGGACAAAGTCGGGTGGAGATGCGTTTATGCAGATTGTTAGGACATCACAGCCAAAACGGAAGGAGACACATCAACAAAAAATCAAATTCAATAAAAGGATTCTATGGCAAGTGTTATTTTGTTTTCTTTGTTAAGATCAAAGCTACAACGATGTCCTCGATTGCAATGTAATAACTTGTATTTTAACAGTTTTGGGCAGTCTAGGAGTTTCAAGAAGCTCGAGCAGTTACAAACTGATTTTGTTTGTATTTAAGGAAGAGAGAAAGAGAGAGGAGAGGTTCTGATTTCTGGACCTCTTAGGGACTACATTTTGTACTTATTTTTTTGAAGGGTGAATGAAAGAAGCAACAAGTTTCCTGCAACTGTTGATGGTGATTCATGTTTCTTGTGCCATTTTATGTGGTTTATTCCTTGAATGTGTGAAGTAAAGAAGTAGTTGGTCTCTGATTTATGTTTGTAAGTAAGACTTAAATAGCCTTAATAAGCGCTCCTTCACTCCATCTCTTCTCCCTTCACAAATTCTCTTTGAAACTGAAAAGTAATAGATTCTGTGTTTACAACATATTATTTTGAGTTTCCCCTCTCTCCAAAAACTCTCTTTGAAACTCTAAAGTAATATATTATGTGTTTACAACATGTTATTTTAAGTTTCCCCTCTCTCCATGAATTTCATCTGAAAATTAAAAGTAATAGATTATGTGTTTACAGCATATTACTTTGAGTTTCCCCTGCAGTTATTCTTTTCCATTCAGGTATCAGTAGTCAATGGCATTGTGAAATCTATTATTATTCTAGATCATTAAGGGTTTTAGAAAACTAGTTTCCAGTGGGATAGAACCGAGACCTCATGATAAAATTATTTCTGTGACAAACTTTTAAAATGTCTTAAGCACTGATTCCTTTCACAACCGAGGGATTGTCACTTAAGATACAAAAATGCCTATCACCTTCCTAATAATGTAATTCTTCCATTAACGACACATTTGTATAATGGAATACATTTCTTTATCATAGGCGACGTATTTATGGATTACATATGATAGTGTCTCAGTATGGTAGACCATCGGATGACTAAGTTGATTGAGAAATGCACCCACAAATAGTCTAAAGCATCTGCTTGAATCTCAAAAGGTTGTTGTAGATCGAGTAAGGAGAGAAATAGGGCTAAGCATAGGTAGTGTTTTAGATCATTGAAATATTTATGTTACAACTTTCACCACATGAATTTTTATTTTACATCACCCTAGGTCACTTAGACGAGGGCCCATGAAATGTGACACAATCCAAACATGAACCTACGATACAAATTGGAAAATCCTAAGAAACTTCGAAGCTCAGTTAGTGTGATCGGGGCTAGCTAGTCATGAATGACTTGAATCTTGGCTAGATCCACATACACACTATGCTCATCAATAATGAAACCTAGGCGTTGGATGTTATTCACGCTGAAGGAGATTTTTTTCTAAGTTAGCATATAGCTTGTTCTACCACATAGTGTGAAGGACCTGTTGAATATGTTGCAACTGTTATACCCAACTCTTGCTTAAGATGAGGTTTTCATCCAAATATATCACAATAAATGAATTGGTGAAAGGCCACGAGATATCATCCATTAGTCACATGAAAACTTTTGGGGCATTCGTAAAACTAAAAAGGCATGACTAACCATCCAAAACAACCTTCTTTGGACTTGAAAGTAGTCTTCCGTACATCAATTTTTTCTACTGGGATTCAATGGCGTTAGGTCCTTATAATACTAGTGTATCCCGTTTATTGCTATTTTAGTGTAACTCCCTATTGTTATTGTTGTGCCCCACAAAAGCCCACTATTGTTATTATTGTGCACTTAAATTATTATTGTTATGTAAGCTCTAATTATACTATGATCCCTTAAACTCCTATATATACCAAGGAGGTCTTATCATTTGTATCATTTAAGAATTGTTCATTTATGTAAAGTAAAGGAGCTTTCCCCCTTAAAGAGGATAATTTTTAAGTTGTTTCTCTATCTTTTATTCTACTTTGTGAGTTGGTTGCATCACATTTGGTATCAGAGCTTTGGATCTAGGGTTTCGCTGCTTCAGATAGGTCATCTTGGCATTTTCTCTATAACTTTTTTTGTACAAAGGTTCAGAAGTTGAAATTGTGACCACATAGAGCTAAAATCTTGATGAAATTCCTAGAAAAAGTTCAGATCTTGGTTCAGTATATTTTTTGAGAGAAGGTCCGAAGAAGTTAGGTTTTTTTCATGCTCCAAAATTCAGTCTCAAACAGGTGACCTTGGGAAAATCATCATAAATTTCTCTACTAGCATCAGATTTTAATTTCATAAAAAATGATTGAAATTGCATGAGCATTTTTTTTACGTGTATCATTTTTAGGGTAGAAGGTTGAAACATCGACACATGACATTCATTACAAGTTTGCTGTACTGAACCAATCCATAATCAAGTCATCATGGGAGATTGAGCATAAAATTATCTCCAGGAATCCAAATTTGGTCTAACTTGTGGCATTGGAAAGAATACTCAAAGGGCTACTAGAGGACGACATTTCATACCTTGGATATCCGAAATTACAAAGATGAAACAATTTCAATATCGAGCTCCTAAAAAGCAAGAAAAATGTGTGTATTTTATTTGATTTTTAATTTTGCATAACTTTTGTTTGAAAAATCAGTTTGAAGTGATTCAAGGGCAGAGTAAAGCATAGATATTTTTGTTTGATTCCAAAATTCCCTGAATAAAGAAAATGGACACACCTAGTAAGAAACTAAAAATCTCTACTATGACACATGAAGAAGAGGAACAAATGCAACACGATATCTAAAAATTACGAGACCAAATGCAACAAATTTGTCTCGCGCAAAGAGTAACAAAAAATAATTGGAAATGATGATGAATGTTAAGATGTATGATTTAGAAGAAAAAATAAAAAGGGACATCAAAGGTTTGAAGGATGGTTCAAAAGAAGACGTGGAAATAATGATGAATGCCAATATGTAAGGGTTGAAAAAGTTGTTGGAAGAAAGGCTTCCCAATGTCCGTGCCTCATACCCACGCAAATTGTGCGAGCCCTAAATTTGCAAATATTCTCCTCAGGGATCCCACATCACGATGGAATGCTATGAAATATAGATTAAAATTTAGCTAATGGAAGTGCCTCTTACCTGGAAAAGATGGGATTCAGAATGATGCACTGGATCGTCCACAATCGTCACTGCAAGTTCGCAAGGGATCTTATGATATGCTTATGATCATTTTGATGCAGGTACAAAGCCACAATGGTGATCAAATGGAAAGAAATGGAGCACAGTGAAGAGGACGAAATGGCAATGGAGAATGAGCAATGCATGAATGCTCTTCGAGATTGTGGATTAAAGAAATTCTTCTTAACACCATGTCTCAAGGCACAACCTGAATTGTTGCAATACATAATAAGTATCTGGGATGAGAACGAAGAGAAGTTTAGGCTTCGAGATCAAGTGCTACAGCTCGAAGTTTCTGATGTTTACTTCATCACTGGATTGTCCCACAGAGGTCTAGTTCCGATCATGACAGGTACTAGACCTTCCGGAAAAAAGATGTCAATGGTTATGGAAAGAGTGTGCCCAGGGGCAAAAACAGGATCAAGTAGTGGTAAAGTGGACTGTTGAAGAGGTAAATCCCCTCTGCGGACAGAGGCGATCCCTACTAGCCCAGATCGGGTCTAGCAACAATCAAACACGCTACAGTGCAGGTTCCTAATTGCAAATAAACCGACTTGCGATGAAGGCTTACCTGGAATCCAACGCTATCGTTTGTAGAATAGGTGGTGCTCCTGTTCCTTTGCCCTGGAAGATCACAATCCTCACGATCTCCGTGATCGGACACCTGCACATGCGAGAAACAAAACAAACGCAAGTGTAAAATCCAGTAGATGCAACTATATGTCAGTAAGAAAGGACATAACTCATCATTATAAATAACAACAAGAGTGGAACCATAACCAATAGTCATTCATTAATAATCAATCAAAGGAAAATTACAACCATAGTTCTGACGCTGAATTATCCTTCGGCGGGTCGCCAGCAGAACACGTCTCGAAAAGCCTGTCAAGGATGGGACAAACCTCTCTCTTCGGATCTTGACGATAGTCTCCTTGCTTGAAATTGGCCTTAAGGGAATTATGGAGGCTCTTGCAGCATAAGGCTCTTGTTAATTTGGGAACTTGAAGATTAGAATACTAGCTTGCAATGGAGATGGGCAAGCTTTTATAGATGGAGGAAGGGGAGTTGGGATCCCTATAATCATGGGGTTGGCCCTATCCTCAAGGAAGCTTCCATGAGAGGTGGCAAACCACTTCCTCTCTATGGAAACCTGTAGCCAAACCTCCCAACTCAAGATAGATATCAGTTCCTGGATCAGTTAGGACGAAACTTCCGCCATTTATTTTTAAAAAACACCTCTTAATATGGTTGGCGTGGGTGCGGCTCTATGACAAGGTGCCAATTGGCATGCCCTCTTTGGAGGATTTGCCCCCTTGGCGCGAGGGCTGAACTGTGGAACCGCGCCAATGGAAAAAGAGGTATTTTTAGGGTTTTTTGCAGGGAGATGTCTTCAGGGCAATGAAAGCTCATCTTTAGAGGGATGCAATGAAATTATTTTCAAGTCTTGTCTCTGCTCACAGGTCACGAAATGAGCCCTCCAATGTGCGGGATGGGGAATGGCAGGGACAGTGACAAATTGCTGTGTAATAGATGCCCCCTAAAGCATGAGGCCTGAGAGAGAGAGAGGGGTGAAATGCTTTACGAGAACATGCCGACTGAAAACACTGCCATCGGAAAACCTGCGGAGCGAAGTATAACTGATGTGTCAGGTACATGATATATATGCGGTATGGGCGTAGCCATCCATAATAGAGTATACAATAATCCAGATCCAAGGTATGGACGTAGCCATCCAGTGAGGATCGAAAAATAGACTCAGGTATGGTCGTAGCCATCCAATCAGTGAGTCATGTAACTAATCATAAGAATCCACAAAATCGCAGCCTGGATTATAACAGACGGGAATCCAGGGTCTTGCGCTCCATCTCGACCCGAACAAAGTACAAGTTCAAGCATGCGAATATGTGAGCTGAAGTCGAACATGCGAGAACGTCGCCTGATTACCAGCCAATGATGAAAGCTGTTAACAGACGCGAGAGGTACCACCAATAATGATAATGGTCCTCAAGGTACTATAGGTACAATCTACGGCATGTGAATAGTGAGCTAGCGTCGAACACCTGCAGAATCACTCGATTGGAGGCCAATGATGAAAACTTCGCGTCGAATGCGAAGAACCTGCCATTGAGGAATGTAGGCTCCAAGGTACCGAAAGGAGTCTCTAGATCAACTTCCTGGATAATGAGATGAAGTCGACAGGAAGTGACCTTGATTGAAGGTGGGCCATAGTGTTTCCCACACCATCGACGCGAGACAGAGGAACATAGTGTCTTGGTGAATCAAGATCAGATGAGAATCAGAGGAAGGTTGGAGTTTGCAGAGGTCAACTTCTCTTGAACGTATTGACAACACGACAGTGGATTTGGTAGTATTTGACATCAAAAGATCAAAGGTCATGGTGATGAGGAAAAGAGCAGATGAGAGGTCAAAAGGGATCACCCAAACCCACGGAGGCAAGTGGAAAACGAGATGAGATGTCCCCAACCGAAACACGAATGCGGACAGTTCCATGTTCGAAGCGACATCTGTGACAACGACAATGATGTTGGTTCCATTTTCCCGCCCCACCATCCACCGGCTAGTACCTCTTTATTTACCTGACTTGAAAGAGGATGCCATTTGCTTGTCCATGTAAGTTCGTCCTTCGGACGAATCCATATATTTGTTGCGGCCCTAGGAGGGAAAACTGAATATCGTCATTACGGCCCAGATTCGATGTCCATATTCGAGTTTAACAAGTACGACAAAGGAAGAACTCGGCGTCTTTTCATGTTGAAAGGGTTTGAAAAGACAACAGAAAAGTAAACTCCACAGGTCCCTTTTCGTAAATAGTTCCTCAGATCCGAAAAGGTAGAAAACAATATCCGAGAAAACCTCCTAGTCGCGATAGACTAGGGTATTTACGCTTACAAAGTAGTAATCACGTACGACGAAAAGGGTAAATGTATCTTTGAGTAGATAATAGTTTCGCGACCCTTTAACGAAGATCAAAACGACAATGACTCGGCAATCTTTTCATTTTTAGAGAGTCAGAAAAAGTGAAGAAATTGACTCCTCTGAGGCTTGGTAGCATCAAGGAGTAGCTACGGTTAGGTGATGGTCAGGCTTCACGCTCAAAACAAGTAAGGTTGAAGGGTACAGCAGCTAACAAGACCACTCCTTACAACGGTTCCTTAGGAATGGGTGAAACAACCAAGTGAAGGCATATGATTGGCCAAGCAGATAGTGACGATGGAGTGAGAAAACCAAGGCTCATCTGGAAAAAACAATCCGATAAAATGGCAATCCCAAGAGGTAAAATGGGAATGGTTTCATTTTTACACAAGCTTGAAATCAGGAAACTCTACTTGAAGTTGGTTTCATTTTTACACAAGCTTGAAACAAAGATAAACTATGCTTGAAACCGGTTTCATTTTTACACAAGCTGAAATGGAAACAAACTATGCTTGAAAAATTAAGCATGCCCCCAGCATGGTGACTCAATTCGAGGTACATGCCCCCCAAGCTTCAATCCATATGTAAGGCAGATGGAGTGAAGGTTCAAATTACGAGATCAAGAGAAAGACTTGACTGGGATTTTACGAGATCTAACAAAGACTCGAATTGAACAGGAACGTGTTTCATTATTTTAACGAGGTTGACACATTAAAAGAACTATCCTCAGGACACCTTATTTGATGGTTTAAGGAGCAAGGAACTATGCCCCAACCAAACCTGGTTTCATTTTTTAAGGAGTTTGACACAGGAAAAGAACCATGCTCCGACGACCTTGTTTCATTTTTTAAGGAGCTTGACAGAGGAAAAGAACCATGTTCCGACGACCTTGTTTCATTTTTTAAGGAGCTTGACACAGGAAAAGAACCATGCACCGACGACCTTGTTTAATTTTTTAAGGAGCTTGACACAGGAAAAGAACCATGCTCCGACAACCTTGTTTCATTTTTTAAGGAGCTTGACATAGGAAAAGAACCATGCTCCGACGACCTTGTCATAATGAACAAGAAGTAATCGCATCCAAGAGTTCCACTCCTGATGGAAGGAAAACATCCTGGAAGTTAGGACCCAATGCCCCCAGCACACGATGCACGACAGCACTATCACTGAGTACAGGCGCGGGGTAGGTAGCCACATAGTTGACCTGCGGTGGGGCAGATACAACAGGTGGATAAAAACTAGGAAGGGATGATGGCGGGCCAGCTACCACATCAAGACCAAAGAACGAAAGCTGATCAATGGTCACGATCCGTCCTTCATGTGGAAAACAGACCACTCGAAAAAGGGAGGAGACAAGCGCTCCCATGGCATAGGTGTAATCACGCCCCAAAATCAGATTGAAATCTAAGGGGCCTGGAACAACCATCACATCCATATGGACGGTTTTACCTCCCAAAGTAACAGGTAACCTTGGAAGGATCCCTAACGGTTGACTCGTTCTTCTGTTAAAAGCCAACAGATTCTGCGTAACAGGCGCAAGCGGCGGTGAACCGAAAGCTTGCCAAGTAGTTGAGGATAGAACACTAACAGATGTGCCCTCGTTTATAATGGTGCTGGGTACGACCAGACCAAAAGCCTATACTGTGATCTCGAAAGGCACATAAGACGGAAGGCGGTATCCTGTAAATCGATTCCAATCAAAGGAAGCGACCAAACTACTTGGAGGGGCTACCATCGAACTGAGATGGTCTTCCCCTGGTGTTACGGAAGAAGAAGAAGCATCCTCCATGACCTCCATCTCGAAGGTGGGAGGAGTATCCTCCGGGACCTCCATCACGGGAGGCGGAGGAGCAACTCCTTGAGATACGGGGACAGGAGAATCTTTCTCCAAATTCGAGGAATCTGAAGAAACAAGAAGAACCTAGGGGGGATGAGATCCACTCTCAGCGGAAAAGACCTGGTGCACCATAGAAGGGACCAGCTCAACCGATCCTACAACCAATGATTGGTCGGGGATGGATTCCTGAATTTGAATTTCCGAGGGAGCAGGATCGACTAAGGATGGCTCTTGACCAATCATAGGATCAACTGGCGGAGGACTCAAAGAAAGTTGTTTGTAACCAGCCGGAAGGCACTGCGCAAAAACAACCGAGTTGTCCAAAACTTGCTTGGCTTCATCCATATACGGACAAAGGTGAATGGCATGGTGCCCTTCACACAACTTACAGGGATTGGTAATCTTACCCTGCTTCTTAGGAGCCTTACCAGCAGCAGCTGAAGACGTGCCCCCAACCTGACTCCTGGAAGCCAAAGGAAACGGCGGACGACCGTTGGACCATACTTCGAGCACCTTGGGAATTCCAGGGCAATCTCGAAAAAGATGGTCTCCCGTGCACAACATGCAAGGTAACTTGACTTTCCGTGGAGGGTTGGGAGGTTTATCAATGAAAGGCTCCTTAGGCGCAATAGCCGTAGAGCTAGCCTCTCCTTTATCGGACTTCTTCTTCTTTGTCTTCTTCTTCTTCTTCTTAGCCACCTGGTTACTCGAATCCAGACTTTCACCAAGCGAAGTAGAAGAGGAGGACGCAGAAATGGGCGAAGAAGGGGAGAGGTCCACCTTGGAATCAACATGACGTTGTTCATGTGGAGGAACTGATTGAACAGAAGCCGAGACATTCGGGACCACAGAGGTTGAAAACAACCAAACAGGCAACCCAACAGTTAACCCAGGAAGGGACAACGTTGCCATATAGGGAGCACCAACATTTCCAAAAGGAGGAAAAGGACTAGGATTCCCATCGGAGGGGATTCCTTGGTTGGTGAACTACGGAAAGGTTGCCATTAGAAACGATCTTAGAACAACACCCTAAGGAAACTAACTTTAACCAGGGATATTTCATGGGCAGTTAATTTTTAAAACATTGAAACAAAACTCTCTACCGTTTCATCTTTTAAGAGTCGAGAAACAGGAAAAAGGTGACTCTATCACTTTTAGATTGGAAACAAGCGTGAAAGGACAAGCGCTTGATGATATTTTCAAATTTAAAGAGTCAGAAATGATCAAAATGACTACTCAGGAATGCTAGGCAAAGGGTGTACCAAATAACCGTGAACTGCAATATACACCTTGGTTTCAAAATGAAAGAGAAATCAACCAAGGACTTTCTGTACGTGCAGGTAATCTCCCCGAATGCTGTGTCCAGTGTATCATGGGTATAGGGCGGCAGACTCAGCTTCCTATGGATAAAGGATTGAAACCTAGTGGGGTCTCCCTTTATATACGCGACGGTACGGGGAGCACAAGTCCGTACTAGCGCTTGTCTAAAGCCAAGAGGCGAACGACATCTACTAGGTTTTAAGACGCCGGAACACGTCTCTAGCCTAGACCTCTAAATGTTTCGTTAATGTTTCAATGCTTCCTTAGTTTAAATTGAATAAATTTTAATGTTGATCTTCAATTATGTCTTGGTTTCAAGGCCCTAGCGAGTGTCATCTGACAATCTCCTATATGCAGCTATATGAGAAAAGAAAACTTTTTCAATTCGATGAATGCTATCTAGTTAAGGGAAGAGCTTCAAACAATGATGCAACAAACAACAACATTGCAAATGAAATCCTTCCAAACTCGATGACTTTCACTATCCAAAAGTAATTCCAAACATTCAAGGATGCGAATAATGCAATGTAATCTATGCAAAATTATTTTTCCGAAAACTATGCAATTGTAATCTATGCACAATTTCCTTTTCTTTTCAAATGATAAGAATGCACTCAATGCATTTTTCTATGAAATGATAATCTACTTAACGCATGCTTTCAATGAAAGAGAATGAACTCATAGCGATTTTTAGTTTTTGATCATTAAACAATGTAATCTAAGTTCAATGATAAATCTCAAAAATACTTTTCAATGCAATGTGATCTAATGCATTTTAACAAAAAGAACACTTTGAGACGAATACTAAATAAACGCAAATCTTCTTAATGGAAGGATGAACGCGAAAGAGATGTAAACAAACACTAAGAATGCAATCGTTGTTTCAAACATTTTGTCACGAAATCCCTCAAAAGGCGACAAGACATATGAGGTCAAACACAAAGAGGACTTCCAAAGCAAGAGATCCAAACAAGGCATTCATTCCCTTTTACATCAAACAATCATGGAAAGAAGACATTTCAAACAATGAGCAATGTAATCTATTCTCATACAGTGAAAAACCGGAAGGGAAAGACACACTGGTGAAGGATTTAGGGAAAAAATCTCAATTTTCATACACCCTGAAATTGGCTCGACTTGTACATTGACAACTAGCGCCAACTGGCGTGACTTGCACACTGACAACCAGCGCCAATGGCTAATTGGTGTGGGTTGCTAACTGACAACAAGCGCCAACGCCTGAAAATGAAAAAACAAAGAATTTCTCCCAACCAAGACCAGACTCACCACTTCAAGCAGAATCTCCAAGACCCAAATGAACCATGTGATCTAGGCTCAAAGCGAGACAAACACAGATCAAGCTCAGAAAGCTCAAAATAGAGTAAATCCTAGTACCTTATAGGATTGGCGCGACTGTAAGGCTGAAACTAGCGCCAGAATAGAATTGGCGCGGGTAATACACTAGCAACCTGCGCCAATGGGCGCGACTGTCAAGCTGAAAAGCGCACCAGTCGAGTTTACCAGTCAAAAATAAAAAAGAGCAATCCAACAAGTAGACCAGTGATGATCAAGCTATCCAAAATCCAATTTCACAGAAAGAGCCAACCCAAAGAGCTGATCAAGCAAGGTGGATCAAGAATCAACCGAAAAGACAGGACAATGCTCAAAGGGTTCAATTTAAAAACTAAACCGGAGATTGACTGAAGCAGCTTTGATCTACTTCACAATTGCAGAGCAAAAGCGTTTCGAAGGCTATCTGGCCAACTTCAGGCTCCATCTATAGCTTATAAAACAAACAACAACAAGCTAACGATCCCCAGCGGAGTCGCTAATTTGTTGTGGAGGTAAATCCCTTCTGCGGACAGAGGCGATCCCTACTAGCCCAGATCGGGTCTAGCAACAATCAAACACGCTACAGTGCAGGTTCCTAATTGCAAATAAACCGACTTGCAATGAAGGCTTACCTGGAATCCAACGCTGTCGTTTTTAGAAGAGGTGGTGCTCCCGTTCCTTTGCCCTGGCAGATCACAATCCTCACGATCTTTGTGATCGGACACCTACACATGCGAGAAACAAAAAAAACGCAAGCGTAAAATCCAGTAGATGCAACTATATGTCAGTCAGAAAGGACATAACTCATCATTATAAATAACAACAAGAGTGGAACCATAACCAATAGTCATTCATTAATAATCAATCAAAGGAAAATTACAACCATAGTTCTGATGCTGAATTCTCCTTCGGTGGGTCGCCAGCAGAACACGTCTCGAAAAGCCTGTCAAGGATGGGACAAACCTCTCTCTTCGGATCTTTACGATAGTCTCATTGCTTGAAATTGGCCTTAAGAGAATTATGGAGGATCTTACAGCATAAGGCTCTTGGAAATTTGGGAACTTGAAGACTAGAATACTAGCTTGCAATGGAGATGGGCAAGCTTTTATAGATGGAGGAAGGGGAGTTGAGATCCCTATAATCATAGGGTTGGCCCTATCCTCAAGGAAGCTTCCATGAGAGGTGGCAAAACACTTCCTCTCTATGGAAACCTGTAGCCAAACCTCCCAACTCAAGATAGATATCAGTTCCTGGATCAGTTAGGACGAAACTTCCGCCATTTATTTTTAAAAAACACCTCTTAATATGGTTGGCACGGGTGCGGCTCTATGACAGGGCGCCAATTGGCACACCCTCTTTGGAGGATTTGCCCCCTTGGCGCGAGGGCTAAACTGTGGAACCGTGCCAATGGAAAAAGAGCTATTTTTAGGGTTTTTTGCAGGGAGATGTCTTCAGGGAAATGAAAGCTCATCTTCAGAGGGATGCAATGAAAGTATTTTCAAGTCTTGTCTCTGCTCACAGGTCACAGAATGAGCCCTCCAATGTGCGGGATGGGGAATGGCAGGGACGGTGACAAATCGTTGTGTAACATGGAAATTCACACTGTTCCCGATCTGGCACTCAGGGAGGTGCTCCATACCATTACGCGGGCCACGGGGTCGCAGGCGCCGCATGAGGCTACCAAAACACTGCTCCTTTTAGCATCAGAATGTATGAACCCGAAGTTATTTGACTGGGCTACAACCGTAACCATGAATATCAAACGACAATTAACAAAATGTAAAAAGACCAAACTGAAGCAGTTTGGGTACAGGTCTATCTTGGTATCGATCATCCTCAAACGATTACCTATCTTCCATGGCCAGGGGGCGATAGTCGTAGATCCACCTTTGAGAGAGCCACGGATGGCTCGATGGGCAGCACTGATGCCCAAGGCAGGAGGGGGCCAGCAAATGTCATGGCGACCCGAGTTCTTCGGATGGCTTCGGTGACAATTGATCGTCGTAGAGGACTGGCCCTATGCCGGTACTGATTTCACAAGAGACTCAGACCTTCCACTCCTGGAAGGAGAGGACTGGGATGAGGAGCTGGGTAAGACTCTTTTGATTTTTATGGATTTTATGATTTTTTTTTTTTTGGTATACATGCATGTTCTAACAATCGATCCTATATGTATGCAGATGTTGGCCCAGAGAGGCCCGCTGGGATGTCTCCGATCGCGTGGAGGACCCCTCTCGCCTATGACCCTGAAGGGGAGGGGGGCGAGGGGAATGAGTTGGTTCAGAACTTAGAGGGAATTGCCCGTGGGATTCTTGATTATGCTCGTTTAGAAAATGTCCCTATGGCTTATCAGAGGCACACCGTGGGGGTGCCTAGTCACCTTCATCGTTTACTGAGGCGATTGGTGCAGATAGTAACATGCTGCCATGAGCACCATGCTGATTAGTCGCCTAAGCTTTTCATTTGCATATTTTTGAGAGACATGTTGTCTCCGGATATTATTAAAACAAACATGTATATTTTTGGATTTTATGTGATGCACACAAACTGCAAACATTCGACACACACACACACACACACACACACACACACACATATCTATTTCTGCATGGATTTTTTTCACATATAATGATGTTTTTACAAGTTGTGTAAATGTCTATCTAATACCATGTTAGCTACTGCGTCTGTTAACACATTCATTCGTCTGGGTATATGTTGATATGTGATGTAATCAATATTTCTTTCCAGTAAATGAATACATAGATACAATCTTAAAATGGATGGGTTCCTAACTGAATAATGACCATTGAGCTGTAACACTACAAGCTGTGAGTCCAGGAATACAAATAATGCACGAATACCGAGGTTAACGACCTCGTTCAATAATTCCAAAACGACACTATATTTTGCGACATTATTTGTAGCAGGCCCTAGAGAAACACCTTGTAAATTAACTAACTCATCAACAGGATTGTAAATTACCCAGGCTGTCGAGGACAGATCCCCAGTATTGCGAGAGGCACCATCTGCGAAACCGAAAAAAGGAGTAATAGACATCTGCACAATCAGGAAGACCCAATCAGCAGAAAGATGCTCACAAAGCACACCACACCACACATATTTTATGTTTTCACAAGCTTAAAAGCACAAATGCAAACTATGCTTGAAATGAAAAGGAAAACGGGCATGCCCCCAGCATGGTGTCTCAATTCGAGGTACATGCCCCCTAAGCTTCAGTCCATATAAAATGGAGTGAAGGTTCAAAACCCAAGAGTAAAAGAGACTCGACTTGAATTTTACGAAATCTAACAAAACTCGAATTGAACGGGACCGTGTTTCATTGTTTTAACAAGGTTGACACACTTAAAGAACTGTCCTCAAACCATCTTATTTCATTGTTTAGGGAGCTCGACACAAGAGAAAGAACTATGCTCCAACGAGCTCAAAGGAGCAGGTTCAGGAGCGGGATAACCAGATACAAAATTCTCGAGACAATAAAAAATTGCCCCTAGGCTGGGCATGAACGAGGAACGATGATGTCCATCACTCCACGACAGATTTTCGAGAGACATAGTCTCCACGATAGCTTTGTCAGATGGAAAAAATTCTCTCAAAGGATCGGGCCAACCTGCATTGCCGAGCCAAGGGGATTGGGAATAAATGTCAAGAGCCATGCTCAAAGGAGAATTTTCAGCAGGAGGAGGATTCGATGCAGCAACGATCTCACAATAATTAATTTCAATTGGGGTAAAAGGCATCAATTCTCCAAAAGAGGTCACCTGTTCAGGAGAAGGGATGATCCACAGGTCATTCGACCTAGAGATCATGTTGACTTGAACGGTGTTCGGTGGTGGCATGGGAAAAATACCCATGAAGGCATGGTCCTTAAAAAGACCAAGTCCCACACTATCAGGGGGATTAGGAATTTGATCCACATATGGCACATTATTCTCGGAGGATGAGGTAAAGAAAGACAACTGATCAACAGTTATAATCTTGCCCTCATGCGGAAATTTCAAAAGCCTAAAGAGGGTGGACAAGATGCATAACATGGCGTGAGTCCAACTGCAACCAAGTAGAATATTATAGTTGAGATTGGCGTCAACAACTTCCACTTCGACATTGACTGTCTTACCTTGTAATGTGATCGGTAAACTCGCGAGAACACCCAAGGGTTTCAATTCCCTACGATCGAATGCCTCAATGGAATTGGGAGATGAAGTAAGAGCTGGAGAGCCAATGGCCTTCCAGCAGGCAGAGGACATAACAAAGGTAGAGGCACCTTCGTCCACAATGGCTCTGTGAATGTTGAGGCCATTGATACTGACTTGTATAACAAGGGCGATTTGATGTGGAAGTCGGGGGGCAAAATTCTCTAGATCGAAGGTGAGAAGACTAGAATCGGCAGGATCAATCTGGTCGATTGCAGATAACTGAGATTTTCGTTGCGATGGGAAACTTTGAAGTACTTCCAATGCATACATGGTGGAAGGCGCCTATGCCAAATCCTCAAAAATGCTGTAATGTTGAGCGGCACGGGCGTTTGGATTATGGGAAGATTTTCGAAGAACACCTTTGGAAGGTGGCCGTACAACGAGTTCAGCGCCGGGCTTCTCAATTTCTAAAGGACCAGATGTAGGTGGGGGAGGTGGGCCATCAACGACTTCCTTCCCAGCTGCCTGGCGTGATCCAGCATAATCCTTTGAATGAGTGGCAATCGAAACAGGTGCAGCACCATTCATCATGAAAACTTGGGACCCAAATGGTGCAGACGGTGAAGGCTGTTCGACCATCTGGGTTTGATGAGATGGAAAAGGTTCCTTAAGAACTGTCGGAGTTCCCTTAGAGACTTTAAGAAGTTGACTAACCTCGGATCGTCGGGGACAATCTTTGGTGTAGTGGTCTCTGTCACAGATCAGGCAAGGGTATTTCGGTTTTCATTGCGAACCATCATCAACACGTGGTTTGGAGGATTTTGGTTTCGGGGCATCAGATTTGGACTTGCCTTTGCCCTTCTTCTTCCCTTTGGAGGTATTTTCTGCAGGATTGGCTTGAATGGCATTGACCTCCACGATCTTACTAGAATTTGGAGTGGCGGGAGGAGCAGAATTATTGGAAGAATTCGACTTTTGCTTCCCATTCAATGACTTACGAGAAGTCTGAGAGACAGAACCAATAACACTGTCAACCGATGGGGTAGGTGGTGCTTTAGAGGTCCTTGGCCGCGGGGCATCAGTCAAGATATCATATAATGTGCCAGACTGAGAGTACACTAAATCGAGGTATTGGGCATGAGCGATGGTTTGTTCCTCGGTTACACATGCCCCTATAGCAATGTATTGAGCAATATTGTTGACAAAGGAGTTAGTGAACCAGTGAGTTAGAAGCTGATCAAGAATATCAAACTTGATCAGACGACGACGACGTCTCCAGTCATGAATGTGATCTGAAATATGAGTGGCTTTTTCCTGCTTGAGAGAAGTCAGGAGATGCATCTCGGCTTCGTAACGAACCGGTAACTGGAAATGTGTTAGGAGCGCCATAGCTAGAGTATTAAAGTCTTGAAAAATACCGCGGGGTAGTTATATGTACCATTTAGCAGCAGCGCTGGTAAGAGTGTGCTGGAAAAGGCGTAGAGGAATCGAGTCGTCAACCCAAGAGTTTGAAGAACACCATAAATGGTAGGTCATGACATGGGCTTGGGGGTCTTCTCCAACTTTACCCTCAAATTTGGGATAGTCACTAGGTACCTTGGTTGGAACAGGAGGCCAATATGGATTATGGAGAATTGGATCATTGATTTATTTAGATACATCCGGCAATTCCAACGTGGCGAGGAAAGGCAACTGAGGATTAAACGGCATGCCAGGTCCCCGATAAGGACCTGTACCTGTACTCCAACTTGGTTGAGCATAGTTCTGCCCCCATTGGTTCTATCCTGGAGGATTCTGACCATAGGGGGTATAAGCTGTATAATACGGTTGCTGATAAACAATGTATGGGGGTTGATAACTAGGGTACTGACCCTAATTATATGTAGGCCCCATTTGAGCAGTGTATGGATTTGACTATTGAGTATAAGTATAGCCTAGTTGTTGAAGGTAATAACCAGAACCTTGGGGCAGGTTGTAAATTGGTCGAGACTGACCTTGTAGGTAATAGCCACCTTGGGGTCGAGTGGGCTGCTGGTAAGTGGGGCCCTAATGAGCTTGATAAGTTGGGCACATAGGTGGGTTCGACTGTGGCATAGAATAGATCGGCTATTGAGCAGGGCTAACTGGATGTGCAAGTTGTCCTGGTTGAACAGGTTGACCTAGCTGGGCAGGCTGTCCTAGTTGAACAGGTTGGCTTGGCTGAACAGGTTGTCTAGGTTGAACAGGTTGGCCTGGCTGATGAAGGACACCAGGTTTTCCTGGCTGAGCAGGTTGGCCTGATGGCAGGAGAGGGCCAAGTTGTGCCTGATAACTAGGTTGACCTGTGACATGACCATAAGATGGCCATGGCTGTGCAACATGCGGACCAATCAGAAGCCGAGGTCGCTGAGGTTGCACCAAAGGTTGAGAAGGATGGATTTTCACCCCAGGACCGTACAACGGTCCGAGTTGATACCCCGGTTGGCATGTGGGTCCTTTAGGTTGCCTTGGTTGGACCACAGGGTGAGGCAGTAGAGGTTGACCTTGAGGGTTGTAGGGCTGCCCTTGCGGACCGTACAACAATCCCTATTGGCCCGAAGGTTTTCCTTGTAAGGGTTGTCCTTGCGGGTCATAGAGATAAACAGGCTGGGCTAAAGATTTTCCTTGGAAGGGTTGTCCTTGTGGGTTAGAAGGTTGCCCAGCCTGGGCAGACAGAAAACCGTTAATATACTGATAAGCCTCAGGAGCAGGAAAACGAAGAGGTTTTCCCTCCTCATCATATTGATATGGAAATACGTAGATCGAGGCACCATCCGATCCATAATGGGAAAAGTAAGGACAGTTGAGGTCTTGAGAGGATGGACCAACCTCGGAGTTGGACGACTATAAAGACAACCGATACTACTCAGGAGAGATATTATCCGGGATAGCGGAAGCTATGTAAATGTATTCAGGAACCGACGAGGTCCTGGTCGACTGAGTAGTGACAGCGGGCGTAGACGCAGCTATGCAGAAAATAGGCCTAACAGGTATTGATGTGACGAAAGGAGATGCCGTGAGAGGTGTCGATGGCGAAATCCCTAACGAAGGAATAACTGGCCTCGCGGATGGAGTTGATATTCCCATAGAGGCCACAACAACCATAAACAGACTTAAGGACCTATATCCTGCTGGAAGCGAAGGACCAGGTGAAGACATGACAAAAGATTCGGGGATGTTTTTTGGAAAAAGCTGGTAATCTTCACCAGATGTAGGAATTTCCTCACTAGGAGAAGGACTGGGTGAGTCCATATCTGACCCTGCCACAAGATCTTCTAAAAGACGGCGAGGACTAGGAGGTATAACAATAGCCAAGAAAGGCGATCCTGATGTAAGAGGAGGGAAGTGTTCCCCTACTCCAAATCCAAACCAAGCGTTGGACAAGGGTCAATTGAACTCAACTAATCCTCCAAAGGGAAGTTCAGATATAACCAGTCCCTCGTCGGGAAACTCGGATACAATCGGCTGCTGATGTTCAGCAGAGGACTGAGAGACCTCTAATGAATTGTCTGTGTAAGGACTACCAGTAGACTAAACTGAGGGTTTCGCCACTGTGACTACAACAAAGAAGAGGAAGAGATCAAAACAAAGACACACGAGCAAAAACCAAGGCAAACAATCAACAGGTCGAAAAAAATCTCTAAAAGGGCGTGTGATCGTAGGTGATTAATTTTACCACATTGAAACTTGGAAAATTTTACTGTTTCATATTTTAAGAGTCTAGAAACAAGTAAAATATGACTCTATCTCTTTCAGTTTGGAAACAAGAGTGAAAGGGCAAGCACTTGATGATATTTTCAAATTTAATGAGTCAAAAAAGATTGAAATGATTTCTCTGGTAATCTAGGCAGATGGGTGTACCAGATATCCGTGAACTGCCATATACACCTTGGTTAAAAAATGAAAGAGAAATCAACCAAGGACTTGACGTACGTGCAGGTAATCTCCCCGAATGCTGTGTCCGGTGTATCACAGGTTAAAGGTGGCAGACTCGGCTTCCTACTGATAAAGGATACCAACATAGTGGGGTATCCCTTAATATACGCGACGGTACGGGGAGCACAAGTCCGTACTAGTGCTGTTTAAAGCCAAAAGGTGAACGGCAACTACTAGGTTTAACGGCGCTGGAACACGTCACTAGCCTAGACCTCTAGATATTCTGTTAACGTTTCAATGTTGCCTTAGGTTAATTGAATAAATTTTATAGTTGATCTTCAAATTATGTTTCAATTTCAGGCCCTATCGAATGTTGTATCTCAAAACTCCTCTAAATGCACACTACATGCCACAATATATCACTTTGTTCGATGAAGAGCTAACTACGGGAAGGGTGAGAGCTTTTCAAATAACAACAAAATGACCACAAAACATCCACTACTGTCTCTAATGCAAGCTATTGAAACTAAAAAATTTTCTTTTAGAGTTATATAACACTAATAATGCGGAAAAGCTTTCAATTTTCACTAGACTAATAAAAAAAGCAAAGAGATTTGTTTTTGTATTTTTCAATGTTTTAGAGAAAATGCACCAAACGAAATGAAAAACTAATGAAGAAACCAATTCGAGAAGTGACAACGAAAGAGTTGAAACAAACAAATTCACTCAATGCAAAAGCACACAATCCGAACTCAAACTGATGGAGAAATCCCTCAAATCGAAGAAGAATCTCAAAAAGACTCACACAAACCGTGTAATCTAGGCTTGAAATGAGACGAAGCGAAACTTGAATGACAAAGAGAGAAATCACTCAAATGACGCAATGATACAATGGAATGCAACAAGATGAATGCAAAGAAGCGAAAACGAAGTTGACTGGAAAAACGGGAACCAAGAACTCCCACGGGAGGCTCAACACACTATAGCACCTGGAAACCCTAAGGATAGAATGAAAAACTGATGTTAAAGGGAAACAAACCAGAGGATAGGGGTCAAACACAGTCAAAAAAGATTTCAAGGCACTCAATCACTCATGAAAATGACACCAGGACCAGAAATCAAACTCAGAGCACTAAAAAACAAGCAAGCCCTAACACCAAACAGAGTTGGCGCGACTGTTTGGCTATATCTTGCGCCAAAACACCGTTGGCGCGGGCGCCTAACTAGCAACAGGCGCCATTTGGCATGACTGTCAAGCTATAAACTGCGCCAATTGAGTTTACTATGGGAAGAAATGAAAAAAGAGAAAACAGAGACCGCATCAGGTCTTCTGGGGGCTGAACAAGGGTTTGACACCAAAGGAGGCGAACCGGAAGAGCAAATAAATGAATCAAAAGCCAAAAACAACCAAAAGAGAAAAGACTAGCTCCAACTGAATCCCCAGCAGAGTCACCAGTTTGTTGAGGAGGTAAATCCCCTCTGCGGACAGAGGCGATCCCTATTAGCCCAGATCAGGTCTAGCAACAATCAAGTCACGCAGTGATGCATGTTCCTAGTTATAGAACGACAAAAATCATAACAAATTTCCTACCTCAAATCCTATGCAGTGGTCATTGAAGAAAGGATGACGCTTCCTGTCCCTCGCTTGGCAGATGACGATATTTCTGCTCGACATGTCTGAACACCTGCACACATGCAAGGAAACAAGGACATACAACGTAAAATCTAATGCATGTAACCATATATCAGTCAGAAAGGATATAATTCATTGCATAAGAAATAAACACATGAATGGAACCATAATCAGAGTCGCTTATATTATAAATAACAAAGGAAAGATTACAACCCAAAGCTCTGACGCTATGATCTTCCTTCGGCAGGGCTGACAGCGGAGCACGTCTCAACAAAGCCTGTCGGGAATCTGGACAGAGCTCTCTCTCTTCGGCTTGGCTCTCAATAACTGTCTGGCTATAGTTTCCTTCCTACAAGTTTAACTCTAGCTTGCTAAGGGAGAAGGCAAGCTTTTATAGATGGGGGAAGAGGAGTTGGGATCCCTACAATCATGGGATTGGCCATATATCTAAGGAAGCTTCCATAATAGGTGGAAAACTACTTCCCATCCATGGAGATCCGGAGCCAAACCACCCAAGTCCTTTTAGTGAATCGTTCAAGATTTTTTTGGAATCAAAATTCTGCCATTTATTTTTAAAAAACATCCCTTACTAAGCTTAGTGCGAGTGAGACATAGGGACAGGGCGCCAGTTGGCGCGCCCTCTATGGTGGATTTCCCCCATTGGCGCGAGGGCTGAACTGGCTAGTCGCGCTAAGGCAAAAAGATCTGTTTTTAGGGTTTTCCAGAGGAAACTTTGTTCAGGGGAGTGCTTGTCCTTATGAAAGGGGATGCCATGAAAGTGGTTTCAGGTTATGTCACTGCTCACGTTACGGAAAAATCCCCCCAATGTGTGGGACGAGGGATTGTAGGGACAGGTGACAAAATACTATGTAAGACTTATCATTTGTATCATCCAAGAATTGTTCATTTATGTAATGTAAAAGAGGTTTCCACCTCGACGAGGATACTTTTTAAGTTGTTGTTAGTTTCATAACAAGTAGTGGCTGAAATTTAGATCAATATTACTGAAGTACCTGAACCCCTTCGTTTGGTTAACAATGTCATTAATTTAGGGAATTTGGTATCAGGTCTTGAATATGATTTTGTTCAAAGCCCCGTAATCGATGGAAAGTTGCCATGTCTTTTGCGGGGTGAAGAGATCGATCATATATACCATTTTTGGAGTAGCTCTTATATCTGGTGCTTGATTTCCTCATTTTACAAAAGAGAGTGATGATATATTAGCCCATTGGGTAGAGGTGCGTTGGGAATTAGATTTATTGAGTGCTTGAATTGATAGTGTGAAGGTAGCACAATGGGGAAGGAGAAGATGTCTTTGTATTCTTCCTCGACCTTGTCCACTTGCTTTTGCTGCATCAACAAGCCCCTATGTGGAGGCCATGGATGTGGTTGCAACCTTCTACTTACTTTGAGAGTGAATCACGAAGAAAATAAATTTCATGGTTTGGGAGATGACCTTCCTAGGTTGCTTAGTAAAGATTAAATAAATGGTAGTAGGTAGAACTACCTATAGTATCTTGTATAGTTTTCTATCCAAAGTAACAATAACACTATGAGGTCTAGACTCATATACAAAATGATGCTTCTACAAGTATGGTTGGCCTAAAATAACATAATAAAATTCAAGGGGGTCAATATCACACAATACCTCATTCTTTAAGGGATTGATGCTATAGGGAATACTGGACTATTATCTAACACAAAGATCTCACCCTTAGATCAGCCACCCGATGGTATATGGTTTTGAATTGGGTGTTGTCAATAAGTAAAACTATTTGATGACCTATACTAAAATGAGTTTATTTTGACTTCTACTATCGAAAATGAAGTGCAATAGAGCATCCTTTACCCACATCTATGAGTGAAAAAGGCACTCACCTTCCTTCGATTCTTCATGTTTACTTGGCTAGACCTTGGTGGTAGAAATAATGGCACTAGGTTCTACATCAATGATTTTCTTCCACTTGCCTATATGTGATTCACATTTAGAACCTGCATCTGACTCTAAGGATTTCAACTAGGCCACCAAAAACTACTTTAAGCAACATTCATTGGTGTAATGCCAAAGGATCTTATGGAACTCACATCACCTTGTCATGTATTTCTTGTATTCCAATTACCCTTCTTTCTTTGTGAATTAGATGGGTTTTCCTGGTGTGGTTCATCTTGGGCATGTCCTTTTTTTTCCGAATTAGGGATGCCTTTGACCTACTTTTGCTACGAGGAATTGGCATATCCAAATTATCACTTCTCCCGTTTAAATTTATACTTAATTTTGACAACATATTGGTATATCATGCCTAATGAGAATATGTCCATTAAATCCTTGTCTATATGTATTTGTGTAGACCATCGCACTACTTAAGCACCGAATGTCGCTCAGAGTCTTTGATACCTAGCTTAGTGCACAAGGTATGGAATATATTTTTTAATTATGGCACTGTGTGGTCCCCTTCCTATCGCAGTGTGGTCCATCTCATGTATTGGTCATCATAGCTTCTAATAGGTTAATATTGTTCCCTATTGGCTTCCACAAAATATCCCCAAGTGAGCATGATCACAAACATTGTAGGTTCCTTTGTGGAAATCTTAAGGAGCGCAAAGGTAATCCTTTCTCTATAAAAGAAAATTATGGAGAAAAAAATACCCTTTTAGAATATTTAACCATTTTTCTAGAGCATCTACATCTATTTGACCTTCAAATACAAATGTTGAGATTCAACAAGATGATGATCCTAGTGAAAATTAATCACCTACACTAGGTGGGGCCCGCAGACTATTTTTAGGTGATATGTATATTTTTAGAATTTGGATCAATGTCTATTTTTAGCGGTAATCTATTTATATATAGCTGAGCAAATTATATGGATGGATGGGCGTCTATTTTTGGAATGCATGTGCGAATTTGTTTTGTGGAATGCATGTCTAAAAATAGAATGCATGCCGATTATTGTTATCTCTTAACAATAATTAGACAATAAATAATAATCTATTATGTTGAAGCACTTGATTTCAGTTAAATGATGTGGAAAACCAGTTAACTGAAGGAATTTCGAGTTCAAAGGTTGGTTGGTGGGACATGCTAGTGGACTTTGTTGTAACTGAGTGATACAAAGTTGTAACAGAGTTGGATGTGTAGTTATGTGAGTCGTAAAGTAGTTTAACTTAGTTAAGTGAGTTAAACTTAGTTGTGCTAGTTGTAAGTAGTTGTAACTAAAGATACAATAGTGAGAGATCAGTGAATTAAATATTAAATTAATTCACATGGAGTGATCTCAAACACAACTGAAGATTTACTACTGTTAACTACATGCATGTCAGATCCAGTGGAGACCCAGTTGAGAGATAGGTGAAAGGGACAGTTTGACTATCAGTTGTGACTATAGTGGGTTCACAAGTGAAACCAAACACACATTGGATATGCCAATGAGGATTTCATAGTCAAGGCAAGGCAATATCGAATTCATTCAGGGATTATGATCAACAGGGATTGCGCAGTGGAGGTAGGCTATCAGGAGGCAGTAAATTGGTGCATGTTTATGCCAATTTTTGTATGACTGTGTGAGACGATTGTATATTGTACTGAGAGCTCTTGGATTAGAGTTTTGTATGATATTGTTTCATGATCCATGATATATACATAATATATGATAGTGGGGTTTTTATATTTATGCTTTCCCGATAAAAACATTTGTGTTATGTGTGATTGATCTTTCTTCATGTGTTTGCAATTAGCGATTAAATTTCCGCAAAGATTTAAGTAGAAGGATTCTTTTATTTAGTAGTGGCATATAATTTTTAAATCAAGAGAATATAGTAATACATAATTTTATTAAAATTTATACATGGTATCAGAGCAAAGAAGATTGCAATATTGAAGCAGTAGCTGAGTTTGTTGGTGGAAACAATTCGAATTTTGTTGCAAGAATTTCTTGGTGCGAAAGTTGAGTAAACATCAAAATGGATTTCAATGGTTTGTGGTTAGAGTATTCACTTGAGGGAAGCTCGAACTACATTTCATGGAAGGATAGGATGGTAGAGGTGCTTGAAGATAATGGCTTGAAGGAATTCATCGACATTGATGTTCCTAAGCCCACTTTGACGGACATTACTTGACGCCTGGCAAAAAAAAGTAGCAAAGACGAGAAGGATTTTGTAGGAAGGTGTGAGAGACCATATTGTATAAAGCCTTCATGGGAAATCCACTCCATTTGCAATGTGGAAGGCTTTGACGATTTTTTTCCAAAGCAGGAACAACCATAGGAAATTTGCGCTGAAGGATAAACTCAGAAAGATCAAGATGGATAAGGGCGAAAATATTCCTAAGTATCTCACAAAGTTTGTCCAATGTCCAGATGAACTGGGGAGTGTGGGAATCATGGTTTTTGATGATGATTTGGTGAGTTTGGCTCTCTTGGGACTTCCTAATAGTTGGAAAAACTATCAAGACTCTGTCAACAAATGGGAAAAACTACCAGATTGGGAACGATTGTGGTCGAATCTAGTGCAGGAGGAGTTTAGGCGGAACACCAGAGATGGCTCTTCATCAAAGCATGATGATGAAGAGGATTGTGCTTTGGATGCCAAATCAAGGAAAGGTAATGGGAATAAATCCCATTCAAAATCTGAGGCTAAAGGAAAGAAGCTGGATTTGTCCAAGGTGAAGTGTTTTCACTGTCACGAACATGGGCATCTCGCCACTAATTTCCCACAGAAAAAGAAGAAAAAGAGGGTTGCTAGAGCTGCAAATGGTGAAGCCCTTGCCTCGAAATTTGAACTTGATTTCTCTTTGATCGCATGCTTGGTTTCAAGTACAATGGGATCGGTGTGGTATCTTCATAGTGGTGCTTCCTTCCACAAGATGGGAGATAAGGAGCTTTTCAGTGACTTGGCAGAGAAATATCTCCAAATGCATATAGATATGGGAAACGATGGACGATACAGTGCGACCGACATTGGTACCATTACCTTTGAGAGGGATTCAAGTAAACCATTTCAGTTGAAATATGTTATGCATGTTCCAGGTCTGAAGAAAAACTTGGTCTCAATCGCGATGTTGGAGGACAAAGGTTATGATGTTGTTGTCAGCGATGGAAAAGCTTTCCTGTGACATAAAACAACGAGTCAAACCAAGAGGATAGGGATTCCAGTCAAGAATCTCTAAAAGCTGGAGGTAGATGGCTACACTGAAATGGTGGGAAAATAAGAAGAAGTGGTGAGCCGGGATGAGGGCGAATTATGGCACAGGCGATTGGGCCATCTTCACCATGGTGCCATGAAGTTTTTGCAGCAGATTTATACTGGACTTCCCAAGGGTACACTTGCGCAGATAGATCAATGCAAGGGATGTACTATGGGTAAGTTTGTGAATACCACCTTTCATGAAAAGGAGAACCGTGCTTTAGTGATCCTGGAGAGATTTCACACAGACGTGTGTGGACCATTATCTGTTGCTTCAATAGCAAAACACAAGTATTATGTTATTTTCATTGAAGACTATTCTCATAGATGTTGAATCCTCTTCATGCAGAAGAAGGATCAAACATTCTCAAAGTTCTGTGAGTTTAAAGCATTGGTGGAGAAAGAGTCGGGGAAGCAAGTGAAGGCTCTGCGGAGCGATAATGGTGGTGAAGATATCTTGAATGAATTTAAAGACTTTTGTAGCAAAGAAGGAATTTGAAGAGAACTCATAGTGCCTCATTACCCATAGCATAATGGGGTCGCAAAGAACAAAACGATCGTGGGTGCTGCACGAGCTATGCTACATGATCAGGGCCTACCAATGAACTTGTGGGCGGAAGCATGCAACACTGCTGTTTATGTGAAAAACCGTTGTCCTCATAGAGTACATGGCATGAGTACACCTGAAGAATATTTTATTGGTAAGAAACTAGATGTTTCTCACTTTAAGATTTTTGGCTCATATGTTTATGTGCATGTGACCAAGAATGCCAAGAATAAGATGGAGCTTACTGTTTAAGTCGGGATATTTGTGGGGTACACAGAAACACCTCATAATTATCATGTGTATTTTCCAAACAATCAGATGATTGTGGTGCAACGGGATATACAATTCAATGAGGAGAAAGCCATGAAGTGGTCGCTTGAGAGGGAGCTAGACTTGCATGCAGAGGAGGAACTGCTTATTCCCAAAGATGAGTCTCTAGATGTGGATCAGCCACAGGAGAAGGTTCATGGAGTGGAGGAGTCCACTCACGTAGAGCCACACATCGGAACTGGCAGAAGGCGTACCAAAAAGCTAAGAGGTTGAAGCTTGATGCGGCACAGAATGTAGGAGTCCTTATTTCACAACATAGGCAAAGACAATCTCTTAAACAATTCACTGGATACATAGCTCTCTGAGCAAATGTATTGTGACTGAGCCATGTTCCTTTCAAGAAGCAGTGCAGGAGCCCAAATGGGTAGATGCAATGGTGGAGGAGTATGACTCCATTGTTAGAAACAGTGCTTGGGAAATTGTTCCAAGGTCAGTTGATAAATCAGTGGTAGGTTCAAGATGGATCTACAAGGTAAAGCAAGTTATTGATGGGAGTGTTGAGAAGTATAAGGCAAGATTTGTGGCCTGAGGCTTCTCACAGATCGAGGGGATTGATTATGAAGAAACCTTTTCACCTGTTGCATGATATTCTTCCATAAGGACTGTTGTACCTCAAGAAACAATTCCTTGCTGTGTAAAGGAATTTGTGCTCAAGACATTATTAAATTATGTCACAAACAAATGTAATAACTGTCTCTGTTTTATAAACCTTTAAAAATTAATTATAATCTTCAAATATTAAACCCATGCATGTTCTGCAATGCCATATTCTTTTTATGCCGAAGTGAATGAACGGAAGAAACAAGAAAGAAAAAGATTCTAATTTGATATGTTGTCCAAAGCAGAATCTGTCATTATAAAATCCTGAAGAAGTAAGCAATGATAAGGTTAAAATAGAGGAGCGCCCATTAAGGTTTATTTAACTCTTAAATACACATGTATCCAGAGACCTACAGCTCAAATTACTCTATTTTATTCAAAGACATGAAAACATAATGAAAACTGGGAAACTATTCAGCATAGGCAGAATGATAGAAACTTGCAAAAATTTTCATTGATTCAGTATTCTCCAGTACAAAATTTGGCTTCAAGGTTGAAAATTCGGAACCTTCATCTTTCTTGAAATTGTCTTTTTATACAGAATCACAAGACAATTTCCAGTAATGAAACTGATTCTAACTGCTCCAACTAACTCTAACTGCTTAAACTTCTAACTGTTATAGAGGCACATGCCTCGGAAAATCCTATTTACATTTACATAATTTTGAAAAATAACATAATGAGAATTTCTAATCTATGAGAACATCTGGTCCTGAAGCGGTTGCTGAATCAATGGCTACTTTTGATTGAGCCGTTGGGATCTCTTTTGCTGTATCCATGGATAAGGTTTTGCACTTTTTCCAAAGTTCACCTTGAGTTGTGGAAGCATTCTTTTAACTAAGATATTCCAATCTAAATGCAACAGCCTGACTGTGAGTAAGTCTTTCTGTGAAGAGTGTTTTTACCATCCATAGCAAGTTGAAATGCCTCTGCAAAAAGTTAAACACTGTTTCTCCCTTTAGAACTTGTGTCTTTTCGTGCCTGCTATCTGCCCTGCTTTTTTCCAGTGTTAGTGCATCTTCATAAAACTTCCATGTCAAAATATTTCCCTTTTCTGTCCAGCATGAGGGTAAACCTATTCTGATCAATTTATCAAATGTTATATCAAACTTCTTTACCACCTCTTTTATTCCCAGTAACCTTTTCTCTGCTACTTGCCGAAGATTATTCTTAATTATCATCTTATTGAATTCTTCGGCATAAAAATATCTGTCTTGTATTTCCATATCTTCTAACTCTTCATCTGATTTGGAATTGATAAAATTTATAAACTTTCTAGCCCAATTTTCTCTTTTCACGACCGTTTGATTTTCAGATAATATCTCTTCTTCATGCTCTGAGATGAGGCGTTTTTCCTTAGCAATTATATTTAGGGAATCCCAATTGGACTTCATTTCAGAGATTATTTCGCCCCAGATGATATCTTTAGCTCTTAAAAGTGAGATATTACCCTTTAACTTTTCCTTGAGATCTTTAATTTCATCCTCAGCCTTTTGTAATTTCTGCTTGTTCTCATTCGCTTTATCTTCCCATGCTCGCATGATCTCGGTAGCTATTTCCAACTCTGATTGAGCCTGCTTACGATCTCGTTCTGCTAACCTTAATTCGGTGCTGAGCTGAAGAACCTGTGCTTGAGGATCAGAATCAGCATCACCTGTAGGCAAAACAAAAGTGCAAGTGTGATTTTCAATACGGTTTTGTAATGAAATAACAGTCTGCTTCACTTTGGACAACTCTTCATCTTTCCGCAACAACTGCAGATGTAGCTCTTCTTTTTCTTTCTCCACTTCAGCTACTTCTGCGGCCATTGAGTGCTCTGGAGCTGGTAATTTTAGCTTTTTTCTCAATGAGGATATTTCCATTTCTGCACTTTTCATGAGCTTTTGAACTGCAACTTTATCATTGGGATCTACACCTATTTTCATAATGATCTTCTTCAATTCTTCATTTTGAGTCGACAAAGCCCTTGAGTTAGCCTTCTCCATCTTGATCTGTTTAATAACTTTTGCAAGCATGATCTCAGCCTTAATTGCTGTGGCATTAGTCTTGGTTAAATCATTTACAATTAACTGCCCAGTCTGGATATGAAGATTCATTTTATCCCACAGTGGGATCTTTTTAACATCCATAATTATGTTTACCTCATTAAAACTGCTCGAAGATCCAAGGGACATCCCGGTTGGATGTGTCAGAGCCATCCTAAATTGATCCTTTTCGAGGTCCATTACAGTCAATAACCTGGTCTGATCAGCAGCTACGTGATGCTCTGCCTGAGCTTCTACATTAGCTTTTACCCTCTGATTTCTTTTTTCAATCTGTGTAAATATTTGTTTGACTGAAGGCATCTTCTCTGAATATAGTTCATGTCCTTTAGGAAAAGAAGGGACAATTTGTTCTTCATTGATATGAAAGGTAAAACCAGGCGAGTTGGAAGAATGATCCTCAACCAATTTGGTTCTCTTTTCTTCCCTGGGCTCTTCATCATCTACTTCAACAACATCTTCCCTACCTCTTTTGTTTGCCTTTTCAGTAATAACAGGCGTTTGGATGCTCATTTTTGATGCGTTTATTTCGCCTGGGTTTGCTAGCTTCTCCTGATCAGGTCTGCTTACATGAGAAAACGCAGCATATCCATTCTCAATTCTTCTCTGAGAAGTTACTCCATGTGGATCATAAGACCACTTTTCTCCTAGTAGCAACTGTGTCTCTTCCAACATTTTAGAAACTTCATCAAAAGCTTGCCTCGTATTGACCATGAAAGGTCCCACACTCATAGGCAATTTAGACATAAAACCTTTCTTGTTGGGAAGAAAGTGTACCTGATCCACATTAAGGCTCTGTCTTATGAATTCCAAGGCGAAAAGACGCATGGGTACAAAAGTTGGGAGCCTATAGGGCTCGATGTTAGCTCCATACAACCTTATCTCTGAATACTCTTCAAACACAAACCAGTCTCCAAATCTGCAACTCGGTCCTAGCTGTAGGAACTCCCGGGCTTTTGGTAAAAAACATGGAGGAGGAACTCCATTGAAAATTCTATAGGCAATAGACATATAATGACTAGCAAACTCAAATAGCCCTGCTTCATTTCCTTCTTTTCTAGTCATATCAGTCCAAAATAACACATATTGCTTTTGCTTATTGACATCAAATATATTCAATCCCAAACTCATAAATTCTTCGACATTCTGATATAGAAATAAATAAACAATCAAAGATGGGAATCTAAAGAAACCTGTAAGAGGAAAGGCCATCAACTGAGAATTTACAATTTCCTGCCAGAAAGATGGAATGTCGAGAACAACCCCTGGCTTCATCATGAGCACGTACATTCCCAAGACTGATTTATCAACTGTCTGGTCATTGTCTTTGCCCAAAATCTCCGCAATGCAACTTAAAATTGGTCTATACTCAGCACCGAACGCTTCCAAACTAAACTCTTCTCCTTCGAGCTGGGCTTTCTCTGAATTTGATCTCAAGTGTGACATACACAGACTAAATTCTTCATTTGAAAGATCTTCAAAATAATGAGCCAATGAATCTTCAGAAAACTGCAATGGTGACTTATTTTCGGGAAAGCACAATGCTTATCGAATTAATTTCGTCGATACCTGCAGAACGTTTTCTCCCTGCGAGTTCATGACGAAACACTTACCAGGGTACATTGAAGAGACCAGCCATGATATGAATTCGGGGAAAAAGTGGGCTTTTTGGGACAAAGTGAAAAGATACCCATCTCTTCATGGTCGAAAACACCGGGGATTTCTCAAGTATTTAGGTCACTTGGTGACACAACAAGGAATGGTTGCGTAAGACAAGGTATCCTCGGACGTTTTTCACCATCTCAGGAGAGTGATTGAGATTTGTACACCGGAAAGGGAGACTCGCTTGCCATGGCCGACAGAATGGAAAGAATGGTGGAATACGATAATGCAAAGGGTGGCAAGAACACGGTTCGAATGGAAAAAAAAACACAAATGGGCGGGAATGGGACAAAAGAAATCTTTAACAGCTACGAAAACTGGTAATAAATGCCAACATGACGTGGAAAAGCCGTTGAAAGAGGATGACAGCTGTCTTCCACCTCACCTGATGACGTCACCGCGGGGGGTCTTGGAGTACGGCGGTGAACCTCGGCCGGCACCCCCCGCAATGAATCCTAGCCGTCGATCACGGCTCACCGCGATCTGACCAGTCAACTGCGGGGGTGCCGAATCGGATAATGCGCGAGCACTTTATACCCCCGCATTTGATCTCCTGACCACGTTCTTCCACGATCACTACTTCCGCTCGGGAAGTTGCTTGTAACTTAAGCATGAAACCCAAACATACATTCAAATAAAGTTTAATGATAAACTTGATTTGCATTGAGGTCGTAAGGATGCTTCTCTTTTTTTTTTATAATACAGCATAAAGCATTATACTATATCATATGCATTTTCGGAATTTCAAATTTTCTTTTTGTTTTCTAATTTTCAAGACAAAATAAAAAAGGATATGCAGATGATCCACAACAAGGACCACCCTTGCTCTCTCAGCACAGATGGGTTGGCACATTCATCAAATGGATGTGAATACCGCGTTCCTTAATTGGATCATTGAGGAAGAAGTGTAAATTAAGCAACCTGAAGGATTTGAGATCTTCAGTAGCGAGTCACATGTGTGCAGACTCAAAAGAGAGCTATATGGGCTGAAGCAAGCACCCCGTGCTTGGTACACTCAGATCAACAACTATTTCAATGGACTTGGCTTCACCAAGAGTAAGGTGGATGCAAACCTATACCAGATTGTGGTGGAGGGTAAGATTTTAATCATTGTTCTTTATGTTGATGATTTAATACTTATTGGTGATGAGCAGTTGATACACTCATGCAAGGAGGACCTTGCAAAGGAGTTTGAGATGAAGGATATGGGCCTCTTTCACTATTTCCTTGGATTGGAAATATGGCAGCGAGAAGGTGAACTGTTTATGTCTCAAGGAAAGTATGCATGAGAGATACTTGGAAGTTTCACATGGAGGGCTGCAAACCTATGGATACTCCTCTTCCAGGAAATTGGAGGAAAGAGGACGCTACATTTGGACAGGTAGTGGATGCTACTGTCTATTGACAGTTGGTGGGTTCGCTCATGTATTTAGTTTATACAAGACCAGACATATGCTATGCGGTGAACCATCTTAGTCAAGTGATGGTTAAGCCTATCAAGATATTTTGTAACACAATCATGTCTTGAGATATCTCACGGGAACATCTGAGTATGGCTTAGGGTACAGACAGATGGATGAGGTGAAGTTGCATGGCTTCACGGATGCAGATTGGGAAGGCAGCCCAATGGACAGAAAGAGCACATTAGGAGGGGTTTTCAGTATTGGATCTATAGCTGTTTCTTAGTACAACAGGAAATAGATATCTGTGGCACTTAGTTCAGTGAAAGCGGAATACATGGTAGCAAGTCAAGCTACATGTGAGGCTATCTGGATGAGAAAGATCCTGGTTGGTTTATTTGGTTCTCATTTAGATCCTACAGTAATTCATTGTGATAATCAGAGTTGCATTAAACTCTCGATTAATCTTGTGTTTCATGATAGATCTAAGCATATAGATATCTCGTATCATCATATCAGAGATTGTGTGAAGCGGGAGATCATGTTGCTTCAGTACATTCCTACGGAAGATCAGGATGCAAATATTCTGATGAAGGCGCTCACCAAGAGAAAATTCAAATACCATAGAGACAAGATCGGGGTGAAGGATAATCCCTTTCTTGTTGAGAGGGAGTGTTGAGATTCAACAAGATGGTGATCCTAGTGAAAATTAGGCACCTACACTTGGTGGGGCCCGCAGGCTATTTTTAGGTGATATGTCTATTTTTAGAATTTGGATCAAAGTCTATTTTTAGCAGTAATCTATTTATAGATGGTTGAGAAAATTATATGGATGTATGGGCGTCTATTTTTGGAATGCATATCTAAAAATAGAATGCATGTCGATTATTGTTATCTCTTAACAATAATTAGACAATAAATAATAATATATTCTCTTGAAGCACTTGATTTCAGTTAGCTGATGTGGAAAACCAGTTAACTGAAGGAATTTCGAGTTCAAAGGTTGGTGGTGGGACATGCTAGTGGACTTTGTTGCAACTGAGTGATACAAAGTTGTAACAGAGTTGGATGTGTAGTTATGTGAGTTGTAAAGTAGTTTAACTCAATTAAGTGAGTTAAACTCAGTTGTCCTAGTTGTTACTAAAGATACACTGATGAGAGATCAATGAATTAAATATTAAATTAATTCACATGGAGTGATCTCACATGCAACTGAAGATTTACTACTGTTAACTACATGCATGTCAGATCCAATGGAGACCTATTTGAGAGATAGGTGAAAGGGACAATTTGACGATCAATTGTGACTATAGTGGGTGCACAAGTGCAACCAAACACACATTGGAGATGCCAATGAGGCTTGCGCAGTCAAGGCAAGGCAAGATTGAATTCATTCAGGGATTGTGATCAATAGGGATTGCATAGTGGAGGCAGGCTATCAGGAGGCAGTAAATTGGTGCATGTTTATGCCAATCTTTGTATGACAGTGTGAGACGATTGTATATTGTACTGAGAGCTCCTGGATTAGAGTTTTGTATGAGATTGTTTCATGATCCATGATATATACATAATATATGATAGTGGGGTTTTTAGCTTTATGATTTCCCGGTAAAAGCATCTATGTTATGTGTGATTGATCTTTCTTCATGTGTTTGCAATTGGCAATTAAATTTCCGCAAAGATTTAAGTAGAAGGATTCTGTATTTAATAGTGGCATATAATTGTTAGATCAGGAGAATCTGAAAATACATAATTGTATTAAAATTTCTACAACAAAAATGTCAAAAATAACTTGTACCTTGAAAGGGGAAGTGCATCCAAAGTGGTTGTTTGATGAAGATGCATTGGCTGTTAGTAGTCATCAAAGAATTTGGGAAAAAATATCCATCATTTTGTTCCTTTTTCGCATGAGGGCTTCCTCAAGCAATAGTTAATAGGATATCCTAATCCCTCATCTTTCTTTTCTTCTGCCATGGGAGGCCATTCAGGTTGTTGGGGACTATATTGCAAAGGCTCAAATAGTTTGAGTCACAAATACTTATACCCTAACCTCATTGGGGACACACACAAAAAAATTGATAAAGTGCAAAATTCTCTATAGTAACCCTCCCTCCCACCCGCTTTTTTCTTCTCAAGAAGTGGGAGGTGTTACTTTAAAATTGACCTGATATCCATGGCCTGTTATGAAGATGGGGTTACAAAAACAATCTATCTCAAAATTGTGCGGAATGAATTTATGATATCACCACTATATCTAGCTCATTGAGAGATTTTTGACGATATAAATTTTATCTCAATCTGACTCTCATATTGAGAGTTATTCCCATTCAAAGTTTGACCAAAAAAATTGTGCCACCTCAACAAGGGACCGCCACGTGTGACCCACAGTTCCCTGCCACTTCATCCTGGGAAGTTCCACCTCTCTCGCTGATCCTACATAGCACCCACATAATATTTATTTTATCCAGTGGCATCCACTTCATCTCGATCCTAGGTCCCTGACCCATCTTGGCCATGGAGTTTTACTTTTACCTAGGGGTGTGCTATCGAGGATGAAAACAAATTTTGGATTTATGGCCACTTAAGCTGTGATTAAGTTATCTACGACCAAAATGTCTTACCACGTCACTTGGATACCTTAGTTGTTAACTCATCATGGCTGACCAATCGACTGCTGCCATGTCACCCTTCTTCTCCAACGTCTTGTTGATATCATGGTGACATCATCCTACAATGTGGAATCCTCTGGTGGTGCCATGTGTCAACCAAAAAAAAACTACTTGGCCACCCAAAAGGGTAAATTTTTCCTACCATGTGTCACTCAGACAGTGTGCCACGTCATTTGTGCCATATTATTAATGCCATGTCCTCTTGGTCTCGATTCTCTGACCCATCCCTACCATAAAAAATTATTTTCACTTGGGCCATGCTACTTGGGATGAAGGATAATATTAGATTAAGGCCACTTAAGCTCCGCCTAGGATTAGGATAATTCCACTCTGAACCCTTAGTTCTTATCCTTTCTCAGTCCTATGTGGCATCCACTCTGACATCTTCTCCTCCTATCCACATTCCCTGTGAATTTAAGTCATCGACTCCATTGGCTTGACCCATTGCATTTGCAACCATTCTTTGTTAAGGCTGGCCCACTTAACCACATCATCTCAGTCCCAGGTTTCCTGTCCATTTTTGTTAGGTAACCACTTTATGTTTGCATGTGAATTTCTTGGGGCCTTGAGTACGTCATCTCAGCGAGGGTCCTACCCACACTTGCACCATCCCATTCGTTGGGGTTTATTAACTATGTTATGCTTTATTCAATGGGGAATACTCGGGGCCATGCACACATCATTCTTCCCTATCTATTTCTCAATATTTCCATTTCATTCAAATGGAAGTTCCCGTGGCTGCCACGGGGCCACAAACACATTATCTCGCCCCGAATAATTCTTGTGACCCCTCTTTTCACACAGTCAAGACCATGAAACAATACAATGCTACTTCCCTCACTGAGAAACCTCTACACTCTGTTGACTGTCTCACTCTGATCTAGGCAACAGTCAAATACTTAACCAATTCTCATCCTCTATTTGACCAGCCTTTCTCACGCATTCTTGGAGGAATTGTGGCCCTATTAAATAGGAAATTCCTAAGAATTGATTGCAAACTTCATTCAAGGCATCCTGCTGACCTCATGCATGACCTGTACAATTTTCTAATTATACAACTTATAGTTATCTTCTCTTTAACCTCAAACTTAGCTGGGGCTTCCTTATAACTGTCAGACAACAACTATTTATAGTGAATTTCGAGTTAATAAATTGTTCACTACTTCTGAATTAAATCATATTTAATTCTCTGGACCTATCACTAGCTCATCTCTCAATTAGAACTAGTTAAACTAATTTTAACTCAATTAAGTTAACTAATTACAAATCACAAATAACTGTAACTAGACCCCCTAAAATCACAGAAGAACTCTACATGCCTCCTCTCTGACCCTCAACTCAAATTTCCTAAGCTAACTAAGTCTTGCCAACTCAGTTAACTAATACAAGTTGTCATGAGATGAAATTACAATTTCTCTTCCAATTTAATTAAGAGAAAATTAAATCAGAAGCCCCCTTTGGGTGCCATTTCTTGGTTCCATTTCAACACTCCCTCTCAACAAGAAAGGGTTTATCCGCTACCCTGATCTTGTCTCTGTGGAACTCGAATTTGTTTCTTTCCAGTGCCTTCGTTAAGATTTATGCATCCTACTCCTCGATGGGAATGTAGTCTAATGACATAATCTGTCTCTGAACACAACCTTTGAGATGGTGATATCAGATATTAATATGCTTGTACATTTCATGAAAAACTAGATTTATTGAGAGTTTGATGAAAATATGGTTATCAAAATGTATCACCGTCAGATCCATCTGTCAAACAAACAAACCAACAAGTATCTTCCTCATCCAGATGGCCTCGCATGCTGCTTGACTGATTGCCATGTACTCTACCTCTTCTGAACTGAGTGTAAATATTCTGTGTTTCCTGCTATACCAGGAGATTGCTACTGATCCTATGTTGAATATGCCCACTGATGTGCTCTTCTTGTCGGATGGACTCCCTGCCCAATCTGCATCAATGAAGCCTTGAAGCTTCACTCCCTCTGTTCGTCTATACCATACCCCATACTCTGTAGTTCCTATGATGTATCTCAACACATGCTTGCCTACCTTCTAAAAGAGCTTGGTAGGCTTAACCATGGCTTGACTAAGATGGTTAACTGCGTAGCATATGTTTGGTCGTGTGTTCACCAAATACGTGAGTGAACCCACAAGCTGCCGATAAACAGTAGCATCCACTACTTCACCTGACGTAGCATCCTCCTTCCTCCAGTTTCCTGCTAGAGGAGTCTACATGGATTTTATACCCTCCATTTGGAAGTTCCTGAGGATCTCGTTGGCATACTTGCCTTGAGATACAAATATCTCCCCATATCTTTTCCATATTTCGAATCCCAGGAAAAAATTGTAATAGCTCCATGTCCTTCATCTCAAATTACGTTGCAAGGTCCTATTTGCAAGACTTGATGATATTCTTATTACTTGTCAGTATCATATCATTGACATAATGTACAATAATCAAAAGCTTACCATCTACCACAATATGATAAAGGTTCGCATCCGCTTCACTCTTGGTGAAGCCCAACCCAGTGAAATAGTTGTTGATCTTGGTGTACCAAGTACGAGGTGCTTGCTTCAGCCCATACAATTCTCTCTTGAGTCTGCACACATGCGACTCCCCATCTAAGGTCTCAAAACCTTCCAGCTTCTCAATGTACACCTCGTCCTCAATGAATCCATTGAGAAAGACTATCTTTCTGATGTATCTTCCATCCCATCTATGCTGAGAGTGCAAGGATGGATATGATAGATGAGTACCTTACGACTGGTGCAAAAGTCTCATCATAGTCAATCCCCTCCACCAGAGAGAATATTTTGGCCACAACTCTAGCCTTGTGCTTCTGCACACCCTGATATGCTTCCTACTTTACCTTGTAGACCCACCTGGATCCTACAAATGACTTCCCTATTGGTCTTGGGACAAATTACCATACATTGTTTCTGATAATGGAGTCATACTCCTCAACCATAGCATCAACCCACACTAGCTGTTGCACTGCTTCCTTGAAAGAGGACGGTTCTATCTCAATACCTTTACTCATAAGAGCCATGTATCTAGTGCTCCCACATTCTCTCTCAGATTTAGCAACAACCTGTTAGCTTCTCTCGTGCAATTTTTTTGGCCATATCTAGTGGATGGATATGCATGAGTGATTTCTACCACTCTTTGTTCCTCTGCTTGTGGCTGCTCCACATCCCGAGGTTCTTCTTTTGGAGCTAAGAGCTCCTCAACTGCGTGCAACTCAAGCTCCATCTCAAGAGACAATCACATGGTTTTCTCTTCATCAAATTTAACATCTCTTCTAACCACTGTCATCCTGTGTGCTTGCAAGTACACTCGATAGTTGTGAGTTGTATCAATGTACCCCAAAAATATCCCCAATTTTGTTGTTAGATCTAGATTCTTGTTGGCATCTTTGGTCACATGGAAATAAACAGATGAACCAATTTTTTTAAAATAAGACACATCTCATCTCTTACCTGAAAAAGCCTCCTCTGGTGTACTCATCTCATCTCTTACCTGAAAAATCCTCCTCTGGTGTACTCATACCAAGTATCCGAAGAGGACTTCTATTCTGCACAAATACTGTTGTATTGCATGCTTTCGCCCACAGATGCAGTGGCAGGCCCTGATCATGCAACATAACTCGTGCTAATCCCATAATAGTTGTGTTATTTCTTTTCTAAAACACCATTTTTCTGTGGGTTATGAGGTGCTATAAATTCTCTTCGAATTCATTTTGAGGCACAAAAGTTCTTGAATTAGTTAGAGATGTATTATCCACCATTTTCACTCCTTAGAGCCTTAACCTTATTCCCTGTATCTTTCTTGACAATTGCCTTGAAATCACAAAACTTGCAGGCCGTCTGATATTTCTTTTACATGAACAAAATCCAACATTCTTGAAAAATCATCAACAAAAATCACATAATACCTATTTTTTGTCGTGGAAGCTGTCGATAACGATCCACACATGTCTAAGTGAAATCTCTCAAGGATCACTTTGGCTCGAATTTCCTTATCATGAAAGGTGGATTTTGTATACTTCCCCAATGTACACCCTTTACATGTATCTCTCTGTGCAAGTGCACCCTTTGGAAATCCTGTAGAAATTTTTTGCATGATCTTCAAAGCGTTGTGGTGTATATGGCCCAATCTCCTGTGCCATAACTTATTGATGTCTCGACTATCCACCTTCTCTGCTTTCGTGCTCAAAGAAACATAATATTCTACATCCAATTTGTAGAGGTTCTTTACTAAAAACCCAACATTTTTCACCTGTCCCATGGATTTTTGACAAAGGAACGCCTTTCCTTCACTGAATATCACATCATATCCACTATCTTCCAACATTGCGACAAAAACCAAATTCTTCTTTAAACCATGAACATACATGACATCTTTTAATGTGAGTGGATTACCTGACTCCCTATGAAAGGTAACTGTACCTACACCGGTAGCACTATACCTCCCGTCATCACCCATCTCGATGTGCATATGGAGATCCTTAACCTCCAAGCTACTAAAGAATTCTTTGTTGCCGATCATATGGAATGAAGCTCCATTATCCAAGTACCACATAGAACCCATCACCTATGACACCATGCATGCGATGAGAATGAAATCCAACTCAAATTTTGAAGCAAGTGCTTCACTTGTTGCTCCTCCTGAGGCATTCTTGTTGGTCTTCTCTTATGGACAATTTGTGGCATAATGTACATGCTCATGACAGTTGAAACATTTTACCATTGAGAATTCTTGCTTCTTGCTTGCCTTGCTAGACTTCGATTTGGAATGGGACGCCTTCTCTTTCCCTTTCTTTGCTTTTCTAGCCAAGGCATAGTTCTCCTTATCATTAGTCTTTGTTGAGGATCCATATTTCGTGCTTCGCCGAATCTCTTCTTGTACCAAGTCAGACCATAATTGATCCTAGTCTGGTAACTTCTCCCTCCTATTCACAGAGTCTTGGTAGCTATGTTAGCTCTTGGGAAGGCCTAAAAGAGCTAGGCTCACCAAATCATCCTAGACAACTGTTATCCCAACAGTTCGAAGCTCATCTCGACATTGGGTGAACTTCATCAAGTATTTTTGGATCGTGTTGCCCTTCTCCATCTTGATCTTTCTGAGCATGTCTTTCAGAGCCAACTTCCTATGGTCGCTGCTATTCTAAAAAAAATATGTCAAGGCCTTGCACATAGCATATGGAGTTTCCTTTCCATGGAGACTTGAGACAATATGATCTTGAATTCCCTTTACCAAGATCCTTCTCGCCTTTGCCACATTCTTCTTCCATGAATTAAGAAGTTGAGAATTTGCAGCTGCGAGCTAGGGAATATCACTGTCTATGAATGTTTTCAGTCCATTGTCCTCGAGAACTTCCTTCATCATGAACTTCCATGCTATGTAATTTGAATTTCCCTCAAGGGAATATTCGAGTCTCAAGCCATTGAAAGACATCTTGATCTCCTGCTGGTCCTGAAGAATAAATCAGCAAATTCGATGTACCTTTTCAAAACAAAATCTGGTTCTTCTCTTCTATTGTGACTACTACTTTGATACCATGTAGAAATTATCCAAAGGGATTCAATATGATCTTGTAATTTACTAAAACAAAATATTGAATCCTTCTACAATTTGCGGAAACCAAATTCAATCGCACAATCACATAACAAGTAAGAGAAAGTAATAATCAATCACACAACACAAGATGTATCTGGGGAAAACTACAACTCAAAACCCCGCTATCTGTATATTGTATAAATTCAATACCATGAAACAATAAAATTATGTTTCCCTCACTTAGAAACCTATGAACTCTGTTGATTGTCTCACTATGATCTAGGAAAAATTAGTCAAATACTTAACCAATTCTCAACCATTTTCTGACTAGCCTTGCTCACGTATTCTTGGAGGAATTGAGGGCCTATTAAATAGGAAATTCCCAAGAATTGATTGTGCAATTCATTCAAGGCATCTTGATGACATCATGCATGACCTGTATAATTTTATAATTATACGACTGATAGTTATCTTCCCTTTAACCTCAAACTCAAATGGGCCTTCCTTAGAACTGGCATGCAACAACTATTTATAGCGAATTATCAGTTAACTGATTGATCAGTACTTGTGAATTAAATCAGATTTAATTCACTGGACCTATCACTAGCTCATCTCTCTGTTATAACTAATTAAAATGATTTTAACTCAATTAATTGGGTTAAGTAATTACAACTCACAAATAACTATAACTGGACGCCCTAAAATCATGGGATAACTCTACATGCCTCCTCTCTGAACCTTAACTTGAATTTCCTAAGCTAACTAAGTCTTCCCATCTCAGTTAAACAATACAATTTTTCATGAGATGAAATTACAATTTCTCTTCCAATTTAATTAAGGGAAAATTAAATCAGAAGCCCCCTTTGGGTACCATTTCTTGGTGCCATTTCAACACATACTATCATACAAAATCACAAAAAAACAAAGTGATTGATTAACCTTCAAATAGGCATCAAATAATTATAAATGAATTCCTCCACTCATCACATGGTGCCTGATTAGCTCCTCCTCATGAGAAGGAGTCTACAACCTTCAATAAGGCAGTGAACCATGAATTTCACAACATATTAGATGGTGGAACCAAAAACTATAATTGGTTAGCTAAAAGACATCAAGTAACCATGCATATTGATATGTATATGTATTTGTAGCATATCATAACCATAATAGAAATAAATATCCATAAGTTTCTCATAACCATGAGAGCATATAAGCAAGCATTCATCAAATATACACAAAGATATCAACATTTCTTCATGAGTAGTGCGAAACAATGCACTTTAATATCACCTATTAATTATCATTACTCATAAGGGGTGGAAGGAGTGGGAGGGGTTATTTATAATCCTGAAGGAAAACTAGCTATTAAGTACTCTTGGATGCTTGGGAAAGGACCAATAATCAAGCTAAAATTTATGGCCTCTTTCTTGGATTAAAATTGGTCACAGACATGGAAGTCTCTAAGATAAAAACATTGGGGGACTCTCTCCTCACTATTCAACATTTCTACAAAGGCTCATTCCATAAATAAAGTCACCTCAAACTTCTTCTACAAATAATTACTTTTGCATTGGATCACTTCCATCTGAAGTCCTTTTTTCACATCCTTAGATGCCAAAATTTGGAAGCTGATAGACAGGTTAATCTTGTTTTCCTTCTAAAAGCGGATTAGATTGAAATAAATGAATCCTTAGGATGAAGACACATCCCATGATTCTCCCCCTCCCCCATTAGTTTTAATGAATGTGACTTTGACTCCTATACTAAGGCCTCCTCTCCCATGTATTGAACAAAATATTAGAGCTCATGATCATAAAAGGTGGGAATTAATGAAGGGTGTTGTGGCTCTTGGGGAGTACGTGACCCATGCAAGGGAATTACTCCCAATGTTCTTGCACACATTAAGATTTAAGATCAAATGATATACTGATATTCGATATGACCTTGCACTTAGCTCATTTATTATCTTAGAGGATGAGGGAAATAATGAATTTTAATGGTGAATGGATTGGCGTTGTGTGTGGGATTTCTGGTGTTTGTGTTAAATCCATGGCCTTCATTCGTTTCTTCCTTGTTAGCTTTCCATTTCTGAACTAGTGTGAGTTATTTCTCAATAGTCTTTAAGGGTGCATAGTGCTGACTCATATGAGATGACACATTTTCTCAGAGTTTATATATGATAATTGGATTTTCGGCTCTGTTAGCTATATTACTGGAAATAGGGTGAATTTGAATAGTGTCAATTGGTGCGAATTCGAGACTCTCTGCAAAGGAATCTCTGAAATTATAACCATCTCTTGGACATGCCTAGTCTCCCATCGTGTTCACGAGGGCACACTTTAGAGTAGTTTGGTTTGTTGCAGCTCAATTCACTAGCTTGCTCCTGCTCATGGGTTCTACTCCTTGCAAGTAAACCTTCCTCTGCTGGGTTATCTAATTTTCAGGTATCCCTTTCACCTCTACATGGAATTCCCTATAAATTCATCTCTTAGTTGTTCTGGATTGCTTCTCTCTTTTATTTGGAAGTCCACCCTACTCCTTTACCTTTTAGTCTTGTGTGTTCCTAGCTCAACGAATAATTGTATTGGCCATGTTCCTCCTTGTGGAAAGTGGCTGCTCTCCTATGGCCCTCTCTGCTTAACTCTCCTATGGGTGAATTTTATTAGTATTTGGATTGATGTTGACACTATTTATTTTCTTGGCATCCCTCCCTTTGGCCCTCAAAGCCCCATCCTCTCTGATACCTGGTCTCTTTTTTCTAGAAACCAAACAATGTCAACCAAGAAGAAAAAGTATTTGCAGTAGGGGGTAGCAACAACTGTAGAATGTATTCATAATAAACAGAATCTCTTTAGCTAGAAAATATGGACATGAATTGGAAAATACACCAACAAATGAGAACCTCCATTTCTCTTATTGACGAGATACAATCCCTTAAAGATAAAATAGTTCGTCAAGAAGATCAAATTGATACCCTTCGTCTGAGGTTGGAAGGCCATAATTTTTAGATCACTAAAAACGAAAACAAAAACTTAACCAACATTGCATCTAGATGACCCATAGGTAAATTGCAACTAGATTTTAAGAGGCCTATGAAAGAAGCTCTTTCTCCTCCTTTCTCATGTTCTATTATTGTACATGTGTTTTTCTTCCTGGTAAAATTTTCAAAGTATATGTAGGTTGACTTCTTGTAGCAGAAAATTTCCAATATATTATTTTTGTAACACCTGTCAGTCCCTCCTTCGAGGATTTTCTGCAAGAATAATAAATGTATCTAATTTCTTGTGTACTTGTTGCTTCCGCGCACAAATGTCAATAATCCTTACTCATTTATGTTATTTTTTTATCATTACGTATCCATGGCACAAGTATATATAGGAGTAAAAACACTTATTTGATTGACTTGAATGGATCACAACTAAGGGAGGGACTTGAACTCTCCACCCAACCATAGGCCATCTACATTGTAGTTTTTCTTGCATTTGACCACTCCTAACAAGAATTTAGAGTTTGAGGTCAAATCAACCATATCAGAGAGGGAGTGCACTATCCAATTGGTTTATCAATGGTCTCATGTAGTAAGCAAAATAGTGATTCTTATACCTCTCTAACATAGATCACAAGAACTCATCCAAGGCTCAGTGAAGTTCGACTAAAACTAGAAGAATGATCTCACTATAAGGGTGGTTTATTGGCTCTCTTTGGTAGGCACCATAGTCGTATATCATCCCATTCAACCAACTTTAAGTGGTTTATCTCCCCAAGGAAAACACTTAGAGGTTTATAAGTTGAGACAACAACTTCTAAGTGAGTCAAGGTCTTCACCAAGCCTTCACTAGCCCATCATACCAATACACAACCACATGGCATGCCAAAAATTTCAAGGAATGATATCCCAACATAAGTATTGGCTCATATTTGTTCTTCTCTTTAAATTTAATGCTCCAACACTCCTTCTCCTTCATTGTCTTGGCCCTGTGCTTGCTCCTGCATTCTCTGCCTATGTTGTTCTCATGCATTCTACTGTGTTCCCTTGGATTCATGTTATCATCTGTCCCTCTTCTTATCTCCTTGATTCTCATTTTTATTGAGTCCCCTTGTCTCCCTTGATATGACCTAGCTTCCATCCATTCACATTTACGAAAGAAAAACAATCATCGACACTTCCCCTGCTCAATCTCTCTTTACCAACATTGTTAGGTGTGGAGTGTTCTGTTATGCTAACAACACCACTCTTCCATTTCTCTCTCCCTATCCCCTATGAAATTCTCCCTATGTTTTATTTTCTCTTGCATGTTGACTCTCCTAACACTTCCCATGAGATGGGGAGGCCAGACGGGCCTCGTCCTTTACTGCAGGTTTCCCATACACAACTTCAATTTTACTATGCATACCATTAATTCGTCAGGGAGATAGATGGGGAAAATAATTGGAGTGGCTTGAGTTTGGGTTTAAACATTGCATAAGAAACTCCTCCTCCTTATGCTATAAATCCATGTCCACTCCAACTTAGCCATATTTTAAATTTTCACATAATTTCACATAAAAAAATATACATAGTGATATTTACATAGGGGGTAGAAAAAAGGGCTATTACATTTAATACCATTGATCCAACTTTATGAAAGGAACGCAATTAAATAGAGATATATAAAATAAACAAAGAGCTGCAGTAAAAATTGACTTATATTAAATAGTGGAATGATCCGAAAGGACCTTCACACATGAAAGAGCTTTGCACCATGTTGATTTGACGTTGTGGACAAAGAGCTTAAGTAGGTGAAATTATGATTAATGCTTTTAATGAGATGCTCATTAATTAAATTATGCATTTTATGAGCCTTTATTAAACTCATGCATTATTATTCACTTTTTATATAAAATATTAATATTTGTGAGAGGAAATTTGTCTCATAGATTATTAATTTAATGTAATTGAGGAAATTTGTTTTTATGTGAGAAACTACCTCACATGAATTCTCTATTTTTCTCAACAGTAGGTTGAGAGAATCAAGGGCATGGTTGAAGAGTCTTTAGGTGGTTTTGAGAATTTTCCCAATTATGAGCCTGAGATAGTTGGAGATCCTACTTTCATGGATCTTGTTTTTCCTTCCTTCTAATTAGGTCCTATAATTGTGGGTCTTGTAATTAATGCTCTTTGTTGGAGAGTGGGTGAGGGAAAACTATATATATTCCTTATGTGAGCCACAAGAAGGGGGAAGAAAGGGGAGAATGCTTAGCTAATGATCGGCCATAGTGCTTGAATGTAAGAGAGCTTAATTTGAAGAAGGAATATAGAAGATTTGCATTCCAATTGAAGCATATCCGGAGATGTAGCCCTAGAGAGATGGAGGGGTGAACTCTGTTACCAATATCGGTTGTCTCTCTCTTATTTAATTGCACGTGCTTCTTGCTATTTTAAGTTCATTTACTTATGTTTATGTGTTTTATGCATTATAATAAGATGAACTAATGTGCTCAATTAAACCTGTATAAGCCACAATCAATTAAAAGATCTTCAAACCGTAAAGGATGGTTAGAGTAGTACTCGACCTGTGATCAGATCATGGAATGTGCTAAAATTGTATAAAATGTGAAATGAAACAAACTCACTTGAATGGTGGTAGTTTATTTATGAGAAGATATGTGATAGCTATGCACATTCACTAAAGCGCATTAAAATGAGAATGAAAGGGCCCTTTTAACATGAAGCAAAAATGAATAAACCCTAAACATTAAAAAATATATCCCTATGAGATGAAAAACCAAAATGTTTGTGGCCTTGATCGGGTTAGTTGGTACATCAACTTCCCATGGTCTTAACGTTTGCACATGATCTCAGTCGGACCCGCTCGATAACTTGTTGGAAATGTCTAACCGATATGTAAAAAATACGACTGTGCCTTGGTAAGAGCTTAAATATATCTCTTGGGCCCCTGCCATGTCAAAAAAATGTCATTTAGGGCATTAAAACGACCCTGAAAGTTCAGGACCCAAAAATATGTAAAAACATGCAAAGCTAGAGAACTGTGTTTTGAGATAGTGGAATAGGTGCATAACCACAAATATACACCTAGGTAAATTCTACATTATGCTCATCATCCTTCCTTCAATCTACTATAGATTTATAAGCATCAACACCAAAATAAATCAAATATTCCCTTGTCCTTTTCTTTTAAACATTTGAACATCAAAAAACATCAATCTCATAAACTAAACAAGTAACACAAGATATGCACGGAAACCATTACATGAGAAAGATGAAAAACTTCTTTATATGAAATATCTTGTAGGTACCAACCTAGTATTACATCAATTTTTAGGCAGCAACCTACAAGAGACACCAATCCCCTCTAATGCTTGATAGTCACCAACCTACACGAGACATCAATTCCCTATACTACTTTATTGGAACCAACCTATAAGAGACACCATTCCTCTCTGATTCTTTTTAGGAACCAACCTAAAGGAGACACTAATCCCCTCTACTGTTCTATAGGCACCAACCTACATGCGACACTAATCCTCTTTGTTACTTTGTAGGAAAAAACCTACTTCATTAAGTCTATTTGCTTCTTCATGATGTATGTTAGTTGCTTCTTCTTTCACCAAATTTTCTTGTTGCTACTTCCTTCACTAGGTTTTTTAGTTTCTTTTTCCTTCACTAGGTCTACTTGTTGCTCCTTCCTTCACTAGGTCTACTTCTCCAAAAAATTGTTTCTTTTGGCTTCTTCTCAAGGAAAAACTTACACAACATGACAAGTATTCAATTTTTCAAAACTTGGTTATAAAATTTCTTATGCAGGTACCTAGATATCTCTTCTTTGTCTCCTCCAGATTTCATAGTTTGAAAAATATCAGAAAGGAATTTATATAAAAAATGCTAAGCTGACCCATTTGAATCATGTTTCAGGAGAATTATGGAACATTAACTTCCACAGATCATATCTCTGGAATGGTAGCGAAATAAGGTTTGAAATTTCTACCACTGGTACCTTGAGATATCTTCTATATCTCCTCCATATTTCATAGTCTAAAAAAGATTAGAAATAAATTTATAGAAAAAATACTAAGCTGAGGAACACTAGCTTCCTCATATCATATCTCTGAAATTATAGCAAAAAAAGGTCTAAAATTTCTACCACTGGTTCTTTGATATCTCCTTTTGGTCTCCTCCATATTTCATAGTATAGAACATCTCAAAAAGAAAGATACCAAGCTGACCTATTTGAAGTAGATTTCAAGAGAATTTAGGAATCCTAAATTCATTAGAGCATATATCCAAAATTATAGTGAATTAAGGTTTTAAATTTTAACCACACGTACATGAATATTTTCTATCTGTATCCTCCAAGTTTCATAATATGAAATATCCCAGAAGAAAGGTTATAGTGAAAATTACAAGCCGACCCATTTGAAGCATATTTAAAGAGAATTTAGGAGGCCTAACTTCCTCAGAGCATATCTATGGAATTATACCAAACCAACGTATGAAATTTTAATTACAAATACATGGATATTGTCTCTCTATCTCCTCGAAGTTTCATAGTATGAAACATCCCAAAAGGAAAGTTACTATGAAAATTCCAAGCTGACTTCCTTGAAGCAAATTTCAGGAGAATTTAGGAAGCATAAACCCTCCAGAGCATATCTCCAAAATTATAGCGAACCAAGGTCTAACATTTGAAACACATGTACGTGAAAATATTCTATCGATATCCTCCAAGTTTCATAGTCTAAAACATCACAAAAGAAAATTTATAATGAAAATTACAAGATTATGCATTCACCCCATAAATCACATATTTGCTTGGACCTTTAGACTCCAAGAATGACCCCAAGAATATTCCTCAACTCCTCTTGTGAATATCATATATATTCTTGTTTGGATGATCTTTAAATGAACTCATGTATCCTTTATTTATATTGTTTCTACTTTCACTTATGTGGCTAACTTGTAATTTTTTTTTGGTCAACCTGCTTGTACTTTGGTTGGGTCATGCTAACGAAATATTTCATATCTTATTGCTATGAAGTTAGGGGGAGTGCCATATACTATTGGAAATTCTCAAAATAATATTTCCAACCATCCAATTTTATTTAGAAAAAATGAGTAAAAATGCCTTCAAAGATAGGGTATCCAAACTAGGCATCAAAAGCCCAAAAATGATATTTTTGACAAAATTCATCTTCCAATGTTTATCTTGGAAACATGTAGTCTCCCCTTGTCTTTGAAATCAATGAAAAACATATTTCTAATAATTTTTCCAAGGATGGAAATTTATTTTAGTTGAGACCGACAGGGGGACACATTGACTATAGATTTTCCTATCAAGATGATGCAGGGGCATGAGGCTTAAAGACAAAAGACTTCATCAATTATTCCAAAAATCCAAAAAAATGTTACAAGAAAAGGTGTTGGTACCTTTAGCTGTCATTTTACAGTTGTAATAGATAGGGTTGAGCTAGTATTTAGGAGAATTGAATAGTTTTAGATTTTCTTCAGCATATTTAGCTTCAGTTGATAGAATTTAGGAAGATATTATGTAATTAGGATTTTTTCTAAATTTGAAGAATTTGATCCTCAAGAAGAGGTCGATTGTTACGTAAGAACCTATAAATTGTAACCTCTGCAAAGGAGGAATTCGGAATTTGTCCGTAGAAGATTTGATTGAGAGGTTTTGCCTTTGTTTTAATAAAATTACAGAATTTCTATTATCTGTTATTACTTGGCAATTTCCTGGAGGGTTTTATCCCTTCAAAATCCATTGGTTATATATCTTCTGTGTAGAAATTGAGCGCAAATTGAATAAATTTTCTTCTGTGTGAGAAATTTGGAAGAAATTGAAGTGATTTTGGTTCTTTTCTTGAGATTGAATAGTATAAGGTTACTGAGTTATTAACCTCTGTATAAAGGGTTCGGAGGAAATTTGGAGCTCAGGGTTCTTTGTTTTAAGATCGGGTAGTGATATAGATCTACGTTTATTAAGTTCGCGGTGAAACAGGAGGTTCCAAGAGAAATTGAAATAAAACAAAGAAACAACAGAAATCCGTGTCAACATGATGAAAAACGAAAGTTTGAAGGACAAGTGGTATTGGGAGAAATCACTTACACTGTTGTCGTGCCGCTCTTGGAGGGTGAGCGGTTTTTATTCAAATCAACGCGACCAAATCATAACGCAACACGTCACAGACACGAAACCACCTATTTCGCGTGAATTTTTGTTGATAAGTCGTGGGGTGCAAATGAACGCGATATCCATCCGATCAAGATCGGTAGAGATCCAACGGTAATCACACTGAAAGTTGCGTGGGGTTTAATCCAAGGTATGGACCCGAAGTTTTGTGAAACAGAGTTTTATTAAAGTTTGAAGTCCAGATGTATGAGTTCCGAAGGTCTTTAACTTTGGGTTAAGTGATTTGTTATAATGTTTCCGAAGGTTGTTATATCGGTTCAAAAATAACTTTATTAAGTGATTCATTTCCGAAACATTTCCAAAGGTTTTTAACACTATCTCTGAAAGGTTTATTTAATAGAGTTTTATCAAAGTGTTGAGGTCCGATCTTAATCCCGAAGCTTTTGAACATTGTTTTAAAAGTCAATTATTATTTTCCGAAGGGATTTTAAACTTTGGTTAAAGTGGGTTTAAAGGTTTCGAAGGGGGTAAACATTGTTTATAAACCTTTAATAGTATAAAGGGAATTTTAGCTTCCAATGTGCATTTTATTAATCATATTTTAAATAATTTGATGAATGAGAGTGAAAAAGGAGATCAAGATCAGATTCCTCCTGAGTTAGAGAATATTAGAGAAAAGTTTGAGCAACTCTCCTTAAAGCCTGCACCCACACTGCCATCATTTGTGGTATCAGATCCGACTTCAGAGCATTATTCAGACACTGATCAGGCTTCCAAAAGTAAGAAAAAGAAATACATCATGACTGTCAGAATTGGTAGAGGTGGTGCTGGTAGAAGAAGAGGTAGACCAGTTGAAAATGCAGAAGTACTAAAGACTATGCAGTAGATTCAAGTCAGATTGGAAGCAATTGAATTAGGACGCCAGAGAGATCCTGAAGATGTTAGTGAACATGAAGCTGAAGAATAAGAAGAAAATGTCGAGCTTACTCCTGATATGAGATTCTTTAAATCAATTTTAGGCTCTACATCCAAGCCTAGACTTGAAGTATCAGCTTTTGCAGGAGGATTGAATCCAGAAGAGTTGATAGACTGGATCAATGAAATGAATAAATGATTTGATTATGAAGAGATGGGTGAAGAAAAGAGAGTTAAGTTTGTTGTCACAAGGTTGAAAGGACATGAAACACTTTGGTGGGATGGAGTGCAAGCAGAGAGAAGGAGATTTGGTAAACATCCAATCAAGAATTGGAACAGAATGGTGGCAAAATTGAGAGGTAAGTTTTTGCCTAGTGATTATCAACTTTCATTATTTAGACAAATGTAGAATCTTAGACAGAGATTAATGACAGTAAAAGAATACACAGAAGAATTTTACAAAGTGAACATAAGAGCAGGACAAATTCAAGATACAACAAAGAAGATTTCCAGGTACATAAATGGTCTCAGAATGGAGATCCAAGATGAGATAAGTATATTGTCTCCTAAGACAGTAGAAGAGACTTACCAGATGGCCTTAAAAGTTGAAGAAAAACTCATGAGAAAGAAATCTACCAAAGGAAGAGGTACTTTCCGAGGAAAGGGAAGTCAAGGTGGTAGAGGAAGATCTAAAACACCAAGAGATGGAGCTAGCAGCAACTCACCTCAGTATGCACCCATAGAAGGTGATACAAGTGGCAGAAGAATTTCTTATAGAGGAAGAGGAGGCAGAAACAAAGGAAGAGAAGTTAGATGTTATAGATGTAAAAAATTGGGACATAGAATCTATGAATGTCCAGAGAAAGAGAATGTGGGGACAAACCAGAGAAATGCAATTGTTGCTCAGACTAGAGAAGAAGCAGCAAAGTTGACTGAAACAGAAAAAGAAATTATGCAAGATAAAGGAGAATCTTTGGTGGTTAACAAAGTTTTTTTTTTTAAAACAAAGGAAGTTGTTGAACCAGTACAAAGAAAGACTTTGTTCAGAAGTGTGTGCAAAGTTCAAGGGAAATTCTATCAATTGGTGATTGATAGTGGCAGTACAAATAATCTGGTCTCTACAGAGGTGTTAGAGAAGTTGAAATTGAAGAGAAGGGAACATCCAACACCCTACAAGGTACAGAAGGGACATCAGCTGATTGTAAAAGAACAATGTGAAATAGAATTGCAGATGGGAAGCTACAAAGATAAAATCCTGTGTGATGTGATGCCTATGGATGTGTGTCACATATTGCTGGGTAGAACTTGGCAGTATGACAGAGCAACAGTACATGATGGAAAGAGAAACACTTAAAAGTTTTTCAAAGATGGTATGAATCAAACATTGTTACCTATGGAAGAAGGAGATGCATCAAGTAAAAATTCTGATCCGAAGGCTTTATTGTTGAGTGGAAAAGAATACTTGCAGCAGATTGAAGATGAAGAGGTAAATTTTGCTTTAGTTTGCAAACCTAGGGCAATATTTACTTCTACTAAAATTTCTGATTTGCCAATTGAAGTTCAAGAAATGTTGGAGAGTTATTGTGATATTATTGTGGATGATTTTCCTGATGAATTACCACCTGTAAGAAGAATCAGCCATCAGATATATTTGATTCCAGGATCAAATTTTCCTAACAAAGCAGCTTACAGAATGACTCCTACAGAAAATGAAGAATTCAGAAAGCAAGTGCAGGAATTGGTTGATGAAGGTTTGATCAGAGAAAGTTTGAGTCCTTGTGTAGTACCTACAGTATTAAGCCCGAAGAAAGATGGAGGTTGGAGAATGTGCACTGATTCAAGAGCAATCAACAAGATAACAATCAGGTATAGATTTCCTTTACCTAGAATTGAAGATTTGATGGATTTTTTGAGTGGAAGATATTTTTCAAAATTAGACTTGAAAAGTGGGCATCATCAAATTAGGATAAGGGAAGGTGATGAATGGAAAACAACCTTTAAAACAAATGAGGGATTGTATGAATGGATGGTAATGCCTTTTGGCTTATCAAATGCACCTAGCACCTTTATGAGGCTTATGAATGAAGTATTAAAGGAATTTATTGGTAAATTTTCAATAGTATATCTGGATGATATATCAATTTACGGCAAAACACAGGAAGAACACTTGAGACATCTTAATTATGTCTTAAGGAAGTTACATCAAGAGAAGTTAATGATAAATTTAAAGAAATTTTCATTCATGAAAGAAGAATTGGTATATATGGGTTTTTTTGTTTATGCTGAAGGATTAAAATGGATTTAGGGAAGATAAAGGCAATTGTGGAGTGGCCTTTACCTAAGAATGTTTTTGAGGTAATAATTTTCCATGGACCTTGTCTGCTCAACTTAGTGTTCCTAAATTGATGTCATAAATTGTCAACTAGGGCTAGTAAACTGTTGAAGTGAAGTGCACTATATGTGCCTAGGTATCTTCTTCCTACTTCATTGTGTTTAGTGTTTTTCTAGTGTATTTGGTTTTGTATTTTTGTGCTTAGAGGAAAAGAACTAAATTTTTGGCAAAGAGAAGTTATTGGTCACACTAAAACAGAGCAAAATCTACTCTAAACTATGTATGGCACCTAAGAACAGAAAGTGCTAATTCACCAATTGCAAAGCTTGACAAGGAAAGTAACTCATAACATTAACTCAGTCCAATTCATTTCATTAGAGGTATGTTGGAACAACTTGAGAAAAGGATAAGTTTGATGCAATGAGGTTCTTTTAAGTAAACAACAACTTACAATATCACAGAGAAAATCTCATCCATAGTTAGAAATTTGTTGGAACACGTTGAGAAAATATTATCTGCAACATAGTAAGGAACTCTATGCTAATTGAACTTATGAAACTAAAATCAACCCATTCTGCAACTCAAAATGTTACTATTAAGCCTCATTCAAGGGTTAGAGATCTTTTGGAATAGCTTTGGAAAAATGCTGTTTGTAAAATTATGAGAAATTGCAAAATAGTCAAGACCTCAAAATGATATTACTAATTCTTGTCCATATGATAATAATGTGTTAGAAGAGACTAATAACAAGAGCAGTTTGTAAATAATGAAGGCCTTTAAGTCGAGTTTAACAGAACTAAAATACAACTAGCTAATAAAACTTGAAATGCAATGAACAGAACTGAACTAATACACAATTAGCCTTCGAAATACTACAGCTCTATCTCATTCAGTGTTAGTGATATTTTGGAACAATTCATAAGAATAAGATTGACTGCACTATTCGATGTAAGTAAGCATAAAACATGAAGTTCAGAAAACTGCCTAAATTAAGAACGAAACAGAGCTAAAGTTACTTATCTAAAAAATATGCACAAAGCCTTTCGGACAGTAGGGGCCCTCTACCATTGGATTGGCACAAAAATATCCTCAAGATTGCTTCAGATCATGCATTAAAGTTGTACTTCTTTCATTAAAGGAAAACGCTTCAAAAACAGAGTATTACAGTCTTGGACAACTTAACAACAAAACATCAACTAGCTAGTTGTCTCTCAGTTCACCAAGTTATTTTTATAACCAAAATACATAACTTTCATTGAGAAGAAATAGGGATAGGTGTCTTTTTCAATAAAAATCGAATTAGAACTCCTGTTGAGGCCTCGTACTTTGCTGAAGACATCTGCAGAGTCCTAGTCCTGGTAGAAGTCTACTTCTTAGTTTTGGTTTCCTCCACGTGCATAACCACTTGCAGATTTTTTCTCAGACTTCGTAGAGGGCAAGGAATGATGTAGGTGAGTTCTGGAATTCAACCATATGTGTTTTTTCTTTAAGTGACACTTTTAACCTGTGTGAACATAAAGATAGCTGCGGAATATGCGACTAGCTACAGAATGGCTGCATTCTGTAGCTAAGTCTAGTAAAAAATCACTACAACAACAAGACCACAAAATTTTAGTAAGTCAGTTATTGTATGCATTCTTAAAGTGACTTTAATCAATCCTATTGATCTTTTAAGCCTATAATTGATAAAGGACAAAGGGAATGAAGTGAAATTTGGTGAAAGAAAAGGACATATTTGGGGCTCAACAGACCTGCTACTTTTTATAGAAAATTCATAAGGAATTTTAGTAAGATCAATGCACCTATCATTGAAACCATAAATAAGGACAAACAACCATTCAAGTGGACTACTGAAGCTGAAATAAATTTTTAGTTTTTGAAGCAAAAGATAATTGAGAAACCTGTCTTAGTTTTTCCTGATTTTAACAAACCATTTCAAGTGAAATTTGATGCCAGTGGAGAAGCTATTGGGGCTGCATTAAGTCAAGAAGACAGACCTGTAGCATACTTCAGTGAGAAGTTGAATGAGACAAGAAGAAAGTAATCTTCTCATGACAAGGAATTTTATGCAATTGTAAAGTCATTGAAGAAGTGGAGACATTATTTAATGTCTAAAGAATTTGTGCTATATTCAGATAATCATGCTTTACAGTATATTATGCAGCAACCTAAATTGAATCAAAAACATGCAAAATGGGTTGAATATATTCAAATTTTTAACTTTGTATTGAAGCATATAAGTGGTCAAGAAAATAAGGTAGCTGATGCCTTAAGTAGGAAAATCATTCTTGTTCAAGAAAGTCAAATTGAAGTGTTAGGTTTTGATTTTCTTAAAGAAATCTATAAAACAGATTTGGATTTCAAAGAAGCATTTGAAGAATTCTGTAATCCTATTTTTATAGATAGAAGTCAATGGTCAGATTATTTCTTGCAGGAGGGTTTATTGTTCAAAAGAAATCAGTTGTGCATACCAAATTGTTCCATGAGAGAAAATTTAATCAGAGAGAAACATAGTGGTGGACTTGCTGGACATTTTGGGGTTGATAAGACTTATGAACAACTAAGTCATTTTTATTTTTGGCCAAAGATGAGATCTGAAGTGGAAAAGTATGTGAAGAATTGTAAAATTTTTCAATATGCAAAGGGGAAGAGTCAAAATGCAGGTTTGTACATTCCATTACCTATTCCAGACAGACCTTGGGATACGGTAAGTATGGATTTTGTTTTAGGATTGCCTAAGACACAGAGAGGGAATGATGCAATTTATGTTGTAGTTGACAGATTTTAAAAAATGGCACATTTTATTCCATGTTATAAAACCAGTGATGCTACTCATGTTGCTAATTTGTTTTTCAAGGAGATTGTCAGATTACATGGGTTACCTAAAAGTATTGTTTTTGATAGAGACATCAAATTTGTTGGTCATTTTTGGAGGACATTGTGGAAGAAGCTTGGTTCTAAACTGAGTTTCAGCTCAGCTTATCACCCTCAGACTGATGGGCAGACTGAAGTAGTGAATAGAAGTTTGGGTAATCTTTTGAGAAGTCTTGCAGGAGAACATCCTAAATAGTGGGATCATATTTTACCATAGGCAGAATATGCATATAATGATTCACCTAACAGAATTACAGGACAGAGTCCATTCCATATAGTTTATGGAATGCACCCAAGAGGAGTATTTGAATTGAGGAACTTGCGAAAAACAGAAATGAGAAGTGCTGAAGGAGAGGAGTTTGCTTCAGAAATTCAAGCAATACATGAATAGGTAAAGCAACAGCTACAAGACAGTAGCATCAAGTACAAGAATAGAGCAGATTTGAGCAGAAGAGAAGTTAATTTTGAAGTTGGTGATTTTGTTTTAGCATACTTGAGGAAAGAAAGATTTCCAAAGAAGCAGTATAACAAATTAAAATTCAAAAAGATAGGACCATGCAGGATATTGAGAAAGTTTTTTGCAAATGCCCGTGAAATTGAATTACCATATGATATTGGAATATCTCCAATATTCAATGTTGCTGATTTGTACAGGTATGCAGATGGTGGCATAGATGAAAGACCAGAAAACAGAGAATATATTGACTGGGTAAAACAGTTACCCACAACAGAGCCATTACAGCCAGAGAGGATCTTAGACAAGAAAGTGTTTAGGAAGACTAGGGGACAGGAATATTTTAAATATTTGATCAAGTGGAAGGATTAGCTAATTGAAGATGCTACCTGGATGACAGAAACCATGCTGCAGAAATTGGGCAATTCTGTAGAGGAGCTCATGGACAGGAGCCCATGAATATTTTTGTCCTCAGGAGTCTGATGCAGGGGCATGAGGCTTAAAGACAAAAGACTTAATCAATTATTCCAAAAATCCAAAAAAAATGTTACAAGCAAAGGTATTGGTACCTTTAGCTGTCATTTTACAGTTGTAATAGATAGGGTTGAACTAGTATTTAGGAGAATTGAACAATTTTAGATTTGCTTCAGCATATTTAGCTTCAGTTGATAGCATTTAGGAAGATATTATGTAATTAGGATTTTGTCTAAATTTGAAGAATTTGATCCTCAAGAAGAGGTCGATTGTTATGTAAGAACCTATAAATTGTAACCTCTGCAAAGGAGGAATTCATAATTTGGCCGTAGAAGAGTTGATTGAAAGGTTTTTCCTATGTTTTAATAAAATTTCAGAATTTCTATTATTTGTTATTACTTGGAAATTTCCCGAAGGGTTTTATCCCTTCGAAATCCATTGGTTATATATCTTCTGTGTAGAAATTGAGCGCAAATTGAATAGATTTGCTTCTGTGTGAGAAATTTGGAAGAAATTGAAGTGATTATGGTTCTTTGCTTGAGATTGAATAGTCTATGGTTACTGAGTTATTAACCTCTGTATAAAGGCTTCGAAGGAAATTTGGAGCTCGGGGTTCTTTGTTTTAAGATCGGGCAGTGGTATAGATCTGCATTTATTAAGTTCGCAGCGGAACAAGAGGTTCCAAGAGAAATTGAAATAAAACAAAGAAACAACAGAAATCTGTGTCAACGCGACGAAAAATGAAAGTTTGAAGGACAAGTGGTATTGGGAGAAACCACTTACACTGTTGTCGCGCTGCTGTTGGAGGGTGAGCGGTTTTTATTCAAATCAACGCGATCGAATCATAACGCGACACGTCACAGGCACGAAACCACCTATTTCACGTGACTTTTTGTTGATAAGTCGCGGGGTGCAAATGAATGCGATATCTGTCCGATCAGGATCAGTGGAGATCCGACGGTAATCGCATTGAAAGCTATGTGGGGTTTAATCCAAGGTATGGACCCGAATTTTTGTGAAACAAAGTTTTATTAAAGTTTGAAGTCCAGATGTATGAGTTCCAAAGGTCTTTAACTTTGGGTTAAGTGCTTTTTTATAATGTTTTTGAAGGCAGTTATATCGGTTCAAAAAGAACTTTATTAAGTGATTCATTTCTGAAACATTTCCAAAGGTTTTGAACACTATCTCCGAAAGGTTTATTTAACAGAGTTTTATCAAAGTGTTGAGGTCCGACCTTAATCTCGAAGCTTTTGAACATTGATTTAAAAGTCAATTATTATTTTCCGAAGGGATTTTAAACTTTGGTTAAAGTGGGTTTAAAGGTTTTGAAGGGGGTAAACATTGTTTATAAACCTTTAATAGTATAAAGGGACTTTTAGCTTCCAATGTGCATTTTATTAATCAGATTTTAAATAATTTGATGAATGAGATTGAAAAATGAGATCAAGATCAGATTCCTCCTGAGTTAGAGAATATTGTATAAAAGTTTGAGCAACTCTCCTTAAAGCCTGCACCCACACTTCCATCACAAGACCACACCATCACGACCCTTGTTCAAGCTAGAACCTTCACTAGTCCATTTGGACCATGAAATCATTTTAGTCTACTTCTATAGTTACATAAAGGTATGATACATGATCCATTTCAATGTTTCATCAATGCATATATTTTTTCACATGTTCAAGTTGCTATGGGTTACAAATCACTCCATGATGTTTATTTACAATGTTAATTGAGTATTCATAGAGAATTACATTACTTTCCTTTTCATCAGTAATCCTAAAAACATATGTTATAAATTCCCATTTGATAATTTATTCATATCACAATCTGTGAATTGAGTATTTGATAATTTTTATAGAAGAAATAATTAAATTGGGATAAAGACACACATAAAAAATATCAAATGCCTAGAGCATAATTTAAGAGAAATCGACTATTTATCAAACCTATAGAGTTTACTATGGATCGCTTTTCACATATGCGACATATACATAAAATTGTTATATACTTGTTATAGGTGTTTTTTTGAAGTTGTAATGGCCACATAAAAGGTAACATGATCTCTAAAATGATCTAGGTGACTACTAGACGAGATATTACTAGATGGATCAAATGCTTTTTCTATAATGAATTTTCCATTCATGTTTGGCTAAGATAATGATGATACATGTCTAAAGATGACTCACCCATGTGAAATGAAAACTATGAAAAATGGGTTAACCATTATTTAAAGTTATTTCAAGATCCTACTAGGTAAGAGATTGATATAATTTATTAACACAATTTTATGTTTGACAGTAAAGGTAAATAGAAATATATTGGCAAGATAATTAGTTGTTATGCACGAGAAAAAATAGAAGCATCATTCAATATGGATCCTTATAGAGGTACATGGTTTCACAAGGGCATGAAACATCTTTGGATGGGGTTGAGATGATGAGTCATGAATTTACTATCTTTTTTCACCCCTTTTATCTCATCTATTAAACCTTTTTTGTGTACCCATAACCATTAACCTATTTTAATGCTCAAATACTAGATTTATGCTCAATGTGTTTTTCCATTTCATTCTATTGTTTCATTTTATTTTCTAATTAAAAATTAGGAAAAGTGCATATTTGTATTTATATTGGGATAAAGGAGCTTATAGATTGTTGCAAATATGTTTGTTGCACAATCGTTTGCTATAGATCTATGTGCTACATATCCACATGCTATAGATCCACACGCTAAAGATCCAAATGCAGATATTCAAAAGCAGATATTTTGAATATGTTTTCAACCTATATTTCAACAAAAAATATGCCACAGATCTAAAAGCATCATCAACGACAATCTTGGATGTTTTTATGGGTGTAACATGAATCTTAGAGTTATTTGTGTTTAGTTATGTGTTGTTATAACCAGATGAGGATATTTTATTCTAAAGTGGATTCATATTTAAGTGTTTGTTAACTATTTTTCAATAAAACTCATGTATAAATGAGATTGGCATCTTTGTCCTAGGAGAGGATGCTTAGAGCAAATAGTCAGAATTATCATGGCATAACATACAATTTCATGAGATCTCGTTCTAATGTAAATAATAGTTTTCAAGTTTCTTATGCAATGTATGATTTGATTTATTTATGTTGTCGTATCTTAAACTTAGTGCCCTATTTTATGAGGTAGAGCTCATTTGAAGCAAATAGAGTCATGGGTACTTTAGATTGTTTATCAATTTAATTTTTAGTGTATTTTCTCAATTCCATTTTTACACACATTTGTTTGAATTCCACATCTTAATCAATTCCCTATACTACAAACAATAGGTTAGTATTTACAAGAAATTGATTTACGCAAGTGTGTATGAATTCAATATGTTTTCTTATACGAGTGTGAATTTCCAATTCATTAGGAGCATGATAAACAAACTAGTAGAAAATGAGGAACTTGGAGCCTACATATATGGAACAAAACATCTCACAAACATTTGGATCATGGATTTACAATTTAATGCACAATTCATTTGGTTACTTTGTCAACTATATTGTTGAATTCATGGTTGAGTCTAGGCAATATTTTTCAAGAGTAAATAAGTAGTTCAAGAAATTAGCTTGCATGAGGTTGGTAAAGGAAATCATGACTTGGGTGAAGATGCTTTTGGTGGAAGAGGATTGTATGTATTTTAAATAACTAATCACGGCATCATAGGCACTTGTGCTTGGAGGTCACCTAATATGGAATTGGAAAGAATGAGTAACTAAAGGTAGAAGGTACCATGGAGCAGGCATAGGATCAAGGGAGAGTAGAGTGAGCTTTAAAGTTGGGTGCAATAGTTGAAAAGTAGTGGTTGAGAGGGATAAAAAATATTCAATGGAAAGTTCAAGTGGTAAGGAGGGTTACTGATGGGAAATGGAGCACATAAGTATGATCGAGTAAGTTGGAGGAGTTGAATAAATGGGAAGAAAATGTTGCCTAGTGGTTGAGAGAACATGGGTTGATAGAAAAAGTCTAGAAATAATAATAAAAGGAGGCGAAACATCCAGGGAATCACAACAATTGATAAAGAAATCACAATAGATCGATGCCATGTTTGGATCTATGGATTAGAGATAGTACAATGGTAAGTTGTATCTTAAGAGAACTCTAATCAACTAACAAGGGAAGGCAGGATCATCAAGTTGCAAGAAACTAGGGTTATTTATGATGTGTTCCAACCATCCAAAAGAAGAGATAAAGGATTAATAAACATGGGCAACTTGAATGTCACAAAATTATTCCAAAGCCATAGGCACCCTCTGTATACATAGTTTAAGATAACTAAAGCAATTTTTACTTTTCTCTTATGGTTTTGATTTGAAAGCATCACCTAAAATTAGTTCAAGAAATAACAATGGTGGACAACTAAATTCAAGGGTAAGCATGGGGGTTGGCAGAAGTATAACTATGATTGCTAGTTTTATTTTAAGTGGAGGGACGAGTCTAGTTAATAAAATAGGCCCACATGGTTTTATTTTGGTAAAAGAACACCATTAATATGTCTAGAGCAACAACTAATATGGTGTGGCACTTTTTTTTAGTTCTCGAGGAAGGGTGAAATGATGTAGAATAAGCACTAGTTCATATGTGAGTCAATCTAGACAAAAGAAAATGATTTATCCACATGCTAAACTTGAATATTTCTAAACCACATTTTATTTTAGATTCAAAATGGTCATGAAATTCAAATAAGTTGGTCCCATGGGTGCTATTAAAACCATAGATAAGGTAAATGTAGGATTTATAGCCGAATTCTAGAAGCCTAACTTGAAGCAACAAAGTTGTGCCAAACTAAAGGATATCCAACATATGAATAACAAGAGTGCCTAGGAGTGTGATCAATGATTTTGCAACCTAATTAACATATTGGCTTATCCTATTCATGGAACCTTGCACAAAGAATAATTCATCCAATGTTTCTTTCACTTGAATAGAGTATTACTTATTCAACAAAACTCGATCACATGATGTGAGGAATTGGCTCAAACCATGAATATTGAGTCCATGAATGTGTATCGTGGTACTATTTAAACAAGTGCTGTGACTATTCCCTCAACTAGTGCTACTCCTGAATAAGTATTGTGCTAGTCCCAATTGTCCATATTGTTGAGAATTTGGAAGGCTGTAGGTTAATACAAATTCTCTTCTTGATAATTACTTGTGACCTTACTTATGATACTTGTGTCTTATCTTCTTTTAGTTTAGTTAATCTTTCATCAAGTCAATTATCAAAGAGCACAAGACACGAACGTTAGGCTTCTAGAGCCAGGGCAAAACCTCTCCCTCTTAGAGAGGAAAAACCACAAAGAATTCTTCTTATTGATCTTCAAATGACAAGTACCATGACCTAGACTTAGACCCTAGACCTAGATTTGCTTCCAGAACCTTGATCTTCACCTTGTGTATGCTTCTATTTGAATTGCTTGAATTTTGGGAGGGTAAATCAAGAATTTACCTTCCTCACTATTGCTCCCGCTTCTCCTTATGATCACTGTCTCTTCTCCACACTTCTATTCTTCTTTTATCTGTACTTAGCCCTTAATTTATTCGTACTGAAGTCTTTCCCTTTATCCACACTGTATCTTAGTATATGTCCGCACTGAAGTCTGCTGTATGTTCTGCACTATCTCTGCTGTGGTATCTGCAATTCCTTGTTGTATTAGATACGTAAATTCTTTCTTCAATAGATCCGCAAAATCTTCCTGTAATTTTGGCTCAGACTTATCCACAATTTTCATAGGAATCCACATTGAATCATGTGTATTTGATTCGCAGGAAAAAGGGTATATATACATATGATTGTTAAAATTTTAGGCCGACCTGTTATTATTCTTGTAGGCCGACTTCTTATCTGAATCTGGGCTGACTATAACACTTTATAATAGCTTGTTCTTCCAACGTTGGAGAGAGGTACGTCTGTAGGCATTCCTTCCATAGATTCTTGGATGTCAGACAAGGTTCTTGACAGGATCTGGAGCACATAATGATGATAGGTTCCTTCATATATATACATGACACTATAACTATATTCTATACTTAGAGACTCAAGCCTAGTAGACATCAAGAAGAATTCTATCTACATAATAATAAAATCTTGCTCATGAAACCCATGAAGAAAGTACACCAAGAATACATTTCATTATCTTTGACATCTTCTTTACATATATACATAATTACATAGTTAACATGAAGACCGACCTAGTTACACTATTCAACACTCCCTCTTAACTAGGGAGGTATTCATACAGGTGCATGGTTACTTTCAAACTAAAGAATCTCATAAGAATAATCGGATTGGTAATCACATCTATATAGCATCATATCAACCATCATTGTCCTAGTGCAAGGCCTTGAATAACAACCCCATCTCTCAGCGAGACAATGGGCTACAATGCTGGCGAGACACATGACTAATAGACACCATAGTCATTGTCCCTCCATGGTACATACCCCACCTAGGTGTTCCCAGAGTATGACCTTCTTGGACTATTCTTCTCTTGGGTAGCCAACCCTCAACGAATATCGGTCCACGAATACTCTTATATTGAATTCCCTATCTCATTCTCAAAGAGTATTGAATGCCATATGATTACCCAATCCTCCATTCTGTCTTCTAGTTGAAGACCAGAATGATGTGTCTATCCATTCTCTTCACATGGCCTTCACTAAGACTTACGACTGTTAGTCTTGGTCTAGTGCATGACACATGTAATAGGGAATAACATATGTAGCTCCCTCTTAGGACATACTTCAAGTTTATTCCAAGCAAGAAACTTATCGCAGCAGTCCAGGTACTCATGAAGAGTTCCTCCCCTCGATGTCATGGTTTTCAATATTGAGGAATCTTCAACTTTTGGCTTCATAGGGAACAGATCATCCATCACTTTCAGTCACGAGTCATGTCCACTATTAGAAAGTGATTCATCAGTCTTCCTTATCTGGTCCACAGTTATGCCATGATGCTTTCCTTCGAATCATCCCCAAGGATCATACATCCTTTCTTATGATTAGCAGGCCTGCACAAATTCATCCAGATAAACGTATTCATATGAAATTTTAGAAAAATTTTTTTCTTAGTGATGATCTTTCACCATGACATCTTCCTATAGGCATCAACATATTTCATACAGATTGACACATCTCCTAATGATATGTTTTTCCAAGGGTCTTATTCTTTACCAGACTTCTGTTAGAGTCTACATATCTTCCCAGGAGATCTCCTAGTCACATATTCTTGGCTTCCGAATGATAACAACCTCTTAACATGGTTTCATTTTTATGATCTATCCCTTTCTACACATTCTCCATTCCCAGGAACTTGCAACCTTCCTAGTTTCTTGTTCATATACAACCACCTCATTCTCCATGAGGACATATTATGTTGATTTCATCTGTCCGTGCACTGAGAGATACTCCTCCATAGATCATACTTTTAAATTCAAAGGTTAATTACCTACAACCATATGACATGACTTCACAACATCTAATGTTAGCATATAAATGTATACATACCTCATACCTTGAGTCATCCTGTAGAAATTTCTCAAGAATGAATAGCTTCATTCTCTTGGCCTACTCCATTAATATGTCATCACATCCCAGAAATTTTGTTTCCATGATGACCCTTGCTCTTGATTACTTCTTTCCATTAGTAATGTTATTAGAGATGTTTTTCTCTGGAGCTTCTACACCAGGAGCTCCCATCTTGATTTTATACATTTCTACCTATCATACTATTTACAACCAACATAAATCACTTAAAGAAGAAGAAGATCCTAATCATGGTTGAGATCCCTCCCTTCTTCTTTCTGAGATTTATTTTTATCAGGTTCTTCTTTTATATGGGCTTCTTCCTTTTTCCTCTTGTACTTTCTTAGTTAAGGACAATCTAGTTTATAATGCCCAAAATTATCACTCAAAGCATCGTGCTTTGTTCACATTTATTTTATTATTTTGAGGACCAAATTTATTAAATCTTCCTTTCTTCCCGGACATGGTGTCAAAGGCTTGATTTTCTTTTCTTGATCCTTCTTTCAATATTGATTCTTTTATCTTACCTAGACTTTGGAATGTCATGGCTTCTTCTTTCCCATCTATGCTGGAAGAGTAATCTCTCCATTATTTTGGAAAGACATTTTGTACCATAGTGAGTATTTCTCTATCAGACATTACTTCTCCCAATTTTAGTACTTGTTCTTGTATTGCGAAAATCTCCATCCGATATGGAATTATTCCTTTGACATTTTCAATTTGTATAGTTTTTGTCTCAGGGATATTATTTCCTTTATAGAACCTTTTGAGAATTGTTCCACCAATTTATTATATATTTCTTTTGAGGATTATAGCTTTGATACATAGGGAATAAGAGAGTCTTTTATGGATTCTATAAGAATCCTTCAGGCTCTTATATCTCCCTGCATGTATTTGGTATATGCTGGATCATCTTCTTTTGGAGGTTGTATTGTAGATCCTTCTATGAAACCCATGAATTCACTTTCAATTAGATTTAGGTCTATCATTTTCTTCCATGCATTGAGGTTAGATAACCCAACCAATTTTTTGCTTTCTAAACAATAAGTCATTTGAACATATTCAGATGAAGTCATAGATACTTACTTGAGAGAGTGACTTTCTTCTACAACAACTTTCTTGATAATAACAAAGAGGTTAAGAATTTCTTCCAAGATAGAATTCTTCAATATAGGTGATCTTGAATTATTGATGGTAGAGGATGTTTGAAGTATCTCTATAGTATTCTTTGTTGATTGATTTGAATTTCCAACCCAAACTTAGATCTATGCTTCCTTGAGCGTATTTGTTTACAAACAACCCTTGTGTTCAACACCTTAGCTCCGATACCATGTTGAGAATTTGGAAGGCTGTAGGTTAATACAAATTATCTTCTTGATAATTACTTGTGGCCTTACTTATGATACTTGTGTCTTATCTTCTTTTAGTTTAGTTAATATTTCATCAAGTCAATTATCAAAGAGGAAAAGACATGAATGTTAGGCTCCTAGAGCCAGGGAAAAACCTCTCCCTTTTGGAGAGGAAAACCCACAAAGAATTATTCTTATTGATCTTCAAATGACAAGTACCATGACCCAGACTTAGACCCTAGACCTAGATTTTCTTCCAGAACCTTGATCTTCACCTTGTGTATGCTTCTATTTGAATTGCTTGAAATGTGGGAAGGTAAATCAAGAATTTACCTTCCTCACTATTGCTCCTGCTTCTCCTTATGATCACTGTCTCTTATCCGCACTTTTGTTCTTCTTTTATCTGCTCTGAGCCCTTAATTTATCCGTACTGAAGTCTTTCCCTTTATCCACACTATATCTTAGTATATGTCCGCACTGAAGTCTATTGTATGTTTCGCACTATCTCTGATGTGGTATCCGCACTATCTCTGCTATAGGTTCTGAACTATATTAGTATATATTCACACTATCTCTACTGTGGTATCCTCAATTCCTTTTTGTATTAGATCCGCAAATGCTTCCTATAATAGATCCGCAAAATATTCTTGTAATTTTGGCTCAGACTTATCCGCAATTTTCAGAGGAATCTGCATTGAATTGTGTGTATTTGATCCGCAAGAACAGGGGTATATATACATATGATTGTTCAAATTTTACACCGACCTGTTATTATACTTGTAGGCCGACTTCTTATTTGAATATGGGCCGACTATAACACTTTATAATAGCTTGTTCTTCCAATGTTGGAGAGAGGTCTGTCTGTAGGCATTCCTTCCATAGATTCTTGGATGTGAGTCAAGGTTCTTGACAGGATCTGGAGCATATACTGATGACAGGTTCCTTCATATATATACATGACACTATAACTATATTCTATACTTAGAAGACTCAAGCCTAGTAGACATCAAGAAGAAGCCTATCTACATAATAATAAAATATTTCTCATGAAACCCATTAAGCAAGTACACCAAGAATACATTTCATTATCTTTGACATATTCTTTACATATATACATAATTACATAGTCAACATGAAGACCGACCTAGTTACACTTTTCAACACATATTAACAAAGGAGATCTAGGAGATGAGAAAAAAAAAGGTGGGATAGATCAAATTTGGTGCGCAATTTGTAATATAAAGGGAAATAATACTAATTATTTCCTCTCACTACTAATAAATTTTCAGCTCCTAACACAACCTCACCAACTACTATGTTTTTATACAATTTATCAAATGCTTGCTATGAAATATGCAAAGTTTACAAACATCCCCTATAACTTTTCTCGATGTTGCAAAAATACACTTAATCTCCAACTACAATGAGTTATGACCTATATATGACAAACACCCATAGCACAAAGAAGTGTGATGCTTTAAAAAGAAGCAAGTGATGGACATGCTAAAGGATGAGGCCAAGGAGGATATGGTGGAGGCTATAGGGGAGCATATGAAGGAGGTTAATAAGGAGGAAGGAATGACATATGACCAACCCCAATAAGGTGTTATAATTACAATGAGATAGGACATATTACTAAGGATTTTCCATAGCCAAAAATATTGTATTGTGTCTACTATAGGGCCATGGGTTGTGCAACTAAGGATTGTCTAGACTTGATAGCAAAAAGGATGACACATATATGATAGTATACCATGAAATTGGAGGAATATAAGCACTATAATACCATTGATCTTGAGGAAAAAATGATTAATTTAATATTGAAGGGAGAGGCTCTTGTGAGTTCTAATGGGAACAATAAGGAGCATTTACACATTGGAAAATTTTCTTCTATAATTACTAATTTTGATGTAGCCAAACAAAAGTATTACTTTAGGGGAGCTTTGGAAGCATTTTAGGAAGTTTATGTGGTTGTAGGAAGTGGTGCAAGTGACAATACCACCAACCATTATCACATTAGTCATTTTTGGCCAGGCAAGAGAAGATGAATCATCCTAGATAATTTAATATAAATTATATTCTCTTATTAAAGTTTTGGATGATGAAATTTTAATAAGAAAGTTGTAGTCAACCTTCAATAATTTATTGAGGGATGGGAGGAGGAACCCATGCATGCCCCTTTTCTTGAGAGACAAGATTAAAGGGTTAGGTGAAATAAGAAATGAAGAACCACTTATAGAGAATTCGAAATGGATGGTTAGATCCATCAATATGAGATTTGAGATGTCATGTTGGAACTAGGGTCTAATATGAACATCATTTCCAAAAAATCATGGGAGATAATGGGATTTCCACACCTAATCAACTCACTATATAGATGTGGCTCATAAATCAATAGAAGATTGATCTAACAGGTTTCTTGGAAAATGATGAAGTTAACCTTAGAATTATGAGTCCCGCCATATACTTTGCGTTCATTAAGATAGTAGATGAGAGGTGCACTTACCCTCCACTCTTGGGGTTTGAATGGCATAATGACAATAAAGCTATCATTAACTTGAAGAAGGATAAAATTTCGTCCATAATAGGTGGAACAAGAGTGATACAACCAATCAATATTGTAAATGGATCACAGTACATTGGATCTATGGAGGATTATATGGATGATGAAATGATGGATTAGTTATACAAGTTGATAGTTTGTTGGCACAAAATTTGTTCCTCTGACTTAGATAACCAAGATGCATTCTAGAAATACTAGGAAATACAACCAAAAGGTGTCATTTTGATGTTGTGTTGTGATCAACATGATGAATTGGTACATAATTGAGTGGTTATTCCATTTTTCATGGCATTAGTAATGGGTCCTCACATTAGATATCCTATAGGGAAATCCATAGTGCTATTTTTTCCTAATTATACATTATTCAACCCTTTTTTGATGTATATTATAGTTGTTTGCATGATTATCATGAGTAGAGTAGAGTTTCTTAAAAGGGATAGTTATGTCTATGCTTTAATTGAACTTTTTGTGCAATTTGTTCATATGGCAGGATTTTGTAAAGGAATTTTTGAGGAACATCATGGAGAAAATTCAGGGATATTGTTTCTCATAGGATATACACTCGGCCCAAAGATGTTTAAAATTACTTGAAGACAACTCAAATAGCTTCAAGCATAATTCTATTTAACTGAAATGGATCCTAAAACCTAGGACCTATAATTTCAGGATTTCAGAGGGAACTAGTCCACTTATCAAGGGGACTAGTCATTTTATCTATATATAAGAAGGAGCTTGTTGCTAAAAATAAATAGTTAGGCCTTGATTGTAATTTTTATTTGAAACCTTGAAGCTTTCAAGCTAGTTTATTTTAGATGGCTTATGTTCTCTATTTTAATATTTTAATGAGAAATCTCTTTTACTCAGTTTGTTTGTGTTGAATAAATTATGCCTTTGAGCACCTTGGGGAGGGACCACCCATAGGAGCTCTATAAGGCCTTTTATATTTTAGGTTTTTCATATATATATATATATATATATATATAGATATTTCTAGTTGTTTCACTTCTCAACATTTCATTCTGTAGAAATTAGCCAATATATAGCTACTTGTTTCCTATAAAGGAGAACTTAAGGGTGTGATTATATTTATTTGTAGTTTATACATTTTATTCATATGTATTTTAGGCCATTTGAAGAGTTCCTGAGATAAAAAAGCCATTTTCCCACTTTCTCAACATCTTGTAATTTCTAGTGAAAATTATCTGTTTGATTGCATAACTTCTTGTAGGTCTACAAATATTCCTGTATAACAATGTATAATTATAATATTTTTATAGTTCTGAGTCAAAAATGCACATTTATTTCATGATATGATGTTGACATCATGCAATGATGCTCTTGAGGGGATTTGGAATTAGTTATGCGTTTGATTGCTTCAAGTATTGATTCACTATTTGTTACAACTTAGCTTAATATTGTGGTTTTGTAGCAAGTTAAATAATATAGGTTTTCATTTCCTTGCTTGAAATGGTTTTCTTCTTTAAAGTTAGTTGATTGGTAATAGTTAGAGTTTAATTTAGCTTCCTAACATTCCTTTTACTTCCTACAATTGGTATCTTAGTTAATTTCAAACTTTTAGTGTACGAAAGTTGTTTTCATTGAATATTTTTCCCCTTGGTTGAGCATGCAGAGTAAGATTGGGGTGTAATTTAGCCCACTACTAGATAAAACGCTAGGAACATATAGTCATGTAAGGGAAGAAAGAAGAGCGCATATCGCACATAAATGCACAAAATCTTGCAAGTTTGTATGACCCCAGGTTGACAATTAAAGTAGAGAGATGAAGAGAGGTAGCACTCTTGATACATTTTTTAATCCCATCAATCAAGGATGTAGAAGAATTTATTGAAGATATGAGCTTAATCATATCAAAAGAACAATTTGTTCCAACATTGGTTACAATAATAAGGTTCACTCACCCCATATGGTGGAATACATAAAAAGACAACTTAAAAAGTTGGGATGAGGGTCTATCCTTCATTATGGAATCAATTCAACCCATTACTTGAGTACCATGATATTAATATTCCAAACGTGGTGGAAACTCGATTACTTTGTTAGGTCCCTATATTACTAGTGTAGTCTCTTATTATTTTAGTGTAGCCCCCCTTACTGTTATTGTTGTACCCCTGTAACCTCCATATTGTTATTATTGCGATCTTACATTATTGTTAGGTCGGCTAGGATTATATTGTGACGCCATGGACTCCTATATATAGAAAGAAGGTTTTGTGATTTGTATCATCCAAGAATTTTTCATTTATGTAATTTAAAGGAGGTTTCCCCCTCTAAGTGGCTTATTTCTAAGGCATTGATCTCTCTTTTCTTCTATTTTTGGAGCTGGTTTCATAACATTTGGTATCAGAGCTTTGGATTCTAGGGTTTCACTGCTCCAAACAGGTCATCGTGGAATTTTCGCGATAATTTTTTTTCTATGAATGTTCAAAAGCTGAAATTTTTATAGAGTGAAGCTGAAATCTTGAGTAACGCCATGTAAAAATTTAAGATCTTGGTTCACAATAGTTCCAGAGATATGATCTGTGGAAGTTAGGGTTTTTTGAGGCTCCCGAATTTCACCTAAAATAGGTCATCGTGGAATTTTCACTATAACTTTGTTTCTACGAAGGTTCAGAAGCTAAAATTTTTACAGAGCGAAGCAGAAATCCTGAGGTACTTCCTATAAAAATTTCAGATTTTGGTTCACAATTTGTGGAGATATGATCTGTGGAAGTTAGGGATTTTTTAGGCTCTCGAATTTCATCTCAAAGAGGTGACCGTGGGAAAATAATCATAAATCTCTCTCTGAGTGTCGGATTGGAATTCTGTAAAAAGTGGCTGCAAGTACACGGACTTTAGTTTCCTGTTTATCAATTTTAGAGCCGAAGGAGGAAACATTGACACATGGAATATCGTACAAGTTTTTTGTACTGATCTGGTCCATAATTAGGTCATTGTGGGAGATTGGGCATAACTTTACCTTGAAGAATCCAAATCAGGTAGACCTGTGGAATTAGAAAGAAGATTCAGAGGGCTACTATAGAGTCGAATTTAAGATATTGAAGATCTGAAATCATAGAGATAATTCAGTTTCAATATCAAGCTCCTCAAAAGCAAGAAAAATGTGTGTATTTATTTTTTAAAATTGCATAATATTTGTTTGAAAAAGCAGTTTGAAGCGATTCCAAGGGCATATTGAAGAATTTTATTAGTATTGGGTTCTATAATGCCTCCAAAAATAATTCCATACTCATTAAGCCCTCAGAAATCTATGCTATGATGCATGAAGAGGAAGAATTGCAGTATGAGATATCAAAATTACTGTACCAAGTGCAACAAATTTTGATCTTACAAAGAGCAATCAAGGATGACATAGATGGTTTAAAAGAAAAAATGAAGGCTAATTTTGACGGTTTGAAAGATCAAATGAAAGATAATATGGATAATGAAGTAGTGGAAGATCACATCGAGCATCAACAACAAGTTCTCCAACTCTCAAAGGATAACCTAAATTTGGTGTAGAATCGAATGAAACAACATGAAGATCAACATCATAGCGAAAGAAGTTATGAAGAAGCCACAGAAACAAGAACTTGACAAATACGAAATCGATCAATTTCAAAGTATCTCAGCAAGTGTAAGAACTTTCCCGTTGAATATTCCACATGGGAGGATGCGAATTTTAAATAGAAGCATCAAGAAATAATCAAGCATTGAGGACAACACTTGTTTGAAGGAGAGGGGCATGTTAGGTCCCTATATTACTAGTGTAGTCCCTTATTATGTTAGTGCAACCCTGTAACCCCCATATTGTTATTATTGTGCCCTTACATTATTGTTAGGTCAACTAGGATTATATTGTGACCCCATGGACTCCTATATATAGAAATAAGGTTTTTTCATTTGTATCATCCAAGAATTTTTCATTTGTGTAATGTAAAAGAGGTTTCCCCCTCGAAGTGGCTTATTTATAAGGCGTTGATCTCTCTTTTATTCTATTTTTGGAGCAGGTTTCATAACATACTTTAGCTGAAGTGTACTAAGGGAGGCCAATCCAATATTGCATATGGATAATTGGATCAAGAAGTAGACTAGGGAGGATTCCCTAAATAATATTAGGTTCATAAGTTCGTTTACACCGTAGGGCCTAGCCCTAAGACATGCTACTTACATGAAGAAATTTTATGTCAAACACAAAATTATGAACCACTCAAGAAGGCATTTTGTTCAACCTTATCATATTTGGGTAAACTCATGTTGTCATGTCTACTATTAAATATTATGTTCAACAAAAGGATATATGGACCTAGGTGATATGTTTATAAAATGCATTAGTAGAGACTGTGTTTCCAAGACCTAGTGAGATTCCAAAGTGATGGAAAGTGACCCTTCTAGTACCATGCTAAGGTAGATTTAATGATCAGTAAATTTCTATGGATATTCCATTGGAAGAGTTCATCACAAAAGGTATGATAGAAACACTGAAATTTGCTAATTTGTCTTTTAGATTCAAAATTCTTTAGTTAGCTAATTTTATAATTAATTAAATGAAATTAGTGAAATACAAGAAATAGAAAAAATAAATAAATACACACACCATCCACAATTAACACAAGATTTATGGTGGGTAAACCTTATGGGATAAAACACAACTAGAAGCTAAGGCTTCTCTACTCTCTTTTCTCTTGTATGGACAATTTGCAAGTACAAAGAAAGAGGTACTCTCTATGAAGTTTCCTAAGACTTTTGATTTGTTTGGCTATGATATAATCTTAACTCTCTTTATTTTCTCTCTAACTCCCCACTACTAGTTGCTTCTCTCAACTATGGAACAAAATACAATAGTACATAACGAAACCCCTACTCCTTTTAGTGGTCTAGTATTTAACACAACTTGATCGACAATAAGGGGTAAGGTCAGAATCCCTCGAACCTCCAATAAAATTATGGGTTTGAACCTTCTAGAGTCTTCTGAAAAGTCCACACACAAATAACCCCATATGTATAAGAAATGGGGGATGATATGGAATCCACTTGTACCATGGTGGTCAACATAGTAGGTTAAGTTACGCGAGGCATAATTTTGCATACAAAATTTGTATGATGCAATTCTTACATCATTGAAAATGTCTTTGAGAGTAGGATGGAACTAGGGTGTCGCATGTAAGAAATGGTTTTTAGACCCCAAAAAACTTTATTTAATGCCTTGGCTTTAGAAGGTTTCAAATGTTAACTTTCCTAATTGGGATTGAAATTAAAAATGACCCTCCAAGCTATTTACTCCAATTTATCCACACTAAAAGTGTTAAGATAGATGAAAAATAATATAATGATCCAAAGGCTGGATCATACCTCCACACTTGGGGAGGATTTTGGTCCCCAAAAACTTTACTAAATGAGGTGAGGAAAATTTTCCTCTATATTCTCCTTGAAGTACCATTTAACTTTGCTTCGAAGTTGTCCTTTCAATCAAATATGCCAAAGGTCATGACGCAAGCCTGGAGCTTGCAATACCCAGGATCATCAATAGCCATGTATATAAGAATGCACCTCAACTTTTTCAAAATCAAAAACCTCAATCTACTACCATCTCATATCAACATGTGGTAGCTTTCCAATATACGCTCAAATTTATTCAACATTCACTCTCCTTCAAATTATACATGCCTCCTTAACCATGCCAACATACACTCATTCATATACAAACATGCATGGCAATTTCATCCTATATGAAGGCAACAATGATTATGAAACATTTATTAATACACACCATCCCAATCTTACTCAAAAGTTCAATCATTTAGTTACAAAACCAAATCCTCTCAAAATCGGACTTCATAATCAAATGCGCCTTTGGGTTCATTACCATTCCTCTATGATCAAATCATTCGAAAGCAAACAATCCCATATCACTCATTATAGATTGTGCCCTGATATTCAATCTATAAATATAACCCCATTGATTTATTCTCATTTGCTTGTCAACTAACAATTGAACGCATTCACAATCCAGCTCAGTAGATGCCAACAACGCACTTACCTTTCTGTCCTGCTCTTCAACTCTGCATTTATCATCAATGTAGATCGGACCTGCTCTTCAACTCTGCGCTATCAATTCATCAACAAACTATGCAACTTCATCAACAACAACAAACTCTGCGCTATCAATTCATCAACAACAACAAACTCTGCGCTATCAATTCATCAACAAACTCTGCGTTATCAATTCATCAACAAACTATGCAAGTTCATATGCAACTTCAACATTTTTATATATGGTAACAAACTATGAGTTTAAACTATGTTAGAGCCATGAAATCGACCCAAACAGAAGCTTCAATGCCGGATTCGGTTTTAATACAGCGGCTTCAACACTTCTCATGGATTATGCAATTCTTGCAACCAAAACAGCGTGTGGTTTTCCTATCAATTTGTTGACACGCCACTCCTAAGCCATATATTATATATCACATCAAAAATCTCAATATACATTGAATTTCCCACGGTATACATTTGAACTGAAAAATCGAATTTCATTGTAAACCACAATATCGCTTCCGCCATCGATTTATTTCTTCACTTGTTGCGCTGTTGAATACTGTGTATTACCACTTTTAAAATATGATGTACCTCAAGGATTTTAACTTCAGTCTACAAGCAAACAGGACTCAGCAAACATACATATCAATCCGCTTCAGATTAAAAGGTCGATCTATCAACATAGGAAACTCTGTTTCATTTTCACTTCAAACTGGATTCTTATAGGTATCATGTGGGCGCGGTCATTACACTCGTTCCTCAATGTATAAACAAGCAAAGGAATACCCATTCATTCAAACAGAAGAACAGAAATCGGTTTGGTTCTCACTGTGGCTTCAAACGCACTCATCGAATAGCAATTTCTGCTATCGACCTCAGAATTACACAACTTGACATTGCAGATTTAAAATTTATTAAAATGTTGTTGCTTTCCTCTTTTCATCTGCTATTAATCGAATTCAGATTGATATAACAAAGTTATTCATGCACAGATAACAATTGTTACATAAATCGATCTCACCATTTCTTTTAGTGCGGACTTCCTTCGGTCAACCTTTCCAATTATCAATACCTCAACCATGTATATACATTTACATTTAACCAGAAATAACTATGACTTTCACAACTAATCACAAAATGTATATATGTATAATCTGAAATCAAAACAAGATTACTTACACCCTTTGTTTGGCCTGATATTCCAGATTGATGGCCCTTACAATTTACCAAAGGCTCACAGCCTTGGTTGTTCCCAACCAGCTCTCTACTCCTCTCACTATTCTCAATGTCTTTTTCTCACAAAAAGCCCTCCTATTTATACAATTTTTAAAAAATCATTACATTAAATGCTCAATCCCTTAAAATCCTCAACAAACCCCTAAATCTCTCAACATCCCTAAAGGATAGGTTTTTATCCCTAGAATCCTTCAATTTATTAAAGTTCCTCATATCCTTTTATTAATAAAAAGATATTTACATAAATCCTCACCTTCTCCTATTTAATTCAAATTAATTAATAAAATATTAAAAATCATCACACCCCATATTTACAATTTAATATTATCACACCCCATATTTACAAATGGAGAAAAAGGTCTTGATGCTCCTGCATCAGACTCCCCATGTAAGAAAAATTCATGACCACCTGGTCATAAGTCTGGATATCTCCTCCTGGATCCCAGATTTTATTTTGTATACTTGTCGATTGCTTTACTGCTGTTGTCATCTGCTGTTGTCTTCCAGGTTTCCATATTTTGTGTTGTAGTGCTTCACCTGCTCTGCTCTTGCAATCTTTCACTGTCATTCTCTTGTTGTCGTTCCTTTTCTTTCTTTCGGCTGTCTTTCTCTGGGATGTCTTTACCATTAACCTCCTTATCAACTCAATTTCTCTGTCTCGTATGTCCTCTGTCTGTTGATTGTTTCCAACATCTTCAATAAACCATGTTGCTCTTGCTGTCACTATGGATGTTGCGGCCTCCCAATCTTCCTTTCCTTCTGCAACATTCCTTTGCTCGCCATCTGCAATTTCTTTATTATTTATGACAACCGCTTTGTCATCCTTCTTCAGCAATCTGTCCTGGACATTTATCCTCTGTTCTTCCAATTTCTTCCTTTGAAAGTCTAATTCTCGATATAACTCAATGATTTTACTTGGAGTGGACTTCGGAAACTTTACACGATCTTCCATTTCCTCACATAGTCTTTCTTCTGCTAAATCTTCCTTAACATCCTTCAGTAGATGTTCTTCTTCTTCTTCCAGACCTGCAATCACACACAAATCATTAGTTTTAAAATCACAAGACCTTACGGTCTTGTTTGATACTTCAGTCATCAAATCTTCCGGCTGCTTTGAATCATTCATATGATCCAGCTCTTCATCACTTTCAAAAAGTAATGGTCCACTCTCTGGGTAACATATTGAAACTTCAACATCTTCTTCAGCATCTTCCTTTTGCTGTAGCTCAACTGTTTCGAGCTTCTCTTTCTTCTGTCTGGCATCAATAACCCGTTCAAGTTCCCTTAGTTCCTTTATCAACTGCAAATTCACCTGATGATTCCACTTCTCTTGTAGTCTCTGCCATCTCAACTTCTTTCTCATGACATAACCATGCTTCTGGTCTTCCTCATTTCTTTGCAACATCTCCATTAACACCTCAAGCTGAACTGCTATTTCAGCCTTCTCCCTTTCATACTCCTCTTTGCTTAACTGTCTCTGTATGCCACTTGCCTTGGCATCCTTCTTTTTTTGTCCTCTGCTGTGGTTGATTTCAGAACCTTTGTTACGACTGTCACTAGTCATCATCTTTTCCATCTCTATGAGTTCCTCACTCACTTTACTATGAGTTGCACTAAAGCCTCTTCAGCAGCAAGTCCTGTCTTGCCGCCACTTACCTCACCAAGCCCTCCTCACTCGGTCTTTTGGCAAGCAATTGGTTCTATCTCTGGAACCTCCTTTGAGCACTTCCCTTTGCTCTTCCTGGGCTTCAACTCATCTGCCTGTTCACAACTGTCTTCCTTATCCAATCTCTATTGGATTTCCTCAAGGTTCTACCACACCTATGCTTTCACCAGTTTTCTGTTAGCAATTTTAAACATGTCTTCCATGGATTTTCCTTTTTGGGAGTTGCAAAAATACTTCTTCTTTAATGCAAAGACTACAATCTTCAAATTCAAATAAACCCAAATCACCTTACCTTCAAGATCTCAGTCTGATCTTGTCTTCCATTCTCCTGTACTTCAATTTCATCTTTATGCTTCCTCTGCAAAATTTCACTGTCAATCAGATTTTAAAATCTGATTCTCTCTTCCAACCTTCTGGCTTGATCTGGCAAACTTTAGCTGTCAGCAACAATTCCTTTTTTCGCTGAGTTTCTTCTTTGCTGCAATCATCAATTCTCATTCCATTTCTTGTCAGTAAAATTCAAATCAAAATTAAACAAACCAATACCTGCACGATTCTTCAGTTGTACTCTGGTTTGCTTTGACTGTCAGATTAGAATCTGACCTCCTTTGCCTTCATGCACATCTGCTACTTCATCATTCATCACACATTCATAAATACATTTCAATTCAACAACCCTTCTGTCTTCAGACAAACATTCTTCATTTCACACAGCCAGGCTTTGATACCAAAATGACGCAAGCATAGAGCTTGCAATACCCAGGATCATCAATAGCCATGTATATAAGAATGCACCTCAACTTTTTCAAAATCAAAAACCTCAATCTACTACCATCTCATATCAACATGTGGTAGCTTTCCAATATACGCTCAAATTTATTCAACATTCACTCTCCTTCAAATTATACATGCCTCCTTAACCATGCCAACATACACTCATTCATATACAAACATGCATGGCAATTTCATCCTATATGAAGGCAACAATGATTATGAAACATTTATTAATACACACCATCCCAATCTTACTCAAAAGTTCAATCATTTAGTTACAAAACCAAATCCTCTCAAAATCGGACTTCATAATCAAATGCGCCTTTGGGTTCATTACCATTCCTCAGTCAAATCATTCGAAAACGAACAATCCCATATCACTCATTATAGATTGTGCCATTATTCAATGTAAATATAACCCCATTGATTTATTCTCATTTTGCTTGTCGACTATGAAAGAACGCATTCACAATCTGAATGCATCGATGTAGATGCCAACAACCTTGCCTTAATTGTTGTCTGCTCTTCAACTCTTCCATTTATCATCAATACAGATCGGACTGCTCTTCAACTACCTGTTTATCAATTCATCAGCAAAACTATACAGCTTCATCAACAGCAATAAAACTGCGCTATGCAACTTCATCAACAACAATAAACTCTGCGCTATCAATTCATCAACAAACTCTGCGCTATCAATTCATCAACAAACTATGCAACTTCAGCATTTTTGTATATGGTAACAAACTATGAGTTTAAACTCTGTTAGAGCCATGAAATCGACCCAACAGAAGCTTCAATGCCGGATTCCGTTTTAAGACGGATGCTTCAACACTTCTCATGGATTATGCAATTCTTGCAACAGCGTGTGGTTTAAATTCAATTTGATACAAACTCAGCGCCATATATATATCACATCAAATCTCAATATACATTGAATTTCCCACAGCTATACATTTGAACTGAAAAATCGAATTTCATTGTAAACCACAATATCGCTTCTGCCATCGATTTATTTCTTCAGTAGTTGCGTTGTTGAATACTGTGTATTACCACTTTTAAAATATGATGTACCTCAAGGATTTTAACTTCAGTCTACAAGCAAACAGGACTCAGCAAACATACATATTAATCTGCTTCAGATTAAAAGGTCGATCTATCAACATAGGAAACTCTGTTTCATTTTCACTTCAAACTGGATTCTTATAGGTATCATGTGGGCGCGGTTATTACACTCGTTCCTCAATGTATAAACAAGCAAAGGAATACCCATTCATTCAAACAGAAGAACATAAATCGTTTTGATTCCCACTGTGGCTTCAAACGCACTCATCGAATAGAAATTTCTGCTATCGACCTCAGAATTACACAACTTGACATTGCAGATTTAAAATGTACTAAAACGATGTTGCTTTCCTCTTTTCATCTGCTATTAATCGAATTCAGATTGATATAACAAAGTTATTCATGCACAGATAACAATTGTTACATAAATCGATCTTCACCATTTCTTTTAGTGCGGATTTCCTTCGGTCAACCTTTCCAATTATCAATACCTCAACCATGTATATACATTTACATTTAACCAGAAATAACTATGACTTTCACAACTAATCACAAAATGTATATATGTATAATCTGAAATCAAAACAAGATTACTTACACTCTTTGTTTGGCCTGATATTCCAGATTGATGGCCCTTACAATTTACCAAAGGCTCACAGCCTTGGTTGTTCCCAACCAGCTCTCTACTCCTCTCACTATTCTCAATGTATTTTTCTCTCAAAAAGCCCTCCTATTTATACAATTTTTAAAAAATCATTACATTAAATGCTCAATTCCTTAAAATCCTCAACAAACCCCTAAATCTCTCAACATCCCTAAAGGATAGGTTTTTATCCCTAAAATCCTTCAATTTATTAAATTTCCTCATATCCTTTTATTAATAAAAAGATATTTACATAAATCCTCACCTTCTCCTATTTAATTTAAATTAATTAATAAAATATTAAAAATCATCACACCCCATATTTACAAATGGAGAAAAAGGTCTTGATGCTCCTGCATCAGACTCCCCATGTAAGAAAAATTCATGACCACCTGGTCATAAGTCTGGATATCTCCTCCTGGATCCCAGATTTTATTTTGTAAATCTTCCGTGCTTGTCGATTGCTTCACTACTGTTGTCATCTGCTGTTGTCTTCCAGGTTTCCATACTTTGTGTTGTAGTGCTCCACCTGCTCTGCTCTTGCAATCTTTCACTGTCACTCTCTTGTTGTCGCTCCTTTTCTTTCTTTCGGTTGTCTTTCTCTGGGATGTCTTTATCATTAATCTCCTTATCATCTCAATTTCTTTGTCCAGTATGTCCTCTGTCCGCTGATTGTTTCCAACATCTTCAATAAAACATGTTGCTCTTGCTGTCACTATGGATGTTGCGGCCTTCCAATCTTCCTTTCCCTCTGCAACATTCCTTTGCTCACCATCTGCAATTTCTTCCTGATTATCATTTATGACAATCGCTTTGTCATCCTTCTTCAGCAATCTGTCCTGGACATTCATCCTCTGTTCTTCCAATTTCTTCCTTTGAAAGTCTAATTCTTGATATAACTCAATGATTTTACTTGGAGTGGACTTCGGAAACTTTACACGATTTTCCATTTCCTCATATGGTCTTTCTTCTGCTAAATCTTCCTTAACATCCTTCAGTAGATGTTCTTCCTCTTCTTTCAAACCTGCAATCACACACAAATCGTTAGTTTTAAAATCACAAGACCTTACGGTCTTGTTTGATACTTCAGTCATCAAATCTTCCGGCTGCTTTGAATCATTCATATGATTCAACTCCTCCAGCTCTTCATCACTTTCAAAAAGTAATGGTCCACTCTCTGGGTAACATATTGAAACTTCAACATCTTCTTCAGCATCTTCCTTTTGCTGTAGCTCAACTGTTTCGAGCTTCTCTATCCTTTGCCTGGCATCAATAACCTGTTCAAGTTCCCTTAGTTCCTTTATCAACTGCATATTTACCTGATGATTCCACTTCTCTTGTAGCCTCTGCCACCTCAACTTCTTTCTTATGACATAACCATGCTTCTGTTCTACCTCATTTCTTTGCAAAATCTCCATCAATACCTCAAGCTGAACTGCTATCTCAGCCTTCTCCCTCTCATATTCCTCTTTGCTTAACTGTCTCTGTATGCCAACTGCCTTGGCACCCTTCTCCTTTTGTCTTCTGCTGTGGTTGATTTCAGAACCTTTGTTATGACTGTCACTAGTCATCATCCTTTCCATCTCTATGAGTTTCTTACTCACTTTACTATGAGTTGCACTAAAGCCTCTTCAGCAGCAAGTCCTGTCTTGCCGCCACTTACCTCACCAAGCCCTCCTCACTCGGTCTTTTGGCAAGCAATTGGTTCTACCTCTGGAACCTCCTTTGAGCACTTCTCTTTGCTCTTCTTGGCTTCAACTCATCTGCCTGTTTACAACTGTCCTCCTTATCCAATCTCTATTGGATTTCTTCAAGGTTCTGCCACACCTATGCTTTCACCAGTTTTCTGTTAGTAATTTTAAACATGTCTTCTATGGATTTTCCTTTTGGGAGTTGCAAAAATACTTCTGCTTTAATGCAAAGACTACAATCTTCAAATTCAAATAAACCCAGATCACCTTACCTTCAAGATCTCAGCTGATCTTGTCCTTCCATTTACCTGTACTTCAATCTCATCACTCCTGCAAATCTGTTCCAGCAAATCCTTATGCTTCCTCTGAAAAAATTCACTGTCAATCAGATTTTAAAATCTGATTCTCTCTTCCAATCTTCTGGCTTGATCTGGCAAACTTTAGCTGCAGAATTCTTCACTCATTCAGCTGTATTCTGGTTGCTTGACTGTCAGATTAAAATCTGATCTCCCTTTCAGTCACTCATCACACATTCAAACACACTTTAGTTTTCAACAAAATCTTCTGTCTTCATTCAGAAAAACAAACATTCTTCATTTCAACAGAGCCAAGCTCTGATACCAAAAATGACGCAAGCCTGGAGCTTGCAATACCCAGGAACTTTAATCTCTGTTGTAGTATCATCATCACTCTAAAAAAAAATTGGCAAATTCACACCATCTCATGTTTGAACAATCTCACATCCACTCACCTTCAAACAATTCCATAGCTTTTAAACCTTCAAACAAGGTTCACATGCCTCCTTAACCATGTTAATTCCAACATACACTCATTCATATACAAACATGCATGGCAATTTCATCCTATATGAAGGCAACAATGATTATGAAACATTTATTAATACACACCATCCCAATCTTACTCAAAGATTCAATCATTTAGTTACAAAGCCAAATCCTCTCAAAATCAGACTTCATAATCAAATGCGCCTTTGGGTTCATTACCATTCCTCTATGATCAAATCATTCGAAAGCAAACAATCCCATATCACTCATTATAGATTGCGCCTGATATTCAATCTATAAATATAACCCCATTGGTTTATTCTCATTTGCTTGTCAACTAACAATGAACGCATTCACAATCTAGCTCAGTAGATGTCAGCAACGCACTTACCTTTCGGTCCTGCTCTTCAACTCTGCATTTATCATCAATGTAGATCTGACCTGCTCTTCAACTTTACGCGCTATCAATTCATCGACAAACTATGCGACTTCATCAACAACAACAAACTGCACGCTATCGATTCATCAACAACAACAAACTACTGCATTATCAATTCATCGACAAACTGCGTTATCAATTCATCAACAAACTATGCAAGTTCATATGCAACTTCAGCATTTTTATATATGGTAACATACTATGAGTTTAAACTCTGTTAGAGCCATGAAATCGACCCAAACAGAAGCTTCAATGCCGGATTCGGTTTTTATACAGCGGCTTCAACACTTCTCATGGATTATGCAATTCTTGCAACCAAAACAGCGTGTGGTTTAAATTCAATTTGATACAACACGCATACAAACTCAGCGCCATATATATATCACATCAAATCTCAATATACATTGAATTTCCCACAGCTATACATTTGAACTGAAAAATCGAATTTCATTGTAAACCACAATATCGCTTCTGCCATCGATTTATTTCTTCAGTAGTTGCGCTGTTGAATACTATGTATTACCACTTTTAAAATATGATGTACCTCAAGGATTTTAACTTCAGTCTACAAGCAAACAGGACTCAGCAAACATACATATCAATATGCTTCAGATTAAAAGGTCGATCTATCAACATAGGAAACTCTGTTTCATTTTCACTTCAAACTGGATTCTTATAGGTATCATGTGGGCGCGGTCATTACACTCGTTCCTCAATGTATAAACAAGCAAAGGAATACCCATTCATTCCAAAACGAGAAGAACATAAATCGTTTTGGTATTCCGCTGTGGCTTCAACGCACTCATCGAATAGCAATTTACTGCTATCGACCTCGAATTGCAACTTGACATTACTTGATTTAAAATGTATTAAAAAGCATTTGCATTTGCTCTCTTTTCATACGCACTGTTAATCGGGTCAGATTGATATAACAAGAAGTTATTCATGCACGAGATAACAATTGTTACATAATCGATCTCACCCATTTCTTTTAGTGCGGACTTCCTTGGGGGATCGACCTTTCCAAGTGTCAGACCCTCTTGACCATATATATACATTGAACCAGAGATAAATATAACTTTCAAAACCAATCACCAAATGTATATATCTGAAATCTAAACAAGATTACTTACAAATTTTATTTGGCCTAATATTCCAAATTGATGGCCCTTACAATTTACCAAAGGCTTACAGCCTTGGTTGTTCCAAACCAGCTCTCTACTCCTCTCACTATTCTCAATCTCAATGTCTTTTTCTCACAAAACCCCTTCCTACTTATACAATTTTAAAAATAATTTAATTAAATTCTCAATCCCTTAAAATCCTCAACAAACCCCTAAATTTCTCAACATCCCTAAAGGATAGGTTTTTATCCCTAAAATCCTTCAATTTATTAAATTTCCTCATATCCTTTTATTAATAAAAATATATTTACATAAATCCTCACCTTCTCCTATTTAATTCAAATTAATTAATAAAATATTAAAAATCATCACACCCCATATTTACAATTTAATATTATCACACCCCATATTTACAAATGGAGAAAAAGGTCTTGATGCTCCTGCATCAGGTCATGTTGACCCTGCCTTGTAATTCTATACATCTTCTACAAAATTGTGTCCATTGTCAACTCTGGTTGAGCATCTAGTGTTAATTCCTATAGAAAATGTAACAGGTTCCCCTCCTCCTAATCCAACATGGAAGGCTCATAGAGCTTGTGGTTCTCATTCATTACTAAGTAATTGTGCATGTATGGGGGTAGATTGAGTTTGTAGGAATTCTCTCCCACCTTTCCAATATTTTGAAAGTACCATACTATAGAGCCATGATATTCTTACCAATACCCTGTAGTATTTTCTTATTCAACTATAACCATACTATGTCTCCCACTATGCATGAATTCTCTATCCCATGTGGATCAAGCATGATATTGTATTTTTCATGTGACTTTTTTTTTTCTTTCTTCTAAATTGGTCTACTTCTATTATATCATACAGGTCAAAATTTTACATTCATCATCCTCCAGAGTTGGCAAGCCAACTCTGGTGGGAAATCCCAGTTTCAAAACAACAAAGAAGGGGCTGCCCAGGCAGAAAAACAAGCCCATGAGATATGTTTAGTAAACTTAGAGTAAGCTACCCATTTAGGGAAACCATCCACATACATATCATGTTTAAACCAAAACCAGAAAATAAGAAGCAACAAAGTGACAGGAAATTGACTGGAAGTAAGCATAGAAAGAAGAACCTAGATGTTAGGCAGTTGGATTCTTTTCGTTCTGAACAGGTGGTTGAAGCGACTCCTCCATAATTCTGCACACGTACTCGGATTCATCGTCCTCCAACTTGGACACCTAGGCATTCAATGGAGGAGAGGATGCCGCGTGGGCATTCGGTGGAGGAGAGGAAGCTGCTTGAGCCTTAGTATCGACGTTGGTGCATCCTCATCTGAGCCCGAGCTGCAAATGTGTTCACTATTCAAGGCCTGCTAAACCGGCAAGGCCACTATCTTGCGAGGGGGAAAGGGAGGGGGGGGGGGGAAGAGAGATGGTGGACTTGAGATTATGCTTCTTGGAGCAGAAACCAAAGCTGGAGGCCTCAATGGAGGCTTAGGAAGATGCATTGACAGGCGAGCGGTGAGGCTGATCAGATCGAGGAATCCCGACTCTGCCCAGTCAATGAAGAATTTCACCATTCTGCCAATAACATCAGGAATGGGAGGCTTGGAAGGGAGACCGTGACCACCACCTTTGCGGCAACGCATGCTGTGGCGACGGGGCATGGTGGTGGAACAGGAATGCAGCCGAGGCGATGGGGGATGCATAACATTGCAACTGGGAGCCGAGGGAGCTGAGAAATGGTGCAGGGACTTGGCAGAGGCAGAGGCGTAGGGAGCGATAGAGCTTACGGAGGGAAAGCGTAATGCTAGACTGAGCAGGAGAATGTCCAAATTTAAGGTCCATGTAAGGCGGCAGAGGATACAATGTCGTGATAGACAGAGTAAATGAGTGCAGAATGATGTTAATGGCAGAGAGGAGCAGAGAAGACGTTGTAGAGCGTTCGAAGGTGGTGAATAAAAACCTCAAGCTCCAAGAATTAATCAAGTTGGGATGGCCATGTGTGCCCGTGTGAGGAGGACGGGTGTCCAACGTCCGCATGGCCAGGTGGCTCCCAAGTTTAATGCGCCATAACACCTGCATCCAGGGTTTTCATGTGACTTTACCATCAAATGGATTTTCACAATATTCTCAAAAAAGTTCAATACTCTTAATGCATCTCTTGTGAGGTCCTCCCTCACTACTCCGTTCTTCCCATATACAAAATCCATAGGTGAAGGTGAAAAATATCCAAAGAAAGTTTTAAAAGGGTACTTACGAGTAGAAGTGTGGATTGCCCTGATGTAAGAGTGCCATATATAAATTAGATTTTCATCCTAGGTCTTCAACTGCAACCCCTCAAAAGCTGCACCACAGTCTTGTCACCTATTTTTGTCTACCCATCTACTTGTGGATGGAATTTTGTTGACCTCTTCAATTTGGTATCAATATTCTCCCATAAATAAGTCCAAAATTCATTGATAATTTGGTGTCCCTATCTAAAATGATGTGATAGGTCATGCACGACCTTGTATTTTTCATGTGACTTTACCATCAAATGGATTTGCATAATATTCTCAACAATTTTCTCTACTCTTAATTCATCTCTTTTGAGGTCCTCCCTCACTACTCCTTGCTACCTATTAGGGTCCTATAATTTATAGGATCTCAAGGTGATTGAGTATTTTATATTTGTGATTTTACATTGTAAATAATTTTCAATATGCAAATGATTTCAAAAAAAAATTTATATAGAAAATAAAATGAAAAGAGGGTATGCTAAAAAATGAATACAAATAAAAAGACAAAATGAAAGAAAGTTGAAAAGAATAAAAAGAAAATAAGAACCCCACAAAATAAAAATAGAAAAATAACACTGAAAGTGTTGCAAATTCAAATGCCACTACTGATATATTAGTTTTCTTTATGTCATCATCAAATAATATTGTGTGCAACTTGTTCAAAATGCCACAATGACTAGATTTTTGTTCAAATCATACAACCTAATCATGATTGAACAATTGTGAGTTTTTTATAATTAGGTTAGTGAATAAAGATATGCCAAACAATTTAATCTTGGAAAATCAGTAGTTAGGTAGAAAATAAAATCGATTCAACTGCTTAATCTGAATCAATAGGAGGAATAATTGATAGAGTAGGTTAGATTTTTTATAAAAAAAAGTGAAGTGGGTTTGCTAGCTTAAATGAACCCTAAGAAAAAGAAGAAAAAATGTTAGCTTAGAAAAATAAATGAAATTCATGGGTAGGTAGAAGTGTTTTGGAGCCTTGAAAAGAATTAAACTGGTTATCCTAAGTTGTGGTTTCCAAATGTATCTATGCATATGAAATGAAAAAAGGATAATATTAATTTATCCTAACTCTAAGTATTTGGGCACATTAATAAAAAATCTTGGCTCCCGATCCAACGGTCCACATCTATTTTTGCCCCCCCTATTCATTCAAGATTTACCGTTTGGGGGGGGGGGGGGGGCGGGTTGTGAAAAAAATTGTTTCAGCCTTCGGGCCCACAACAACGTGGCGCCTCCTCCACATTTCGCACCCCACTTCGATCATACTACTTACCACCTCATACCCCCCCACGAAAATTCTTTCCCTCGCAATACCGAAACCGCTCACCTATCCGTTGCGCCCACCAATCTTGTTAAGCCAGCGTTCATACTCCCATTGCCAATTACATCCCTTCCAACGGGAAACCATCCGTTATGCATTTAATTAAATAAGTGACAGTCAATATAATAGATCCATGCCACAATCAATGGGAAAAACCCAACTGTGTATAAAACTATGCATTCTAAACCTGTTTAACTTTTACCTTGCTCATTTCTCTGTAGTTTTAATTCTTGTGACATGTTTACAGAGCTTCAGATCGATTCATTAGATCATTATCAATCCTAGCACTGAATCTACTACGCATTCTTTGACGAATCCAAAGCTTTACACAGTCCCGGTAAACCTATTCCTTTCTGAACCTGTTCAATTCTCTTAAACAAATTGAATCATGCCTCCTAAGAAGAAAATCTAGGAGGAACCAGTTAACCCATTGATCCATCCTCCTGTTGATCTAGACCATATTCCTCTAGCTGACAGAGACTACAAAATTCATGAAACCCTCTGTGAATTTGAACTTTTTGAGATGTAATGTTGGCAAGAAGACAGATACATAGATAACTCAAATGACATTAGACTGTGGGAATCAAAATTACCTCACTATATTTTCCCCCATACCCAGAGTGCCCCTGAATTCATCCGGAAATGTAAGGCCTACTACATACCTAGCCAGAGAACCATAATTTCCCCCACAGGTGAAATTATCTTCACCATCACTACACAATCCATCGATCAAATGATGCAAGCCCCTTCTGTAGAAAATGGAACCCCTTTTTCCCAAGAAGCCCTTAATGAATTGTATCAGAAGCTATATTTTTCCAAAAGGGCTAGAACCCTTGAGATTTTCCTAGATGAAGATACTCAATTTCCTAAAAAGAACCCTCCTTACTCTTCCTCCATTTTCCCTGACAGAGCCAAGAAGATAATCACAATCATTTCGTACCTCCTAGGATACTATACTGACCAGTGGGTAGATGAGCCAATCATAGGTTTCCTCTCCATATTTTCTACGGATTCAAAACCATCTATCCTTTTCAATTTCATCCAATTCCTAGCAGATAGTATTCATGACCAATTTGTCAAATTTCAGACAAAAGAGGTTTTTAAATATTCCTATGTTCTAGTGTATATGCTTTTATATTTCCAAGGAGACAAATTTAAATTTGCAATGAAAATTTTTAATGATGATGGTAATCATGAGTCAGTCATATTTTGGACCACAATGGAGATGAAAGAGCAGAAGGAGTATTCATACAAAAAATTCATCGAACTGTTACGGTACATCCAACAATGAAACTTATTAGTAGTACATTTGAACCAAGAACCAGTGAGGACATTAAAAGGATTCTACATCTATTAGATCAAGCAAAGACAGGTGACTGGTATTTATACCAGAACTACACAGAGTTGAGAGTTTATGGCTGTGAGCTTGCTCCTGAAAAACTTCCAAAATTCCTCCCAATGAGGATTTTTTCTTTAGAGTACACCAGGAAGATGTTGAATGTCGATGAAATCCACTTTGTATCAACAAAGAAGAAGTCACAGTTCAAGTTTAAAACACAGATTGGACCATTTATTTGCAACAACAGGTTAATAGGCAAGACAATAGACAAAATCTTGAAGGAAATGAAGTTCAACCTCAGTTTTACCTGGTCCTATGATCCATTGGGAACCGTTTCAAAATTAAGGGTAGAAAACAAGACTAATCCTTATATACATAATCATAGGCCAGAAATAGAAGAGTACATGAACCAAATGGAGTGGGCTGAAAACACTTTGTAGGAAGCCGAGGAGCAGCTAGTCTCTACTTCTACATCACACAATCCTATCCCACAGGAAAAAGAGGGAAAATATTGAGACAAGAAGAGTCACCTTCAGTGACTGATACTACAAGAAAGGATTTCAAGATAATGTACATGAAGAGAACCAAAATCAGTCCTAAATTTAATCTAAATAAATATTTTGAACGTGAAGTTATTATAATCACTAAGGAGACACCTACATCCTCTCAAGTTGGTGGCCAAACCACCCTCTCTCCTGCTACTTCTACAACTTCATAGGACCAACAACATGCCATTCAGACAACTAAGGTTGTATCAGGAGAGAAAGAGACGACAATTTTTGATACATCCAGGGAAATAAAGTTGAAGAATGAAATCCTGAAGAATAACACATACAGTCAATTCTGGAAGCTAACTTCCAGTTCTCAGAGTAGGTTGTTGTCAGCATTTGACTCTGAGAAAGGTAAAATTCAAATGGTCTTTCTTGAGGCACATATTTCATAGCCTAAGACAACAACTGATTACAAGAAAACTTCATTTGAGTTTGATATCAAAGAGATTCATCCCATTGATCAAAATTGAGATGCATAAGAAAATAGGTGAAATGATTTCCTCTACCTTAGCTATGTAACATCTCTATTTTCACAAAAAAAATTTTCTTTTTCTTTTTCGGTACTAACACTAATTTCCTTCTAAGGTGGACTGTTTGTCTCACTTTTACGTACTTTCGCCACCAAAAGTAATTTGCTTTACAACTATCTCTATCTATTTATTTCTTGTACTGACATTCAACATGACTATATCATTGCTACTTCATTTATAAAGTCTCCCTTTATAAAATCTCCATAAAAACTATATAAATAGGATTCTAAGTTTGGGGAGTTTTCCTTAACTTATTCTCCTTGGAAAATTTGTATATTAATAGTTAAATTCTTTCACTAACTATTAATAACAATTCCCTACTTGCCATCAACACCTAAATTTCTCTCTTCGCAACCACTTTATTTCCAATTCACAACTATGTTTTATAACATATGCCTTTATATTTCACTACCCAAAATAATATAATTATAAGATATGGATCGAGCCCTTTATACGAACTTTGTTAAGGTCTCAAGGAAGTAAAGGTATCTTTGTATACTATGTTATGTTTAACATAAAATGTTTATCAATCCCCTTACCTTATGAAATCAACTTAGGAATATGTTTGTATCCCTTATCACATTTTAAATCCTCCAGGTTGTATAATTACGTGGACTCTTAACATGACATCCAACGTTTAACCTATGAGCTGTAACATTGCATTTAACTCATCGATGACCACTTGTACTACATATTAACTCTTCTATCAAATTGATTATTAATGTGGGGATTTTCGATGGGTTTAGGATTTCGAGGTTTCAGTGTTTAAATACTTCTCCGTAGGATTGTATTACAAAATCACTGTTTGTGATTCACCTCGGGATTTCTTGGAAATAAATTTGTTGTACCGTATCACATGGCTCATTTGGTGAATGATTAACTTGTTTCGACCGTGGGAAAAATCCATCAACCATCGATCTATTCCACATGGATGGCAGAGATTAACTTCGGATTTAGGGTTTTCACCTTCATAAATATTTTCGTTCTTTGTTTGTGCCTATTTTCCCTTGTTCGTTTTTGGTGAATCACTTACGTTTCATTTCGACCCACCACACATTACTGTGAAACCGCCTTCGTTTTGCATTTGGCTTTTGTCATGGAACACTGGAACCAGTTCTATTCAGTAGGGAAAGAGAATTCTTTGGTTACTCTGAGTTCATCGTCACACGATGTCTTGGTAAGGATTATGCACATCTCGTTGTTCTAACATTCATTTTTGTTTTCATAACTTGAATGCACAGTTTGACATTTCAATCTTAGTGATAATCGTTTGTTGTCTGATTAAATAGATTTACAAATCTGGGGATGTTCTTTCTTGGGACTGTATGCTGGTAAACACTTCTCCCCTTTCTGCAATCAAGGGTAAGCTCTCATACTTGAGTCTCCTTCACTTTTAAACGCACAAGATTTTCTCAGTGAAATCTCTACATCATTTACGTAGACCTGTTGTTTCCTATTTGTGTTCCTTCTTAATTTCTTATCACTGTATAAGTTCTTCAATGTTTATTTCGTTATACTATCAACTTGAAAGCCATCGCATTCCTGCAGGGTTTATGCTCTTTTCCGCTGCCAGATTTTTGTCCATAATTTTGACCTGACTCCACTTGCCGTGACATTTCCATGAAATTTTCCTGGGAACGTGTAGAATATTAAAGTTTTCTCTCGACTTCTAATATTCATGTTCACACTAAAATTTAATTACTATCTCTATGTATATTTCATCACATTTTCATTTTTTCCATGGTCAAGCTTATTTATATATTTATATGCTTCAAACAGTCATAGGCTCATAGTGATGACATGGAACACCTATATAAAAACTGGAAGCCTTCGTCTCTTCCTCGGGTTAATATCCGAGAGTCATATGTAATTATTGGTAAATTCATCTTTAATGTCTGCTCTTGGTTTTAAAACGTCTATTCATATTCTCGTCTTAGTTTTTCTCTTTGTCTTGTTAGAATATTTGGTTTTCATCTGTTGGTTCCATTTAAAAATACAGTTCAACTAATTTATTCTTTAATTTAGTTGAAACTTCGTATTAGTCTCAACGCTTGGGTTTTCTATTTCCAAACCCTTACTTTCTCCTTACATAGAGTCTCGGTCTTCCTTTAACTATAATATTTATTTCTTTCTTTCATTAACCTCGAGTTTGATTCAGTTTATTCTCTACGAGGTTTTTTCAAATTTCTCATTCACTATGTTTATATCATGGTAATTATGGATACAAAGAAGACAACCTCTGTCTGTTCTCTTTCAGACGTTTTTACCCTTTTGGGCACTTTGGGAAAATCGAGTTACTTGTGTAAAATTCGAAATCCCCTTCTATCAGAACTTTGATATTTTTGTTTTTAAGATGGCTTCACTTAAATGTAATGTCTGAAAATGTACAAGAATATTTCTTGACAACCACTAATCTCCCTTTTCTTTCTTGCAGGTTGGGCATCATATCTACGTCTGTAAGGTAATCCTCTCACCATTAATGTTTTGCACCTTTGTTATTAATTACTGATCTTTTTAATATTATTTACCAGAACTAAACTATAATTCTATTTGGTTGCAGGTACATATGACTTTTTTGTTTTGAGATTGGTCTAAGTCTATTGGTCTCTCCAATTCAATCTTAATTGATGGACCTATCCAGGTTGGTCCAGTTACTTGTTGGGCTTCCTTTCATGAAAACTCTTCATAAGATGTTGAGGAATATTACAAATTCATATAAAGGGACATTTTCCCTCGTTGTATAATTTGGACGTATACCTCCTATACTTAATTTGAATAACTCTATGGACTGAATATTTATACATGTATGACTATATTGTATATGCAATGATATTCTTTCCTTAACAATGAAAGAGTATTCTAGTTAGAATTTCATTTACAATACAACTTTATGAACAATTTCTGAACAGATATAATTCCTTTTCTATCTAGTAATTATCAGTAAATGGATTTCATACTTGTCAGTACTACAGTGTAATAATTGGCACACCTATGATCTCATCATAGAAAATTGCCTATCTATCACTTTGCATGTACTTGTTTTCTATGATAGTTTCTTAACATAATTTTTCTAAATACATCCTGAGGAAATATCTTTCTTTTTCACGTCTAGTGTTTCAGAGTTAATACTACAATTTACTCACTTATATTACAACATAGAATTTGGTATGGCTATACTATATAATTTTCTCTGTATTAGTTTTCTAATGGAATTTACTGAATTGTAAAGTAATACTAAACAAAAGTATTAACTAATTCACAATTTCCTGAGGGTCACCTAACCTCAAATCTAAGCCTGCGATGAGGTTTAGACATTATAAGAGTTGGTACTCTTCAAAGTTATGTCTTTACAACCATACAAAATAGACTGTATTTATTATAGTTAAATCTGTTCAATGTACAATACTTCCACTATTGATTTTACTCAACCTTAGTCCACAACATGCATTTATAATTACATCTCAACAAATTCATATTTATGTATAAATATATTACCTCATCAACAACTCATAACAAAACTAAAATATAAGTTAAAGTGAAATTAACTGGTGCATACCACTTAAGGTAGACTAGATTCCACCCAACCTTTGAGCTCTTTCTCCACAGATCTCCCCGAGCAGAGATCAAAATTCTCCAGCAATAGACAACCCCTTGTCTATCCTGAATCTGCTTATTTAAGCTTTCTTTCCCCTCAGCCTGTTTCGCTTAACTGCGTCCAGTTAAATCAGGATGCTGCTTTCTTGTGTGCCTAGGATTTCCTTTTGTTTCTTCCACAAAATTACTTTAAAGCTAGCATTTCATATTTCTAGCTTTATTCCACCTCTTCCCAGTAACTTCCTCTTTATTGGGGTAGATTTTTATATTTTTATCTCTAATATAAATTGTTATATTTAATTTTATTTCCTCCAAGGATTTTTGGAGAACTGGGAAAGTCTTATGATCCTTATCCATCCTCATGAATTTGGATCTCTAATCTCTAATCATTATCTAGTCCTTACACCATTTATTAATTTAATTTAATAAAATATAACCACAATAAATATTTTCCCTGGGTCCACTTGACCCTTAGAGTCTTTGACTGCCTATTTTTAAAAGCAGAAAATTAGGGACATTACAAACTAATACAACCACGAGTTTATCTAAATTGCAGGTTTCCTTGGAAAACATTCAGTGACAACTAAATATGGAGAAAATATCTTCTCTCGCCAAGGATACAAGAATTAAGTCTTTGGAAGACTTAGTTATCGGAGTAGGATATGATATTTCCAACATAAAAGCTGCAGAGGAGATAATAAAGAAGAAGAATGCCGACATAGCAACATTAAGGAAATAGTTGAAGTTGTCAGCCACATAATACCCTCTCACCAAATATATTGAAGAAACAGAGTCTCAAAAGTCGGATATGATGAAGCTCATAATGGATAAAAATGCCCAATTGAGACACATGGAAACATAAATTGAAAAAATGATCAAGGAGAGGGAAAAGACTACAAAAATTTCCATGGTTCCATTGGATGCTGTACCTCTTACAACCATCCCCAAAAATACAACTTCTACAACAAAAACAACATATGGTGCAAAACAATTGACAAAGGCAATGGATAATCTATCTATCCAGATAAAGGAAATTAAGAAGCTACAAGATCAAGTCAAAATGTTGCAAGACCGGAGATCAGGAAGTGAAGTTTCTCATGCAGCTGAAGAACATAGGGCTTAGAAACTGATAGAGAGGCTGCAGAAGTCAGTGATAGAATCATCCATTAGAAAAAAATTGGGCCAAGTCAAAGAAATCATCTGGACAGATATCATTGAATCCATTAATGAAATCTGGCCCTGCATCCAGATTATTTTTGAACATAAGGAATTGATTGAGAAAGAAAATGATGCCATCACAACTATCAAAGAAGAGCTTTGAGATATGCTTGTTACAGAACATACATCATTAAATTCTTAAACTCCAAGAACATATATGAGCTAGATGACTTAGGAGTGGATGATAGATCATAGATCATTTTGGAAGTGAAGAAGATTCTTACTAAGAATAATCTGATTGTTCAACTGGAAGAGAAATGCCACAATTTAGAGATAGCAGTGAATAGTTTCTTCAACATGATTGAACCCCTAACATAGAAGAGTCTGCCTTCTTTGTTTGTAATTAATGAAAAGCTTATAACTCGTGAAGACTATGTGAAGAAGTTAAGGGAAATTTCCAGGGACACTGCCAAATTCTCCAATATAAAAGGCACCATGACAGGTAAAGCATTCTTAGAAGCAATGAGCAATGATCTTTTCATTCAACATGAGGTAAATCACATCTTCGTGGTAAAACCTACTTTTTCTAGATATACTGAAGTGGATGAAATTTACTGAAAGATAATCAAGTTAACTATCCCAAATGAAGACCGATGGGATAAACTGTGTAACTACAAGAGTGAAAAGCAAATGAGAAAGGTCAACTTTAGCCAACACATCAGCCAAAACAACAACCAGCGCAGCCCACAAATAGGTCCACTCAACGACTGTTTCCTCTAAAACAATGCCAACATTTCAGATCACCTCCACCGAGCTTATCTTTTGTCACAGTTAGAGTTATTATTCAATTGTTGCTAATAATACACTGTCTATTGAGACAACATTAATGTAATCAATTTTGTAAGGGATTAGTATAAATACTTCACTGTTCGAAGTATTATAGGTTGGTTATTGAATATATTTTTCCTACTGAGCATTGTAACTTTCCACATTTTTCGGAGCATCAATAATACAAAGACTTATTACAGGATTCATGTGGTGTATTCACTGGTGGAGTTCTTCTACTGTAACTGTGTTATTTCCTTTCTCTGTATCAGAAAAATATTAATTGTAAAATAGAAAGTGGGATGAATAGGACATGTTAATTAAAACACCTTATTATGGCTGCTTTTACAATTTATATGTTTTCCACTCAAGTAATAATGAAGAATACTTAACTGCTTTTCAGTCTCTACTGAATTCAATATTTCTTCGCTTTCATAATTCATTTAAAATCTCAAAAGGATCCAGTTAATGCAACCTAGCTTGCCCTGTGATAACTATTTTAAGTATTGATGCAGTATCCAATTTTATATTTTTGACTCCATTTCCCAATGGGAATATTGAAATTTAATCAACCAAGCCAATAAAAATCAAACAAACAACCAAGTACAGTCATAACTAGCCTAATATCCACTAAAAACAAAATTAAATTATACAGAGAGATCCACTCTCTGAAGCTGGCAGGGCTAGATCATAGCTTCCAAAGTGGTTTTGATGTTGTCCTCTGTGTTTATTCTCCCAATATTTTAAATTACAGAATGATAACACTACCCATATACGACATCCATAGGTGAAGGTGGAAAATATCCAAAGAAAGTTTTAAAAGGGGACTTACGAATAGAATTGTGGACTACCCTTATGTAAAAGTGCCATATATAAATTAGATTTTCAACCTAGGTCTTCAAATGCTTTTGAATTCAACCCCTCAAAATCTGCACCAAAGTCTTATTACCTATTTTTGTCTACCCATCTACTTGTGGTTGGAATTTTGTTGACCTCTTAAACTTTGTATGAATCTTATCCCACAACGTAGTCCAAAATGCATTGAGAGGTTGGTGTTCCTATATAAAATAATGCTCCTTGGTATCCTAACGTGCACCTAGACCTATCCAAAGAACATGTTTGTTTCTTCTTTCCCTTTGATGGTATGTTGTTGAACCTATCAACTACTACAAATAAATATTCATGTCCCTTCTTATTTTTTGTTAAATCTCCCACAAAACCCATGGAATTTATTTACCAGGGACAAGTGGGTATATGTAAGAGATGGAATAGACCTTGCTTTTTGTAACTAGGCTTGTTAGTACAAGAAAGTATACATCCTTTAATGTACTTTGCTACATTTTTTTTCATTTTGGGCAAGTACACATACCTTTTTAAGTTGGAAATTATTTTCTCAACACTAAAATTCCTTACAAACTTTGAGGCATGGGCCTCTCTGATAAGCTACAGTTTCTCACCTTTAGGAACAAAAAATATTCTAGCATGCAGAGTAACCTGTTATAGATATGATAGTCATATTTGTTTCCATTGTATCCTACATGGATTTGGCCTTGTAGCTACTAAAACACCTCCTTAAAGTCCTCATATTTTTTATATCTCTCTCTATATTCATCATGGGTGAAAGAATTTAAGTGAATTAGAGTTCCCATAGCTGTATTTTTCAATTTAGGTGGCGTTGAAAGCATCTTAGCCAACCCATTTATACTTCCCTTATACTTGATGACTAAATGAAACTATTGAAAGAACCCAATCCACTTGTAGTGTTTGGTTTACTATAGCTTACTTTGGGCTTGTGGATACGATAGTAATTAATTGAAAATTTATGTGGATGATTGCATCCTTTCCCATTAAGTAGTGTTTCCACTTTTTGTTAGGTTTCACCAGGGCATAAATCTCCTTGTCATAGGTGGAGTAGTTAAGAACTTTCCCATGAATTGCTTCATAATGATAACATATAGGTCTTCCTCCTTACATAGTACTGCTCCCATGGAATACCCACTTGCATCCATCTACACTTGAAAGGGCTTCTAAAAGTTTTTTCACATGAGAACTAATGCTTAACTAATTTTCCTTTTTAACTCTTCAAATTGATTTTTTTGGTTCTCCCCCCATTGGAAAATATTTCCATTTTCTATTATGGTATGGACTAGTGTAGCTACTATTGAAAATGAAGCTATGAAATTTCACACGTATTGTGATACCCCAAAAAAAATCCAAACTTCAGAGACATTTGTAGGACTTGCCACTTCATGAAGGGCTCCATCTTTGTGGGATATATCATGATTACCCCTCCACCAATCACATACCCCAAAGACACCAAATACTATTGGGAAAATTTACATTTCTTGAGGTTTTCCAGTAGTTGGTGTTTCTTTAAAGTCTCTAGAACTGGAATCAAGTGTGATATGTGCTCCTTTGAGGTAGCAATATAAGCCAATATATCATCCAAATGAACTATAAAAAAATAATATAGATAGGGGCGTAGTACAACATTCGATATTCTCATAGACATAACTCGTATAATACACAAACCAAATGGAATGACCAACCATTTATATAAATCCTCTCTTGTTTTGAAGGTTGCCTTATAGATGTTTTATTTTTTTGACTCAAACATGATATCCCAATTTTAAATCCATATTGGTGAAGTATTTTGAGTGTTACAATTGATCTAAAAAATCATCATTCCTAGTAGGGAGTACCTAAATATTCTTTAATTCCCTATAATTGATGCACATTAACCAATTCACATCCTTATTTAGTACAATTATGATGAGTTAGCCACAAGGTGAGGTACTTGGTTGAATCACACCATGATTTAGAAATTTCTTCTTCACTTTGTGTCCTTCGAGAATGGATTTTCTATACAACACAATATTTGATAACCTAGAGTTTGGCAGTAATTGGATTTCATGCTTCACTTCCGTCTTAGGTGGTATGCCTTTAGGCTTCTGGAACACTCCCCTATATTTTTTAAGAAACCCTTCTAGTAAATGTTTTTTTTCTTTAGTACACCCATCTAGGGTTTCCTTTGCCCTTATTGACTCATCATCCTACTAAGTTTATCTTAAGAAAAGTAAAACACATTTCTTATTGGAACTAATAAACTTCTTTGCTTGATTGGAACTTACTAGTGAAATCTTGGACTTACCTTTGTGCATGTTGATAATTAAGGATTTCCCATCCTTGATGAGGTAGCACTGATTCACTCTTTCCAAAAATATTTCATCCCTCATATACATGTAGGCACTCCAAAAAATGACTCGACATATATCTATTTGTACTCCATACAATTCTACTTCATCGATATAATCAACACTTACAATTTTATTATTATCTTACATTATTTTTTTTACCTTGATATATACATCCTTTTTTACCTATCCCAATGGATATAGGATAGGATAATCGTAAACCTCTGATCCAACTTTTTTTAATATATCCATTAATATGAGATTAACTTATGAACCTAAGTTGAATAGAGAATGTATCTTGGTGTTCGTGCAGAATTTGGTCATCTCCTTCTCTTCTCAATGGTGAAGGCTACTTAGATTCACTTTATTTTTCATATATGCATACAATCTTATCGTTCACATTGGAGCTATTTTTGACCCATTTTTTTTAATCTATGGCTAAAGTATTCTTTTTTTTTCTTTCCATCCCTCTTGCAATTCTTTAGGTTCATCTTTGAATGTAGTTTCCATCTCTTTTATTGAATGTGTCTATTGTTGTAATGGTTACAATGGTTGCTATTATCCTTGCACTAATATGTAATGGATGATGTATTCTTATCCTTTACCCCTTTATGCTTCTTCTTACACTCCTTGGAATATCCCTGGCATCCTTTCTACTTTGAACCACTTGGCTACCCTTTCTTTTGTCCTATGATTTTCAGATATTATACCTATAAACATGCCTCATCCAACCACATCATTTTCTTTCTTAGATGGATATGCACACCCATGAGATACTAGAGGAGTACATCTAGGCTCTAAGAAGAGATACCTAGCATGACATGCATCTTCCTAATCTCAATGTTGTACTCTTAGACAATTTTCCCCAACATTTTCCTGAAGTAGTGCCATTGGATCTATTGGTCTTGGACATACCTGATAGGGTAGACTTGGAACTTAATGATTGTTTTGAATTCCTCCCACCTAGCTGGTGGATCACCCTCCATCCTAAGTGTTTACTTGTGGCTTTCCCTTCAGATCATAATATGGCCATCTAACTTCAATCTAGAAAATTATATTTTATACTCCTCACCTGTATCGTGAATGCTAAAATAAACTTCTAATTTTGGCAACCAATGACTCAGTTTTAATGCATCGATCTTACCTTGGTATGGGTTTATGTCCACTTTCACTTCCATATTGAATAGAGATTGTGAATGGTTAACGAATCTTGAGATTGACTACTCTTTCTTGGGATCTTTCCTTAACTCATTTTTTATATCTTTATGATGTCCCAATTTCTCCTTTGATTTGACCTCTATGTTAGGGCCTCCATATTCTCTAATTCCAAGATTGTTTTCTAGAGCTTCCATGATGAGGTTCATATTGTGATTGATGTCAATGACTTGCACTTCAAACCTTGAAAATATCTCTTTTCCCAAATCATGATGGTTATTGTGAATATAATTGTAGACAATGGATAGGGTTATATCACATTTTTCTTACCTACTTCCTAGATCCCTTGAAAATTCCCAAAAATCCCCATAGAAAATTTCTCTAATACCAATATGATCTATAAATTTCCATGGATCTTCCACTAGAAAAATTTGTGACAACATATCTAATAAAATTATTGAAATATTTATTGCTAATTTTTCCTTTAGATTTTAGATTATTTAGTTAGCTAATTTTTTAATTAATTAAATGAAATGTGATAAATAGAAAATGGAAATAAAAACACACACCATATACAATAGACACAAAATTTTCCCTAGCAAACCCTTAGGGGTGAAAACCAAACTAGAAGGTGAGGCCACTCTGCTCTCTTTTCTCTAGTATGTAAAATGTGCAAGTACAAACAAATGGGCCTTCTCTAAGGATTTACCTGAAACCTATGGCCTATATGGATGCCATAAAATATTGACCCCCTTTATATTTCCATCTAACTTCCAACTCCCAATTTATTCTCTCAAATATGGAACAAAAAATAATAGTATATAATGGGACCCTTACTCCTCCTGGTGCCCAGTATTTAACATAGATCGATAGCACAAGTGTAAGGTTTGATTCCCTCAACCCTCAATCAGAGTTAATGGTATGAAACTTCTAGAGTCTTCTTCAAAGTTCACATGTATATAGTGCCATATGCATGAGAAATGAGGGTTGACGTGCATTCTACTCATACCATGGTGGTCAATATGGTAGGTCAACTTGTAGGAGACATAAATTTTTCATATGAACTGAATTGGATGTTTCGTGAAACATTGGAAATGAATTTGAGTGTAAAATAGTGCTATGATATCTCACATGAGTGAGAGTTTTGGACCCCAAAAGACTTCATTTAATGACTCAAAATGGATTTGGAGGGATTTGTTGGCATTGACGTGTGCTGCAGTGTTGCAGATGCATGGTTGATTGTCATTGATGTCAACCTGGTTGCTTGGCCTAGAGATGATTGAGGTGTAGATGGTCTTATGTCATGGTCCTCATATCATGTTGTTGTTGAGTTGGGTGATGAAGTGTTGGAGTAGTTGGAGATGTGATGGATGGTCCTTGGCGTGTATACTTGCTTGGAATAGCTTGGAGATGATGATGATCTCCTTAATCATGTTGCTACATATAGTTGATGATGGTTGCTTCAAGAGTTAGAGTTGAGGAGCCTTGTTGGTTAGGTCTCTCTAGTCTCCATGTCCCATATTAGGTCTCCCATGTTGAAATGTCATACATTGGGCTTGGAGATGATATAAATGTGGTAGTAGATGCTTTAGATGATTGTGCAGGTCTTGGAGGATTTATGACATGTATGGGAGCTACATATTTATGGTAGATATGTTTTTGGAGAAGTTTGATGGCTCAGTTGTTTATTTTGGTTGTTGGTTGGCATCCTAGTCAACCTAGTTTGACTTTTGATGTTGATGGTGATGTTGCAGAGACTTGGTGAAGTGTTTCAGAGGTGATAGAGACTTCCAAAGGGCCTACATAGTCTTGTCAAGCTATGGAAGAAGTTTCAATAGTTTATGAGCTGACTTGATTAAGGTTTGACCATCCTGTACCCCAATCACAAGCTTGCTGAGTCATGGGAGTAGTTTTAGGTCCATAGTCTCATGGAGAGAAGACTATGGGAGCGAATATAGCCCCAATATGATAAATTCACATGGAATAAGTGTTGTGGGAGTAACTAAGGCATTTTCTCAAGTTTTTCTCCACATTACTCGCGTTGATCAACCTATTTTGGTGTTGTGGCGATGTTATTGATTGGGAATTTTCAGCATATGGTCAGAAAAAGTTTGCGGGCCCTCTAGAACCTGATTAAGGTTGAAGATATCAAAGGGCTAGTGGAGTTAGTGATTGATTTGGTCAAGAATCCTTCCTCATATAAATATGAAGTGTGTGAAAAGGATTGTTGAGTCTTCCATAACCTGTAGCATTTACTCAATATATCAATACAGGAATTTGACAAATATAGGAAGACATTGAGTCTATTTGGTTGATTGTTTGGAGAGTGTGCGAGGATTATATTTTGAGAGAATTTTGAGTGAGTAGAGTATGCAGTATCTGCTCACATGGTTTGTGTAGAGATATATCAGATAATTGTGAGCAGAAATCAGAGACCGAGTTGAGTAGAAGTTTTAGAAATTATGTGTAGTTTGTGGCAGAAATTTGGAAGCCTTGAGGTGTGTTTGAGAGAAATATTTTGGTGTGTGTAGAAGTGAAGAAATTCCATCCTCCAGGTTAGATTATGTTACATATTTGATAAGAAGAATGCTAGAGCTGTTGGGTTGCTCATGTTGAGTGAATTGAGAACCCAATTGAAAATATATGAAACATGATTCACATGGAGGAACTGAAGGCGTGGAGGCTTCAATAGAGACAATGATTTTGTGATTCATATTAGGAAGAGTTTTATCCATCATATAGGAGTTGGATAGTCTAATGGTGGTTGGGCGAGGATCGTTGATCGTGGGAGCTTCTAGCATATGGTAGTCCGTAGATCCATGAGAGAAACAAAGTTTTGAATTGATAGTTTCCATCATACTGTAGAGAGATCTGAGTCTTCCGGATATGGGTGTAGATAATTGTTAAATTTAGATAACCATGGTGTTCTATGCTTGATGCAATTTTACTTCAATATTTCTTAGGCTTGATCCAAAATAGCAATCACATAAACATGAAAGTAAAATGCTGATAGAACACAATAATAGATAAACATAAGACAAGCCAAATATAGATCATATTTACAATTCCTTTTTTCAAGCAAATATATGAGATATTGTTGCGTTACAACAACCAACATGATGCTTCAGCCAACAAAGTCTTTCTCGGTCAGCCAATCCTTCATGTGTCACACCCATAGCCCTCAAAGATAGCTCATCACATGTCAACACAGGTCAACCCAAAGTCAGCGCAGAAAAGTCAACGCAGGGCAACAACATAAAACTCAACACAACATATTAGGGCTTCAGTCAAACAACTTGAATTTCCTCAATTTTAGTGCCCAACAGTATGACCTAAAATTGAAATTTTGGCAGAAATTTGAGGTCAAACGACCAAAGGTTAACCATAGTAAATGGTGGTCAACGCTGCAGCAAAAAGCCCTAAACAAATCCATAGAAAACAACAGCTATGCTCCACACGTGTGAGGGGAAAAAAGCCTCCAAAGGCTATCGAACAAATCAAATCACAATGAGATAATGTGTGATGATATGATGAGAAAATTACCTCCAAGTCTCTCCAATTTATATCCATCAATGAGGGCGCGTGACACATATATTAGGCATGTGAGCCTACATTACAAATCTGGCTGACGTTGCATATGTGGAAAATGAATTCAAATTAAATGTTTTGATCATCCAAACAAGATGATCTTTAGATCAATATTGCACCTCTCCGAAAGAGGAATCCAAAAAAAATATGACCATCGTCATATGAGGATTGAAACATGGATTTTGGACCTAGTTTCCCAAAATTAACGCTCCCTCTCAACTAGGGAGAACTCGATATTTCCACAAATGCCATCCATCAGTACCATCGTGTACTTTTACCAAACATCGTGCATCATCCTGCCGTAACTTGCTTTGCTGGCTCTCGTTCTTAGATAGAACAAAAGGTGAGTCACAAATACATCAAACTCAGTTGACCTAAAGTCATCTTAGAGGTAAAAACCTCTCTCGGGCTAAAAAAGAGTCTCATACTAACCGAAGTTAGTTTACTGACCTAAAGTCAATTTAGAGCTAAGAATCTCATCATACTTGATCCCAGATCAAGGTGTTGGACACGTGCCATCCTAGACATAGAGAGTACGAAAATCTCCAATGCGTCCATCAGTCTTGCTATTGGTCTCTATCCACATTTCCCACCTCATTTTCCAAATGAGAGGTACTTCCCATGAGTTTGAAACTGCATGGGTAGGATGTGTGCGTGTCATAGATATAAGAGAGGCGAACCAACTCAATATCATAACGGTGGGGCAGAAGCACAACAAGGTTTGGCAAGCCTAACTCCGTATGTGCTTATAGCTCTAATAAGCTATACCCAATCCCCCTAGAGCTCCTAGAGCTCATAGTCCAACTCAAGCAGGACCCCCAGAATAGGGTCTTTCCACGATTCCAAGCTTCTCATGGAAGTTTAGGAACTTGACCTTCCCTAGGGTCTTCGTGAGGATATCCGCGACCTGCTCATCAGTTTCTATATGATTAAGCCTTACAATGCCTTGCTGTACCATGTACCGGAAAAAGTGGTACCTGATATCAATATGCTTGGATTGATCATGGAACACGGGATTCTCAGAAAGACGAATCCTACTCTGGTTATCACAAAGGATAATGGTGGTATCTAGAAAATTCCCAAACAACTCACTGAAGAGATTTTGAAACCAAACAACTTCACAACAGGCCATACTTGCTTCAATGTATTCGACCTTAGCGGTGCTTAAGACCGCCAGCTTCTACTTCCTGCTCATCTAAGATATCGAAGTAGATCCCAAGGTGAAGTAACATCCAAATGTTCTCTTGCGATCCACCACACTGCCAGCCCAATGGACATCAATATATCCATGGAGTCTCAAACTCCTGGAAGTGCATCTCAGCCCATGGTTGATTATGCCCCAAAGATATCTCAATAGATTCTTGGCACCAATCCAGTGAATGTGATGAGGATCAACCACATGTTGACTCAAAGTGTTCACTGCAAAACATATGTCTGTACAAGAGTTCACTAAGAACATCAAGGCCCCAACGAGTTGTCGATACTTGGTAGGATTTTCTAGCATGGTCCCAACAATGTTTCCACACAACTTCTTGAAGCTGAGTTCCATCAGTGTCGACACAGAATTACAGTCCACCATACCAAATCTCTCAAGCAGCTTCACGACATATTTTCCTTGAGAAAGGAAAATCTATCCTGGCCTCTGCCAGACCTCCAAGCCTAGGAAGTAGTGCATCAGTCCTAGGTCTTTCATCTCAAATTCGGAAGCTAGCTCCCTCTTACAATGAGGAAGAGATCGTCCACATAGAGAACCAGAATGAGAGGCCTTTCTCTATCAACCTTAAAATAAAGGTTTGGATCAAAATTACTTTGAATGAATCCCAGCTTCATCAAGTAGCTATCTATCCTCTCATACCAAGCCCTAGGGGCTTGCTTCAACCCATAGAGGGCTTTCATCAACCTGCATACATGGGTGTCTATATCTCGGACTTCCAACCCTAGAGGTTTCTACACATACACCTCTTCCTTTATAAAATCATGCAGAAAAGTGGTCTTCACATCCATCTGATGTATACTCCATCCTTGTGTTGTAGCAAGGGAAATAATAGATCGGATGGTGGTATAGCGGGCCACAGGTAAAAATATATCATCATAATCTATGCCTTCTTTTTGAGAGAAGCCTCGGGCAACAAATATTGCCTTGTACTTTTCAGCACTTACATCAGATCCATGATTGATCTTATAGAGTCATTTCAAGGTGACAACAGATTTTTCCTCTCGTCTCGAGATCACTTCCCAGACATAATTTTTCATAATGGACTCATATTATTCGTTCATAGAATCCTTCCAAAATTGATGCTATATGACTTCTTCAATTGATCTAGGCTCAGATTGTACTAACGTACTCATGGCTGCTAGATACCCTTGGTATCTCTTCGGCTTCTTACTTTCACAGAATGTCCTCCTTGGGGCAACATGTCTCTTGGCATCTGCGAGAGTGTCCCTGAGCCATGAGGGTATTCTCTTATTTGAAGGAGGTGGATCAATGGGATCAATAGGTCCTTCAACATCGGGCATCAGGTCATCCTTCGACTCTTCCAACTTCCTTGCTTCTCCATCTTCTTTGTCTTCCTTGGAGCTAGGAAGATTTCTCACTTTCATGAGGGCAACATCTTCATCGAAGGTGACATCGTGGCATATCTCCGCTTCTCTTTGACCGGGTACATAGATTCTATATACCTTCGAAGTTTCATTGTAGCCCACAAACATTCTCTTCTTTACAGAAGCTTCCAACTTGCTTCTCTTTTCTTTTGGCACATGAAAGGAAACATGACTACTAAAAACTCTAAAATGAGAAACATCAGGTTTCCTACCAGAGAATACTTCTTCGGGAGTTTTGGAGTCCAGAGAGAAATGCGAGCATCTATTTTGAAAATATACAACAATGTTCACAGCTTCTCCCCATATAAATTTCGGAAGGTCTTGGTCACACAGCATGGTGCGGGAAACTTCCACAATGGTCCTGTTATTTCTTTCAGAAACACCATTTTTCTCAGGAGTGTACGCAATTGTGGTTCCCTCTTAATGCCAGCTTCTCTAAAAAATTCATTAAACTCATTTGACTCATACTCGGTCCCATTGTCGGGCCTCAAAACTTTGATTTTCCACTAAGGCCTTGAAGGTACGTAACCATTTGAATGCTTAGTCCTTTTTCTTCGAAAACTATATCCAGGTATTGCGGGAGAATTCATATGTAAAAGTCATGTAATAGGAACATCCTCCCAATGATGTCACAGGAATACCAAATAAGTCAGGATGTATCAACTGCAATATATCAGTTGTCTTTGTGACACTAGAGGGGAATGGTACCCTTGTATGTATGCTTCCATTCAGCACAACCTTGGCATATACCTTCATGATCATCTCTAAAGTTGGGCATCCCTATCACCACCTTCCTTGCTTCGGGAAGGGCTTTGTAATGAAGGTGTGCAAACCTACGGTGCCATAACTCTGTTTGAAGAGTTGTATCACATGACATAGCCCCTAATGGAATTCCTCTAACCTGGTAGAGCGTATCAACTCTAAAACAAATAGAAAGATATTCCTTAAAGTTCTTGTTCCAGATACATACCTTTCCATCAATGAATGCCACCTTGAACCCGTTGTCTTCCATTGTCAAGATGGACACAAGGTTCTTCTTTAAATCAGGTACGTACAACACATCTTGTAATCGGGGGACTTGACCTTGATATAGATGGAGGGTTACAATCCTTGTCCCTTTCATGGGATAGGTGGCATTATCTCCAAGGATAATTTTCAGATTAGTATCCTTATCAACCAAATTAGAGAGGGATTCTTTATAACCAGTGAGGTGTCTTGAAGCACCACTATCAATCAAAGAATTCTGGGTGGAGATGCGGCAGAGAGGGTAGATACAAGAATAAATTTATTTCTTTTATTATCAACAACATTAGACTCATCATACCTGGAATTTCTTGACCTCTTGAAGGGTTTCCGATTTACACCACGATCAGAGGGAGCCTTCCTTTTTCCTTTGAACCTATTGTTCCTGCGATTCCCTCTCGAGTTGTTGTTGTTATCATCCTTGGGAGATTCCCTTCTATTAGGGCACTCTCTTTCATAGTAACCAGTCTTGTTACAAGTGTAACATCTTCCCTTCCTTCCTTTGGGCCTCGCTTTACCATGGTTTTGATTTCTCAGGCCATCATGGTTCTTCTTATTTGCATAAGTGGCGAAGGCAGTAGGGTCATTTACATTACCATTAGAGGCATAATCCATCATTATTGTTTTCTCTTGAGTGAATCTTGTCAATATTTCATCAAAATTAGGAATCACATTATTATTAATAATAGTGGTATTGAATACATGCCAATCACGGGGGAGACCTCTAAGTGCAATAAGAACCATCTCTCGATCATATATTTCTTCCCCAATAGCTAGGAGGTTATTCCTAATTTCAGTGAGCCACATAAAATAGGATTGAATAGATTCATCCTTGCTCTTCTTGATATTCTTCAATTGATTCTTGAAGAAAATGATTTGATTAGCATTGCTAGCCCTGAACATGATCACCAACTTATCATACATCTCCTTAGATGTCTTCAACTTATAAATGTAAGCAACCAAGTGCTTATGAATAGAATCCCAGATAATCATCTTTAATTTTATTTCCCCTTTTATATACTTTGACTTCGTGGCAACAATTGCATTTGATGGAGGCTCTTGAATCTTCCCCTGCACATAGTCTATGACATCTTGATCTTCTAGCACAAAATCCAAGGAAATATTTGATGCATGATAATCAGACTCATCAGTCAATTTATCATCAGCATGAAACCCTTCTAGGTTGAGGATGCCATTTTTCCTTGATAGGATTCCTTCCTTCAGTGATTTCTTCTAACAAAAACATGGAATTTGTCTTCACCTCAGCTCTGATTCCATGTTCAATTTAGGAAACCATGATGTTCTATGCATGATGAAATTTTACTTCAATCTTTCTTAGGCTCGATACACAATAGAAATCACATAAACATGAAAGTAAAATGTTGATAGAACAATATAATAGATCAAAAGAAGACAAGCCAAATATAGATCAGATTTACAATTCCTTTTGTCCAGCAAAGATATGAGATATTGTTGCGTTACGGAAGTCAACAAGATTATTTAGCCATCAAAGTCTTTCTTGGTCAGCCAATCCTTCATGTGTCACACCCACAACCCTCAAAGACAACTCATCACAAGTCAACACAGGTAAACCCAAAGTCAGTGCAGAAAAGTCAACGTAGGACAACAACAGAAAAGTCAATGCAACAGATTAGGGATTCGGTCAAAAAACTCAGATTTCCTCGATCTTAGTGCCCAGAATTATGACCTCCTAAAATCAGAATTTTGGAAAAATTTTGAGGTCAAACGACCAAGGGTTGACCACGGTCAATGCTATAGCAAAAAGCCTTAAACAGATCCGTAGAAACAACAGCTTCGCTCCACACATGTGAGGGGAAAAAGGCCTCCAAAGGCTATCGAACCAATCAAATCACAATGAGAGAATGTGTGATGAGATGATGAGAAAATGACCTCCAAGTCTCTCCAATTTATATCCATCAGTGAGGGTGTGTGACACATCTATTAGGCATGTGAGCCTACATTACAAATATGGTCGACATTGCACATGTGGAACATAAATTCAAAATAAGTGTTCCGCTCATCCAAACAAGATGATCTTTAGATCAATATTGCACCTCTTCGAAAGAGGAATCCAACAAAAATATGACCATCGTCATATGAGCAGTGCAACATGGATTTTGGACCTAGTTTCCCAAAATTAACACTAATCCATGTAACAATTTGTTCAAAAGATAATAAAAATAATTGAGCAACGCAACAACAATAGGGTGGTTTTCTCCCGAAAGGGTTTCCACCAGAAATACTTATGTTCTTGTGTTTGCATGCTTGTGTTTCTCATGTTGCTATGATTTCAATTTATAACCACTAATATGTTTCTATGATCTAATGATGTGCATGTGCATGGATAATAAATATTTGAAAAATATTTATAATTGGAGAAAATGATACAAAGGCCATCACTACTGATTCACCCCCCCACCTCTAAGTAGTGAAGCTTGACCGCTTGGAGAGTAAATTGTGGATCATGGCCAGAAATAGAAGGAGGATGTCTCAAAAGACAAGAATTTTGAAGAAGGAAGAAAATATGTCCATTGCAAAAGAAGTTGCAAATTATGAATCAAATGTGTCACGAGATAATATTTTGAAGGTATTTTTTTATTACAATTCTGATGATTCTTTTGAGGTAGATGATGAGAAAGATAATTTTACTGTTAGTGATGAATATGAATAGAAAATGGTTGTGATTAAAGAATTAGTTGCTCAAGTGGAAAAAATAACAACTGCATGTACAAATCATAAGAAATTGTTGTAGATTTTTGATGAGAATGAGATAAATCTCAAGGGGGAGCTCACTACCTTGAGAACCTAGTTGCAGGATACAAAAATAAATGAATAAGTTATGTGCAATAAAAAAATAAGAAAATAAATACTATGTTGAGGAACTTGAAAATGTAGTAGAAAAAATGAGAAAACAAATTGAATAAAAGGACCAGTAGCTAGAAAAAGTTAAGAGCAGTATAAAAACAAGAAAATCTAGCTCTAACCTTCAAAGAGGAGATGCAAGTTCAGATGTAGGAAAAATTGACAAGATATATCCAAATAAATCTATAACAAAATTTGTGTACATCCATGAGAATGTTGGAGAAAAGAGGAAGAAAATTCATCATCAACAAAGAAGATATTTGAAAAGAGATTCTATGCCAAGAAGGTCATACACTCCTAGATTTGATGGTAGAAAAATTCAAGGGATAAATCATAATTCATTTTCTCCTTTGGTGAACAAAATGGAGTGTTTCAATTTCCATCAGTTTGGACATATAACAAAATTTTGTGGAAGCAATTTTGACCAATCCATGCAATAATGTGGACAACAAAGAATGAGATCATCCCTTAGGTATGCAAGTTCATCTAATGGTTTATGTCATTATTGTAACCTGTTTGGGCATAAAGACATTGATTGCAGGTCTAGTACATCTAGCTTGAGGAACAAAATATCAAATCCTTTGGATTCTTATCTTGGTCACATAGAATGTTTTATGTGTCACAATTTTGGACACATGGCCAAGGATTGCTTGATGCCGAGATCCATGAGACCATCGGTACAAAAGCAACAACCAGTAAGAAATGCACAACAATGAAATCAACTAGGAGCTTTGTGGAAGAAAAGGGAAGAACAATTAGGAAGATGTGGTATTCATCTTTGCTCATGTGATGAAGATGAAAAATGGTATATTGATAGCGGATGCTGTCATCATATGTTAGGATATAGGAGAAAATTTCACTTCTTGAAAAAAGTTAAAAGTGGTCATGTTATTTTTGAAGGACATGAACTAACAAGAGAATTGGGAAGTGGCAAGGCCAACCTTGGTGAAAAAGGGACCAACGAAGAAAATGTGTGGCTCATAGAGGGTTTACAACACAATATTTTAAGTGTGAGCCAAATGATTGTTGGAGGTAAGGAAGTTGTCTTCAATTCCAAAGGTTGTTTCATTCGAGATGAAGGATCTAAGAGGGTGATATCTAGAGGATTTAAGACACTAGACAATGTATATGTGTTGAAGGGAAGAGTGTAAAGTAAGAAGATACCAAGAGAGTAATCTTCCTCATCTAATTCAAATTAGAAAAGACAACACATATTGCAGTTCGCTCTTTCATGTTAGATATTTTAGACTGCAAAATGGATGTGAATCCTTCATTGACTCAGGGGGAGTATATGGAAATTTTTGTTTTTGCATGCAATTAGTTGTGATGGTTATCTCTTTTATTATGATTTCATGATTATGGATTATATTATTTCTACTGATGATGTTTTTTCCAAGGTGTGATTAAGAGGAGGGATGGCACATGTTCAAGGGGAGCACTTTATATGCTTCCAATATTTCGATTTTATTATGGCTCCTTGGAGGAGTTGTCTATGCATCTCATGCTATGTGCTCATACATTATAGATGTTTATGTTTGATCATATATGATTTATATATGGTTTGATATGCGGTTGGCATATATTATGCATCTTGGTTTGATGATTTTATGCATGTGTTGATGCCTTGGAGATTAGTATGATGATGGTGCATGATGCTCATATTTGTGTTGGATGATTTTCATATTGATGTTGCTGCTACATATTATGATGCTTATGTTTTATAGCATATATTTCCGATGTGATGATGTTGTTGTCATTACATCATTATATGATTATTTGTTACTACTAGTTATTGAGTATCTTGTAGAGGTTCATGCTAAATATGATGGTTGTTATTGATGCCATGTATAGTTGTAGGAGAGCTGATATATTAGGCTGATTGGTGTGCCATATGTTGTTGGTTTATGATTCTAATGATATATGTTTTTTTTGGGCCACTATGTACTATTATGGACTGTTGGTTACTACTGCTGAAGTATTGATTTATGGCTGATGCTTTGGGAAGGCTGATACATGTCTCTTATGTGATTTTTATTAACGTTAAACCGATGTCATAAAGAGGACATGTGGCTGATTATATGCTCTATGTACTTACACTATGACATTGTATGAAACATATATTGATGATAGGATTGTTATGATAGCCATGTATGAGAAAGTCTTATTCTTGTATTTTTCATGCTTAGTGTTGAGAACTATGTTTGTCATTTTTTGCAAAATGAGTTACGAGAGTCAGTTCAACTATGTATTGGTTGTTAGTAGTGTCGGTACAACCATGTATGTCATGTATTATTCTTTTACACTCTCATACTTATCACGGAGAGACATTATTGAGTCATGTATGGATTGCGAGAGAGTCATGTGAGTTATGGTTCAACCATATATGGGCTCATTGATGTACTTGTATAGTCATGCATTATCATTTGGTCATAGTCCTTGGTCCATGTGGATTATCCTATTGCATGTGGCAAGCATGCATTTTCAACTATGTACATTAGTTTACATTCAACCATGGAGATGCTTTAGCAGAGTATGGTTGGTCATACTGTTATGACTTGTCATCTACCATGCTACTTTTGAGAGATGATGCATTGTTGCTGGTGATATGTATCAGTTTCTTTTGCTGCTGGATAATATACGGTGGATATGATGTATTTGCTCCTATTTCTTTAGAGTGGATGGATATATGTTGTTGTTGCTATGGAGTTGATCAAAGTTTCTTTTGCTAGTTTTTCATTCTATGTTTTTGCTGTTATTTGTTGGTGATATGATATACTACAACTGCTATGACATGGATTATGATGATGATTGCTGATGTTACTTATTGTCATGATTCTTTGGGAGTGCGAGAGTTTATTATTGCTACTGATAAGAGATGTATGCTTCTACTCTTGTGTGTTGTTGATTGGACATAACTTGTGTCCAGGGGGAGTTTAGTGCACATATCTTCCGAGGAGAGTGTTGTTGTATTTCAGTTTTTCACTCGATTTTTCATCACCTACATATGATTGTGAGTGGAGTTTATGTTTTTTTTGATGGACCCCCTTTCATGTAGAGGAGTATATAACATTTTTCCTTGACACGTTTAGCCCTTTTCCATTGTTTTGAGAGGGGGAGAATGTGAGGATGATGATCATATGATTGTTTCAGCTGGGGGGTTGACATCAATGCCAAAGGGGGACATTGTTGGCATTTATGTGTGAGAAAATGTTGCAAATGTGTGGTTGATTTTGATTGAAGTCAACTTGGTTGCTTGGGCTGCATTTGATAAAGGTGCAAATGGTCCTATGTCATGGTCCTCATATCATGTTGTTGTTGAGTTGGATGATGATGTGTTGGAATATATTAGAGATGTAAAAAATGATCCTTAGCTTGTTTACTCGCTTAGACTAGCTTGGAGATGATGATGATCTCCTTGATCATGTTGCTGCATACACTTGATGATGGATACTTCAGGAGTTAGAGTTGGGGAGCCTTGTTGGTTAGGTATCCATGGTCTCCATGTCCCATATTAGGTCTCACATGTTTACATGTTATACATTTGGCTTGGAGAGAATATACATGCGGCAGTAGATGGTTCAAATGGTTGTACAAGTCTCAAAGGATGTCTGATAGGTATGGGATCCACATACTGATGTAAAATATTTTTCTAGAGAAGTTTGATGGCTCAATTGTTTAGTTTGGTAGTTGGTTGGCATCCTATTCAACCTAGTTTGACTTGTGATGTTGATGTTGATGTTGAAAAGACTTGGTGAAGTGTTGCAGAGGCGATAGATACTTCCAGAGGACCGACACAGTATTTTCAAGCTCTTGAAGAAGTTTCAACATTTTTTGAGCTGAGTTGGCTGAGGTTTGACCGTCCTCTACCCCAGTCACATGCTTGCTGAGTCATGTGAGCGGTTTTAGGTCCATAGTCGCATGGAGAGCAGCCTATGGGAGCGAATATAACCCCAATATGCTAAATTCACATGTAAGTAGTGCTATGGGAGTGATTAAATCATTTTATCGATTTTTTCTCTACATTCCTCGTGCTGCTCAGCCTATTTTGGTGTTGTGGTGATGTTATTGATTGAGAATTTTTAGCATATGGTCGGAAAATGTTTGTGGGCCCTATAGAGTCTGATCAAGGTTAAAGATATCAAAGGGTCAGTGGAGTTAGTGATTTATTTGGCCAAGAAGCCTTCCTCAAACAAATCTGAAGCATGTGAAAAGGAATGTTGAGTCTTCCATAACCTGTAGCATTTACTTAGTATCTCAACGCATGAATTTGATAAATAGAGGAATACATTTAGTTTATTTGGTTGGTTGTTTGGAGAGTGTGTGAGGATGCTATTGTGAGAGAATTTTGAGTGAGTAGAGTATGAAACAACTGCTCACATGGTTTGTGTAGATATATATTAGATAATTGTGAGCATAAATTAGAGACTAAGTTGAGTAGAAGTTTCAGAAATTGTTTGTAGTTTGTGGCATAAATTTGGAAGCTTGAGGTGTGTTTGAGAGCAGTGTTTTGGTGTGTGTAGAACTGAAGAAATTCCTTCCATAGGGTCAGATTATGATTCAGATTTGATGAGAAAAATGCTAGAGCTTTTGGGTTGCTCATGTTGAGCGAACCGAGAACCCAGTTTGAAAATATTTGAAACGTGGTTCACATGGAGGATTTAGTAGACACAATGATTTGGTGATTCATGGTAGGAATGTTTTTCTTTGTCCAGTAGGATTTGGATAATCCAATGGTGGTTGGGTGAGGATTGTTGGTCATGAGAGCTTCCAACGAATGGTAGTCCGTAGATCCATGAGAGAAACAAAGTACCGAATTGAAAGTTTCCATCATACTGTAGAGAGAGCAGAGTCTTCTGACTATGGGTGTAGCTAATCCATCTAAAAAAAAATTCAACAGATAAAACAAAATAATTGATAAGCGTAGTAGTAGAAGGGTGGTTTTCTCCCAAAATGGTTTCTACCAGAAATACTTGTGTTCTTATGTGTGCATGCTTGTGTTTCTCATGGTGATTTATCATGTTGTCATGATTTCAGTTTATTGCTGCTAATATGTTTTGATGATCTAATGATGTGCATGTGCATGGATAATTAAGATGGGAAAAAGATTTATAATTGGAGAAAATTGACACAAAGGCCACCATTACTGATTCACCCCCCCTTTGAGTAGTGAATATATTTCCAACAGTTGGTATCATAACTAGTTCTCTTCAATGAAGCTTGACCACTTGAAGAGTAGATTGTGGATCATGGCCAGAAATAGGAGGAGGACATCTCAAAAGACAAGCAATTTGAATAAGGAAGAAAATATGTCCATCACAAAGAAGCTACAAAGTATGAATAAGATGTGTCACGAGGTAATTTTTTGAAGGAATTTTTTAATTACAATTCTGATGGTTCTTTTGAGGTAGATAATGAGAAGGATATTTTTAATGTTAAGGTTTAATATGAATCGACAATGTTTTTTATTAAATAATTAGCTTCTCAAGTGGAAAAACTAACAAATGCACGTAGATATCATAAGAAATTGTTGCAGATTTGTGATGAGAAGGAGAAAAATCTCAAGGAGGAGTTCACTACCTTGAGAACCTAGCTGGAGGATGCAAAAAGAAATGAAGAATTTATGTGCAACAAACAAAAGAAAATAAATACTATGTTGAGGCACTTGAAAATGTAGTAGAAAAAATTGAGAAAAAAAATTGAGGTAAAGGACTAGCAACTGGAAAAAGTTAAGAGCAACATAGCAACAAGAAAATCTAGCTCTAACCTTCAAAGAGGAGATGCAAGTTCAGATGTAGGAAAAATTAACAAGATAGATCCAAAGAAGCCTACAAAATTTTTTGTGTAAAACCATGAGAATGTTGGAGAAAATAGGAAGCAAATTTATCAACAAAAAAGAAGATATTTGAAAGGAGATTCTATGCCAAGAAGATCATACACTCCTATATTTGATGGTAGAAAAATTCAAAGGAGAAATTAGAATTCATTTTCTCCTTTGGTGAACAAAATTGAGTGTTTCAATTGCCATTAGTTTGCACATATAACAACATTTTGTAGAAGAAATTTTGACAGATCCATGCAACAATGTGGATAAAAAAGAATGAGATCATCCATCAGACATACAAGTTCATTTAATGGTTTATGTTATGCTTGTAACCTGTTTGGGCATAAAGCCATTTATTGCAGGTCTAGTACATCTAGCATGAGGAACAAAAGATAAAATCTTTTGACTTCTTATCTTGGTCATGTAGAATGCTTTATGTGTCACAATTTTGGACACATGTCCAAGGATTACTTGATTCCTAGATCCATGAGACCATCAATACAAAAGAAAAATCCAACAAGGCAAGCACAACAAAGAAACCAATAAAGATATTTGTGGAATAGAAGGGAAGAATAATTAGGAAGATATGGTATTTTTGTTTTCTCACATGAAGAGGATGAAAAATGGTATATTGATAAAAATTTGCTCATCATATGTCAGGAGATAGGAGAAAATTTCACTTCCTGAAGAAAGTTAAAAGTGGTAATTTTATTTTTGAAGGAAGTGAACCAATAATAGAATTGTGAAGTAGAAAGGCCAACCTTGGTGAAAAGAGGACCAGTGCAGAAAATGTGTGGCTCATAGAGGTTTTAAAGCAAAATATTTTAAGTGTGAGCCAAATGGTTGATGGAGGTAAGGAAGTAGTCTTCAGTTCCAAAGGTTGTTTCATTCAAGAAGAAGGATCTAATAGGGTGATAGATAGAGGAATTAAGACACCAGACAATGTATATGTGTTGAAGGGAAGAGTTAAAAGTAAGAAGATACCAAGAGTGTATTCTTCCTCATACGATTCATAGAAGAAGAGACAAAACATATTGCAGTACACTATTGCATGTTAGATATTTTAGACTGCAAAATGGATGTAAAGCCTTCATAGGGTCATGGGGATTATATGGCACTTTTTGTTTTTGCATGCAGTTAGTTGTGATGGTTATCTCTTTGATTATGATTTCATGATGATGGATTTTATTATTGCTACTGATGATGTTTTTGCTGAGGTGTGATCAGGAGGAGAGATGGCACATGTTCATGGGGAGCACTTTATATGCTTCCAATATTTTGATTGTATTATGGCTCCTTGGAGGAGTTTTCTGTGCATCTCATGCTATGTGATCATCCGTTGCGCATGTTTATGTTTGATCATATATGTTGTCTATATGGTTTGACCTGTAGTTTGCATGTATTGTGCATCTTGGTTTGATGACTTTATGCATATGTTGATGCCATGGATATTAGTATGATGATGGTCCATGATGTTCATATTTATGTTGGATGTTTTTCATATTGAAGCTACTACTACATATTATGATGCTTTTGTTTTAGAGCATGGATTTCTGATGTGATGTTGCTTGTATTACATCATTATATGGTTATTTGCTGCTACCAGTTATTAAGTATCTTGTAGAGGTTCATGCTCCATATGATGGTTGTTATTGTTGTCATGTATAGTTGTGGGAGAGATGATATATTGGGCTGATTGGTGTGCCATATGTTGCTGGTTTATGATGTTGATGATATATGTTTTTGTTGGGGCACTATGTACTATTATGGACTATTGGTTACTACTGCTGAAGTCTTGATTTATGGATGACGTTTTGGGAGGATGATACATGTCTCTTATGTGTTTTTTATTGACATTATCCTGTTTTCATAAAGAGGACATGTGGCTGATCACATGCTCTATGTACTTACACTATGAAATTGTATGAGACATATATTAATGAGAGGATTGTTATAATAGCCATGTATGAGAGAGTCTCATTGTTGTGTATTTCATGCATAGTATTGAGAGCCATGTTTGGCATTTGTTGCACAATGAGTTATGAGAGCTGGTTCAACTATGCATTGTTTGTAGTGTCGGTACAACCATGTATGTCTTGTATTATTCTTTTACACCCTCATACTTATCATGAAGAGACATTCTTAAGTCATGTATGCATTGAGAGAGATTCATGTGAGTTATGTTTCAACCATATATGGGCTCTTTGATGTACTTGCACAGTCACACATTATCATTTTGTTAGCCATGTAGTAGGCCTATGAATCCCTGTACTTTGTTGCATATCATTTGGTCACAGTCCTTGGTCAGTGCAGAGTAGCCTCTTGCATGCGAAAATTAAACATTGGATGCTATGTACATCAGTTTACATTCAACCACGGAGATGCTTCAGTAGAGTATGGTTGGTCATACTGTTGTGACCTGTCATCATGGATTTGCTGCTACGATGTCTACTTATGAGAGATGCTGCATTATTGCTAGTTATATGTATGAATTTCTTTTGCTACTAGATAGTATATGGTGGAGAAGATGTATTTGATGCTATTTCTTTAGAGTGGATGTATATATGCTTTTGTTTTTATGGAGTTGATCAGAGTTGCTACTGCTAGTTGGTCATTATATGTTTTTGCTGCTTTTTATTGGTGATATGATCTGCTATTGCTGCTATGCCATGGATTACGCTGTTGATTGATTATGTTGCTTATTGTCATGTTTATTTGGGAGTTGTTAGTGTCTAAATTTTCAGTGATCAAATACACATTTTCAGGTTTACTTGGTAGTGGTCCTTGGTCAAAATTTTATGTTTTCAAACACATTCTCAAATAATTTTTTTTTACTGAATGTTGTCTAGGTCTGAATGCTACTCCCTTCACCCATTCATATTCATCATAAATTTCAAGGTCATGTCATTCATCATCAATCTAGGGTCATAGATCAATCAACATACCTCCATCTAGGTCATGGTCTAGGATTCTTTTGTTTCACCATCATAATGTACAAATCATGTATTGAAGAAGGCAAATAAATGGTCATTGTCATTAGTTAAATCACCTTCATTGGGAGTTATCAAATATAGGAAAATAAAGCAAAGGAAATTTTTCTTTTCTCAAGAAGTATGTTACATGATCAAAGTTTTTCAAAAAAGAAAAATTTCTCAAAGTTTTTATGATTTCACTAAAGACAAAAAGCAAAGTTTGTGAGTTATAAATGGAAATGAAGCTTTTGAGTTCATTTCATCCTTTGGTTTCTAAAATAGCTCGTCTCTCATGCTCACAACACTCCACAACTATCTAAAGATCGAAGACAACCAACAAAAATTGTTCCAAACTACTCTGTGCTACACTTCTGGTAGTTACACTACACTTCTGGAAATGTGCTACAATTTTGCCTTTCAAGCTCAAAAGATATATCAAAGGGTAAATTCAATATTTATCCAGGTTTAGAAGCCTCCCAACCAGTAAGTGAATTTTCCTCACATCTCATTCAAGTCAATTTCTTCAGCAAAGGGTGGATTCCCTCCTCTAGGTTTTCTTCACTACGTTTTTGGATTATTGTGATGTTTATCTTGTTTCAAATGGAAAACCCATAGTTTCATCACATAAAAACATTTACACATCACCCATATATATAATCAAATCACTACATACCACTAATAACTCTCATAACTACCATTTTCACTCAAACCCTAGTTTTCACTACGCTTTTGCAGAGAAACTAGGAAAACTTTGTGTTTTAACCTTTTTTCCACTTTTCCCATACCCATTTCCAAAATTTTCACTTGAATTCTGTAGCTAACTCACCTCCTGTTGAAGCCCCGAAAATCGGGTCTACAACAAGGGGGATACCCACCCGGTCCGGACCTTGGTTAGCAGCTCCTTTTCCGTTTGGTGTAGTGGGTCCGACTGGGGATAATGGGACCAGTTTCCCAATATGTGTGTGTGTGTTGAGAATTGATATTTTATTTCTAAAAATTCCTAAGTGAAATGCTTCTATTCTAGTTCTAATCTATTAACATGCATTTGTATTCTAATTAAACAGAAATATCTAATTCTAAACTAACCTGGGATGTAATCTTTTCTTTATGTGATCTAAAATGATTTCAAATAACAATTGGTAATAAAGATCATTCAACTGTTACAAGAAAAGAATTCAATAAATATGAACCACTTCGTATAAAAAGTTAAACGAAATAGTTGTGAAAAACATATCACATAATAAGCTACTCATATATTAAGCATAAATAAATAGCTATCACTGTACAAAAGTGCCAAATGATAACTCAAGCATTCAAGCATTAATACATAAATAACTGAACATAAATATCACTTTAACACAAAGGCAGAAATAGTTAAGAGATAAAAGTACCATTTATAACTAGTTCTACTCATGAGCTTCAAGCAATAATGACTTATCTCTTCTTAATACAACATCCACTAAGAGTACAAAAGTGCAACATCAGTAGTAGATATTAAACGCAGATATCAATAAATCATGTTCCATTCATTCATCAAAACCTCCTTGGAGGGTGCAATAGTGCATGTTCTGAGGACAAGTTTTTGACAAATTTCAGGACCCCTCTCTAAATGCATGAGAAGGGTTTAAATACTACTAACTAACTCTAAAAATAATTTATTACAAAAATGTAGGATACGGTTTAAATGACCGTCCTCTTTTTAGGAAAAAAATAAAGCAAAACTAATACTAAATCTAAAATTAAATTTTAACAACTAACTACTTGTGAATCTATTCTTTGGAATTGCAAGCGTTCAGCATTGATTTGAGAAGAATAGTGCCCAAGCGACTTCGTACTTTAAATCGTCCTATGAAAACGGGACCATAAGAGTCAAGCGCCATATTCTCACAGAATTGATGACACTTGAGAGTCACACCCAACAAGAAGCCACAACATGCTCACATAATCCCAATTTAACTTTGTACAATATTTTAATCTGATCAGCTTTTCTGAGCTTTTCTGCCTGGGGCCTTTTTTGTAGTTGCTTTGCTTTTGTAGGCATCTGTGAGAAGGTTTCAGACTGCATTTTTCCTCCACCTCATGCAAATTTTCGTTTATGCACTGTCATTGTCACCATTGTTGTGGCCGCTTCTTCTGCCGCTTGCTCTGCTTTCCTGATTTGTGCATCCCATTTATTAAAAAGTATTTCTTTGTGATTTTCATTGATTATAGGTGCACCTGCTCTTTTCCCCTCCTCTGTCTCTTGCCAAGCCAAATAGTCAGTAACTCTTTTATCAATTAAATCATAATCATGTCGTAAGTCTACGACATGATTAGTGATTTTATCACTTTCTTCACAATAAGAGTTCCATTGTGATATTATTTGGCATAATATTTCCTGTTGTTGCAGTAGTTGATCATTTAAGAAAATAGACTCTGTGATAAATTCTGTGAGCTTGGGATCATCTTTGTGCGTCTCTTACATAACCTGTAGCTGTTTCTCTTTTTCGACCAAACTGTTCTGATATCCTATCTGCATTTGTTGAAAATCTAGCTGTAATTTTTCAAGTTGTTTCTGTGCTTCATCGTTAGCGTTGGCTTGTTGCAGCTGTTGTTGCAAGACCTGTACTTGATTTTCTTTCTCATTCAGTAATTGTTGTACCTCAGATGCTTTATCAATGGCTGCAGATGCATAAGCTCCCGTGATCTGAGATAATTTAGTGAGATTTTTGGTTGAATCAGTAGTAGGATCTTGCCATAAGACATCTAATTGTTCTGCATCATGAGAGAGCACATTTTCTAATTTCTTTTTCTTCCTTTGTTTTCTTACCACTTCCTTGTGTTGTGTACTATAGAATACATCAAGAGGAGGAATTTCCTCTATTTTTAGCATGAGTTCAGAGGATGGGGTAATGGGAATATGTTTTGTTTCTGAGACATTGGTAGTTATTCCTGTGACTATATTTTTTGTTGTCTGTACATTACTCACAGGTGTCTGTGTGTTTTTTCCTTCAATATTAATCAAATCATTGAATGTTTCCCATTCCTTATCTAATTAAGTTATGACTGATGGTTTTTGTACAACGAGAGGGGGAAGATTTAACTGAGGAGAGGTTGAAACCTGTTGCTGTGAAAATTCCTTTGACTGGGTAGTATCCCTTACTGACCCTTCACTTTTAGAGTGTTCAGAGGTTTCTCTTCCGGACTTTGACTTAGACCTGTTTGTACCTGAAATTCTACTGAGACTGATACTAGGAGTTGGTTCCCTTACGGGTTCCAAGCGTAATTTATCCAAAGGGATAGTAGTTAACCTCCTTTCTCTGTATAATTTGAATTCTTGAAACTCTGCTGGAGGAAACCATATTTGAGCCAAATGTATAATTTCTTTAAGTGCGCCTTTTTCTTGGAACATGTCATCAAGAAGATCTTCTTCTTTAGAAAATACTCTTATTTGGATTGCAGTAGTGAAATTTTTAACAATATCATAGGGGTCAAACGGTCTTCTTGGAAATTTGAACAAATGTAAACATGTAATATTGTTTACTTCTTTGAATGCATGAACAATATCAAATAATGAAAAGGCCCCACAGGCCACAGGAAATTGCGGCTAGATAGCCTTCTTCTTGTCCTTCAAATATTTAGTCAAACCTCCTTCTCCGCAGGTTTGATAAGCAATTTCTCGCGCCATGAGTTTTTCAGGGACATACAAAGGTAAAACATGGGGGGAAGCAAAACTTCCAAAAACCCTAACATATGTAAACAATTCTTCTCCAAACCATCTCACAACAATTAGTATGTTTACCTCTGCTTCAGGAGAAAACCTTGGAGCGTCTTTATCATATAACATTTTGTATAGGGGCAACATGATTCCATGGAAAATCTTGTAAAATTAGGGAATGAACTTTGAATCCCACAAATCTTTGTGATAAACATGAATGGGTAGGAGATCTTGAGTTGTCCATTTACAACCCATTAAAGGAAACTTAGAAACATAACAGATTGAATCCATCACATAAGCAGATAAGTAAAAAGGAGGATAAATCCTCTAAGAAACAATTCTTTTAGACCGATAATTCAAAATAGCCGTGGCTAAGTTGTCAGATAATATCTTAGCCCAGTCCACAATAGTAGCATTAACAACAGCATTCAATAACGGTAGCCATTCAGATGAAAACTTATTAATTTTTGGATTTCCAAAAAGCCGACAGCACATAGCAATAGCAAAGCAATACAGAGAAGTGAGAGAACCAGTACTATACATACCATGTTTATCTTTCTTCAGTGGTTTGTCTCTCCTTGACCAGTCCTTGGTGCATTCTGCCAAGTTTTCATTTTCTTTGGCAAACTTCTCCATGAACTGTTTGTTATAAGTTACCTGTGGCTCCGGCAAATGATACATGAGTCTCAAATCTTGTGGAGTAAATGAGCCAATGAACTTTTGACCCTGAGTCTTAAACTGTCTGTTTGTAATATCAGTACTGTCGAGTACCCATTTAACCATGTCTGTGTATGAAAGAATTCTAGGTCTCGCTGCTATTCGGTGCAAGAATGAACAAGCTAACTCTGAGATGGATGCATCAGAAGACCCATGCGAGCCTGCATTAGCTGTAACCTCCATTACTATGGGGTTCTCTTCCTCTAGTAGATTATACATGCCCTCCCAAGTAGTAATACCAGCGTCTTTGTTACAGGCGGTGTCTGTATACAAGGGAGTCATTTCTTTCTCTTCAGAACTCGGAGCCTTGTCTTTCTTTCCCATTATACTTTGAATATTGCTTTGTATAGTTCTCTATTATTTACTCCTGCAGTTTACGAATTAAGTGAGAATAATGATAAGAAAAAGGTGACAGGAAAGTTTAAAATGTTGAAGACGTATAAAATATACCACCTTACGTGAAACGACTCTTCGATCACAAAAAAACCAAATTTCATTAATGATTGACAACCAATTCATTGATTAACATTAAAGCGCATAACGGGATCTCGATTTATGGAGAAAGCTTCTTTGTACAACGAGCCTTAAGGATCTGCGATTTGCTTCGCAATATCGCACATCGCAGTATCGCACATCGCATTGTCGCAACATCGTAATATCGCACATCGCAATATCGCAATATCACAATATCGCTGAAGCGGAACATGTGACAATCATCCGTTAACATATTTTTGTGACATGAGATTTGTGATATGTGCCATCGCATATCGGTGATTTTGAGGTTTTTTAGCGCAAGTGATATTTGAGACATGCGATGCGATGAATATTTTTCATGTATAGTTTCGCATCGCAATATCGCAATTTTAGAATTCTGCTTGTAAAGAGATATCCATTACTTTTTTGCGATGCGATATTCCTTTAAGGAATGATTTTATTCTATCTTATCATAAAACTTAAGATTTTTATATTTTTCAAGAGGTAGTTTCCTAAGTTTATGATATTAAGTTTTATTGAACAAAGAATACAAGTACTAATTGTTTTTTAGATTTTTTGACTAAGGGTCGCCTCTCTATTTAGTATTATTACTAATACTAAATAAGAAGGGGGGTTGTTGCTGGCCACAACAATTGGCGATTCACTTGGAAGAACCAGTTATATCTGCTTTTCTTTTGAATTTTCTAAACTTTCAAAATAGAAAATTTTCCAGAAAATCAAACTTTATAATAAAAAGACAAAGTACATTATGCTTTTATCTATCAATGATATTTCGTTTCTTCTATATCCAACTTTGACTATTTACTTCCTCAAGCTAGTCCTTGTATCCATATCAGTCACTACTTGGTTTATAGAGATAAAAACAAATACTTCTCTGTAAATCGGTTTTAAATATGCTCATTTGTCGTAGGTAGAGCCTCTGCTACCAGCAAGCGTCTATAGCCTCAACAGGGTTACCTGTTACCCAGAAATGATCCTGTATCCTACTTAGGGAAATATACAACTTTCAAAGAGAAATCCATATCCACACTTATTGCTTTCATTTTTCTTTTTTATCCTTAAAGAACAATGTCTTGGTTTGGTAGCCAATTTATGACAGTGTCATTCACTTGATTTATAACTTTGCTGAACAAGCTGGCTCGTGATGAGACCTCTTGTCTTTTGACTGCAACAATCTTAAGTCATTGCCCTATTGTGGTATGCAGTATTGGCAAAGTCAGCAAGCTACAATATCTATGATCATGATAAGTCGGCTCGTGATGAGACCTCTTACTCTTTAAGTTAAAGTGTATCATTGGATTATTCTTTGAGCACTGTAATTTCCTAGGTGGGGAGGAAGTCATTGTTTCCTTAAGATAATTTTGGACGACAATGGTAGAGTTTTTTGGAAAGAACTTTTTACAAAGAATCTCTATTTTGTTACTGATACTTTTCATTAGACTGAAATAAAACAATTTCCCACTAAAAGTTGCTTTTTATCAAAATTTTCAAAGTTGAAACTAGTATCATTTCTAGGCCTAAAGATTTTAACTGTATCTTTCAATAATAATGATCAATTTCTTAGAAGAATTCTATTTATACAAGTGAAAAAAAACAAAGTCTAAAAGAGAATTTGTATATTTTTCGTGAATTCCAAATGTAACCATTAACAACTGGTTTTATTATGAAAATAAAGAAAACTAATATACAAAAATAGAAGAATGATCTCCTATGGAAAATATTTTTTGAGGATCTATCCGTTAACAGGTAAAGACTCTATTTTTCCTGTCAAATCCTGTAACATAAAAGTAGATGGACCCATGATCTCTGTGATTTGGAAAGGACCAAGCCACATTCGTTGAAATTTCGTATGTTTCCCTTTTTCCTCATGAGCCTTGTCCCATTTCAAAACTAGATCTCCGACCTTAAAATCCTTTCTAGATATCATGTTTGAATCAAAAGAAGCTTTAACTAATGCTTGGTGATGAGAATGAGTTATTTTGGCCTGTTCTCGTTGTTCTTCTAGCTTAATTATTTCCAACTTTCTTAGTTGTAAGGAAGAAGTTGGTGCTTCATCAATATATTGAACTAAGACCAAAGAAGGAATTGCTAGATGAGTTGGAAGAATGGCACTTCTTTCTCATAAACTAAATTAAAGGGAGAAGTGCCAATGGAGGCTTTCTGTGTTATTCGATCTGTCCATAAAGCGTATATTAAAGACTTATGCCAATTTTTATGATTTTGATCAATGGTTCGCTTAATGATTCTGATTAAGTTTTTATTTGTAGATTCAGGTAATCCATTTCCCTGTGGATAATAGTTGGCCGAGTATTTAAGTTTGAAACCTCTCTTAAGTTCAAATTCAGTCATAGCATTTCCAGAAAAATACGATGCGTTATCAAACATTAAAGCAGACGGTAAACCAAACCTGGTGATTATGAACTGATCTATGAACTCGATGATATGTTCGGCATTAGCAGTCTTAAGAGGAACTGCTTCTACCCATTTAGTAAAATAATCAGTTTCTATAATGATATACCTATGTTGCTTAGAAGAGTGAGGAACGATCTCACCTATTATGTCCAATCCCCATTGATCAAAAGGTTGTTCAATATTGACTGGTTGTAACGGCAATGATGGTTTCTTTTGTCTTCCAGCAGTGGTTTGACAAACTTGACATTTCCTTACGTAGCTATGTGAGTCTTTGAATAATGTGGGCCAGTAATATCCTGCGCAAAGGATTTTATGTGTAGTAGTATCTCCAACATAATGTCCACCTGCTGGCCCATCGTGAAGTTCCTGCAAGACTTTTTCAGCTTCAGATTTCTCAAGACATCTAAGGAGAACATAATCATAATTCATTCTAAAAAGAACATCATTCACAAGCTGATATTGTTTTTCCTTCAACCTTAGAGCTCTTTTCTTGGTGTAATTGAGATTTGAAGGAGCATATCCATTCTTTAGATAAAATATGATATCAACATATAATGATTCAACATCATTAAGGCTTACCTCATACATTTGTATCTCTGCAGATGGTTTTTCAGAAATAAGCGATGCTCCCGCTAGTATTTTGCAAAAGCCTTGACCTCTTACAATACTTGTTGGTTTGATTTCTACATCGTATTCTTGTAAGGCAGTAATCCAATTGGCTCTTTTCTCACCCACATCTTTCTGTACTAAGAAATTTCTTACCGCTGGAAACGGTACTATGATTTTTGTATGGGTTTTAAGTAGAAAGGGTCTGAAATATTTAATGGCTTTGAAAACAACATAAGCTTGTTTCTCTACATCTGAATAATTCAACTCAGCCCCTTGTAAATTTGAACTGAAAAAAGCAATTGGGGCTTCTTCCTTGTCTTGATTTGCTTGAGTGAGTATCGCAGCATATGATTTATAGGAGGAAAATGTATACAAAATAAAAGGATCAGAAAAATTTGGAGTTGCTAAAGATGGAGCATTAACAATTGCTTGTTTGATCAAATTGAATGCCTCATATTCATTTTGACCCCATTTGAAGTTTGAATTTTTTTTAATCATTGCTTGTAGAGGAGATACAATTCTTGAAAAATCTGGGACAAATCTCTTCACAAAATTAATCTGGCCAAGGAAAGATTGCATAGCTTTCTTTTTGTGAGGGAAGGGTATTTCAGAAATCTCCTTGATTCTATCAGGCTCAATATGAATTCCAGATTTTGACACTATGAATCCAAGAAGTTTTCCTTCACTTAATGCAAAAAATGATTTTTTTGGGTTAAGTGAAATTCCATACCTTTGACAACGTTGGAATATTTGTTTTAAATCTCTAAGATGATTGCCTTGTTTCTTGGAATATACAGTTATATCATCCAAATAAATTACCACTGATTTGTTAACTAATCCCTTGAAAGCGATATCCGTTGCTCTCTGAAATGTGGCACCAAAGTTGATCAGACCAAAAGGCATCTTTTGATATGCATAAGTGCCCCATTTGGTTCTGAACGTGGTTTTCAATTGGTCATCAGGATGAACCAACACTTGGTTATAGCCAGAGAGACCATCTAAGAAAGACATTAATTCTGATCCTGCAACTACCTGCAATATTTTCTCCATAGGAGGCAAAGGAAAATTATCTTTTTGACAGGCTTTGTTAAGATTTCGAAAGTTAATGCAAATTCTAATGTCTCCGTTCTTCTTTCTAACGGGAACCATATTGGAAACCCATTTAGAATGTCGAACAGGAAAAATAATATTGGCTTTCAATAACTTATTGAGTTCAGATTTGATCTGGTTTTCTAGATTGGGATGGTTTTTTTTCAACTTTTGTTGGACAGGTTTTTCATCATTTATCATTGGGATAGTATGTTGGATGATAGAAGTGTCATAAGTTTTGATTTCATCGTAGTTCCAAGTAAAAACACTTTTGTATTGTTTCAAAAGACGAACATATGCTAATTTTTCTTCAGGAGCTAGGCCGAGGCCTAGGTTGATATTCTATGGTTTGGTATCAGTTCCTAGATTTACTAATTCATAATTCAAAGTTGAACTTTGCAGTTTTGAATTGGTAGATATTTTGAATCGATCTTTCAAATCATAAAGGTCTTCTAACTTGGCTACTGACTTTGGCATAGCATTATTAGTGCTATCTTGTTGCAATTGTATGTCATGTTGGTCTTCATCAATTATCTGATTGGTGTAAGATCCTTCAGATGTGAGGAATATTACAATATCAGGATCATCATTGAAAAACCTCCAATTGGTAATGTTATCAGGAATCGAGGGTCTAAAGATTAATTCGATTGAAAATCGATCAGGACTATAGTCTTCTGCAGGAATGAGCTTGGAAGCTACGTTAGCTAAAAGGTCTGCACTTGCATTTTGGATTCTTGGAATCGATGAAATATTAAATGCTATAAAGTGTTTAGTCAGATCTTGAACTAAAGATTTATAATGCTTTAAATGATCTGATAAACAATGTATAGTATTGTGTACCTGTTTGATTACAATTTCAGAATCCCCAAAAACTTGTAGATATTTGATGTCTAATCCGATTTCTTTGTATAGTCCTTGGACTAAAGCCTCGTATTCTGCGGTATTATTGGTGCAATCGAACTCGAGTCTGCAAGTTAGCATAATTTTTTTTCCCTCTGGACTAACTAACACGCATCCTGCTCCTGCTCCTTCATTAGACTTAGAACCATCAAAAAATAACTTCCAAAATAAAGATTTATTCATAAGAGTATCTACAAAATTAATGCATTTAGAACTATCTATTTGAGAAAAAATTTCTATTTGAGATAAAACATAATGTTCTAAATAAGGTGAAGTATGAGCATTGAAATTTCCTAAGAAATAATCAACTGAATAGTTTCCAATGATATTATTGCTATATGCAACTGGTTCATTTTCTCCTTCCAGTTCCGTTACTATGTATTTCTGATGTTTTTCACGCTCAACCTTTATCTGTTTTGGTTTACCATTGTAAGGAAGCCACATGTGCAACCAATTAGTTGCAAAGTATCCATGAAGTTTTTCTGATCAATCTCTGCTAATAATTAAGCCATAAAATTCTGGAATATCTGCAACTAAAATTTCGATAACTTGACATACCTTTGGATTAGATGACAGCCTTATGGTAACCTGATTTAATTCGCCAATCACTTCAACTTGCGAACTGTCTAACTGGACTATGCGTACAACAGATTTTTGCGGTTGAATGTTCAACTTTGCACATATTGATTTTGGTAGAATATTAGATGAAGCTCCAGAATCCACTAAACAATTATGCAAATTTTTATTGAAAACTTCATAAGTAAGAAGAAAAGGAGGAGTATGAGATCTCTACCTTCCTCCAATTAAAGCGATATTTTCTAGATCAACTTTACTAATCGCATTATTTGGAGGTCTTCCCATTTCGTTGGAAGCTTGAGAAATTACAGGATCGGGCAAAGGTTTTTCTGGTATAGAATGTAATTCTTTCAAAAGTACCTTTTGCTGGTATTTTAACTTGCTCAATTCATAAAAAGTGATATTAGCCCTAGTCCTCTTCATGTCTTCTATGATATTATACTCCATTTCATCCGAAACGATCAGTATTTTTGATGGAGTTGATGAATCTATTTGTACTGGGCTAGTTTGAGTTGCTTTGGATGTCGTTTTCTTGGCTGCAACTTTATCTTTAGTCATTGAGCTTGCGCTCTTTGGATTAGGAGTAGGTTGAGGAGGATCAAGTTGATTTCTACTTCGAGTGCTAACCAGGGATGCTTCTTGATCTTCCTCATCTGGGAGGATGAAATCCCACATACCTTGTACTTCTACAACTTCTTCTTCATCGGTAGTTTCTTCAGTAGCAATCTCATCTTCTTCTTCTTCTGATTCAGCATTAGTAATAGCATTTGGCGGCTTTGAATCAGTTGAAGGGTTTCTTCTAAAAGGCTTGAAAGAATTTTTAGAAGAATTTTCTGCCACTTGTTTCTTAATGTCAACCATTTCATTGGACATGGTTTTCAAAACTTTCTGCAATCCTTCTAAATCGAATGGATCTTTCGATTGTTTTTTCTTGGGGTCTTCTTTAAAAGTAACCTTTCTGGATTTTCGTTCTTCTATCGCATTTTTCTTTTCTAGAGCAATAATACATTTCTCTACTGCTATTGCTTCCTTCATATTGTCTGCTAAAGTTTTTTTGTTAGCCCTATCAACGAAGACTGCTATATTTGATGGTAAAGCAGAGATGTACCATTCACTTCGCACTTTTTCACTAGGCTTGGAGGTAGTAGGAATTTTATTTAACAATTTATTGAAACGTGAATTAAAATCATTGATAGGCTCTTGATCAGTGTCGCTGTAGACCTATCATCACCAAACTTAGTCAAAAATTGATCTTGAAAGATATCCCAACTAGTAATAGATCCAGACGGTAACGAGAAATACCATGATCTGGCTGCTCCTTGTAAAGTATAGAGAAAAATTCGGACAACAACATCTTCATTAGTAACTCCATTGAGATTTATGGACAACATAAAAAAATTTATATGCTCTTCCGCTAGCATGCCTGCTTCAGGATTAAACTTAGGCAGCCATTTTTCAGGATGAGCCGGTATTTGACTCAAGGGTGCAGGCATTAAAACTGCCCCTGGGTTATTCCATGGAGAGGCCATCACTGAACTACCAATAGAGGAAAGTGTAGAAGACGATCTCTGCGGTTGAGAAGATGAGGATATTACGATTCTAGATGTTTGAGAAGGAGATGTGGAAGTTCCAGTAGACTGACGGACAATAGTTTGAAGTGGAGGGGTGGATGGTTGACTTTGCGGTGAAGAGGTTGAGATGGATGATGATGATGAAAGAGTATCACTATCAGACCCTTTAGGTGATTTCCTTGCTCTCTTCCTTGTAGGTAGAGGTAACTCATTTGGCTGAATGCCAAGCTTTTTACTATGTAATCTGGTAAGAGGATGAGTAGGATTATATTGTGAAGTCACACTGCCTTGAGATTTATCAGATCTTTGAGGTGATATTGAAAATCGCTGAAGTTTATGAATCAAAGATTCAACTTCAGGAGGTTCAATAGCATATTCTTCTGAAAAGTCAGGGTTTGTGGCAGTGGCTGTTGTTCTTTCGACTTCTGGCTCTAGATTTAAAAATTCTATGTGTGATGGAGAAGTCGGGGGAGATGGTGAGGGCGATTTACTCTCATAATGGTATTTATATTTTGACTTACTTTCCATTCATAGTTCGGGGCCCTCCTTCTAGCGCCAAATATGTTGAAGCCCCGAAAATTGGGTCTACAACAAGGGGGATACCCACCAGGTCCGAACCTTGGTTAGCAGCTCCTTTTCCGTTTGGTGTAGTGGGTCCGACTGGGGATAATGGGACCAGTTTCCCAATATGTGTGTGTGTGTTGAGAATTGATATTTCCTTTCTAAAAATTCCTAAGTGAAATGATTTTATTATAATTCTAATCTATTAACATGAAATTGTATTCTAATTAAACAGAAATATCTAATTCTAAACTAACCCAGGATGTAATCTTTTCTTTATGTGATCTAAAATGATTTCAAATAACAATTGGTAATAAAGATCATTCAACTGTTACAAGAAAATAATTCAATAAAGATGAACCACTTCGTATAAAAACTTAGACGAAATAATTGTGAAAAACATATCACATAATAAGCTACTCATATATTAAGCATAAATAAATAGCTATCACCGTACAAAAGTGCCAAATGATAACTCAAGCATTCAAGCATCAATATATAAACAACTAAACATAAATATCACTTTAACACAAAATCAGAAATAGTTAAGAGATAAAAGTACCATTTATAAATAGTTCTACTCATGAGCTTCAAGCAATAATGACTTATCTCTTCTTAATCCAACATCCACTAAGAGTACAAAAGTGCAACATCAGTAGTAGATATTAAATGCAGATATCAATAAATCATGTTCCATTCATTCATCAAAACCTCCTCAGAGGGTGCAAAAGTGCATGTTCTGAGGACAAGTTTTTGACAAATTTCAGGACCCTTCTCTAAATGCATGAGAAGGGTTTAAATACTACTAAATAAATCTAAAAATAATTTATTACAAAAATGTAGGATACGGTTTAAATGACCTTCCTCTTTTTAGGAAAAAAATAAAGAAAAACTAATACTAAATCTAAAATTAAAATTTAACAACTAACTACTTGTGAATCTGTTCTTTGGAATTGCAAGCATTCAGCATTGATTTGAGAAGAATAGGCTGGCCGACTTCAGACTTTAACTGTCCTGTGAAAACAGAATCGGCAAGAGCTGGCGCCATCTTCTCAGCAGAATTGATGATACACTTGAGAGTCATGCACTGGCTGTGTGGTTTTACCAAACATGCCCAGTAAGAATCCCAATTTAACTTTGTTAATCTTTTAATCCATTCTGCCCTTTCTTGAGCCTTCTGTCTCCAGTTTGTTTGTAGTTGCTGTGCTTTTGGTAGGTATCCAGGAGTAGTTTCAGAGATCAGATTTTCCTCATGCAAATTTTCATTTATGCAATCAATAATGTCGCTGGCTGTTGTGGCTGCTTCTTCTGTCGCTTGCTCTGCTTGCCTGATTTGTGCATCCCATTTATTAAAAAGTATTTCTTTGTGATTTTCATTGATTATAGGTGCACCTGCTCTTTTCCCCTCCTCTGTCTCTTGCCAAGCCAAATAGCCAGTAAATATTTTATCAGTTAAATCATAATCATGTCGTAAGTCTACGACATGATTAGTGATTTTATCACTTTCTTCACAATAAGAGTTCCATTGTGATATTCTTTGGCATAATATTTCATGTTGTTGCAGTAGTTGATCATTTAAGGAAATAGACTCTGTGATAAATTCGGTGAGCTTGGGATCATCTTTGTGCATCTCTTGCATAACCTGTAGCTGTTTCTCTTTTTCGACCAAACTATTCTGATATCCAATCTGCATTTGTTGAAAATCTAGTTGTAATTTTTCAAGTTGTTTCTGTGCTTCATTGTTAGCGTTGGCTTGTTGCAGCTGTTGTTGCAAGACCTGTACTTGATTTTCTTTCTCATTCAGTAATTGTTGTATCTCAGATGCTTTATCAATGGCTACATATGCATAAGCTCCTGTGATCTGAGATAATTTAGTGAGATTTTCAGTTGGATCAGTATTAGGATCTTGCCATAAGACATCTAATTGTTCTGCATCATGAGAGAGCACATTTTATAATTTCCTTTTCTTCCTTTGTTTTCTTACCACTACCTTGTGTTGTGGACTATAGAATACATCAAGAGGAGGAATTTCCTCTATTTTGAGCATGAGTTCAGAGGATGGGGTAATGGGAATATGTTATGTTTCTGAGACATTGGTAGTTATTCCTGTGACTATATTTTTTGTTGTCTGTACATTACTCACAGGTGTCTGTGTGTTTTGTCCTTCAATATTAATCAAATCATTGAATGTTTCCATTCCTTATCTAATTCAGTTCTAACTGATGGTTTCTATACAACGAGAGGGGGAAGATTTAACTGAGGAGAGGTTGAAACCTGTTGCTGTGAAAATTCCTTTGACTGGGTAGTATCCCTTACTGACCCTTCACTTTTAGAGTGTTCAGAGGTTTCTCTTCCGGACTTTGACTTAGACCTGTTTGTACCTGAACTTCTACTGAGACTGATACTAGGAGTTGGTTCCCTTACGGGTTCCAAGCGTAATTTATCCAAAGGGATAGTAGTTAACCTCCTTTCTCTGTATAATTTGAATTCTTGAAACTCTGTTGGAGGAAACTGTATTTGAGCCGAATGTAGAATTTCTTTAAATGCGCCTTTTTCTTGGAACATGTCATCAAAAAGATCTTCTTCTTTAGAAAATACTCTTATTTTGACTGCAGTAGTGAAATTTTTAACAATATCATAGGGGTCAAACGGTATTCTTGGAAATTTGAACAAATGTAAACATGTAATATTGTTTACTTCTTTGAATGCATGACCAATATCAAATAATGAAAAGGCCCCACAGGCCACATGAAATTGTGGCCAGATAGCCTTCTTCTTGTCCTTCAAATCTTTTGTCAAACCTCCTTCTCCACAGGTTTGATAAGCAATTTCTCGCGCCATGAGTTTGTCAGGGACATACAAAGGTAAAACATGGGGGGAAGAAAAACTTCCAAAAACCCTAACATATGTAAACAATTCTTCTCCAAACCATCTCGCAACAGGTAGTATGTCTACCTCGGCTTCAGAAGAAAACCTTGGAGCGTCTTTATCATATAACATTCTGTACAGGGGCAACATGATTCCATGGCAAATCTTGTAAAAATAGGGATTGAACTTTGAATCCCACAATTCTTTGTGATAAACATGAATGGGTAGGGGATCTTGAGTTGTCCATTTCCAATCCATTAAAGGAAACTTAGAAACATAACAGATTGAATCCATCACATAAGCAGATAAGTAAAAAGGAGGATAAATCCTCTGAGAAACAGTTCTTTTAGACCGATAATTCAAAATAGTCGTGGCTAAGTTGTCAGATAATATCTTAGACCAGTCCACAATAGTAGCATTAACAGCAGCATTCAATAACGGTATCCATTCAGAAAAAAACTTATTAATGTCTGGCTTTCCAAAAAGCCGACAGAGCATAGCAGCAGCAAAGCAATACGGAGAAGTGAGAGAACCAGTACTATACATACCGTGTTTATCTTTCTTCAGTGGTTTGTCTCTCCTTGACTAGTCCTTGGTGCATTCTGCCAAGTTTTCATTTTCTTTGGCAAAATTCTCCATGAACTGTGTGTTATAAGTTGCTTGCGGCTCCGACAAATGATACATGAGTCTCAAATCTTGTGGAGTAAATGAGCCAATGAGCTCTTGACCCTGAGTCTTAAACTTTCTGTTTGTAATATCAGTATTGTCGAGTACCCATTTAACCATGTCTGTGTATGGAATAATTCTAAGTCTCGCCGCTATTCGGTGCAAGAATGAACAAGCTAACTCTGTGATGGATGCATCAGAAGACCCATGCGAGCCTGCAGTAGCTGTAACCTCCATTACTTTGGGGTTCTCTTCCTCTAGTATATTATACATGCCCTCCCAAGTAGTAATACCAACGTCTTTGTTATAGGCGGTGTCTGTATACAAGGGAGTCATTTCTTTCTCTTCAGAACTCGAAGCCTTGTCTTTATTTCCCATTATACTCTGAATATTGCTTTGTATAGTTCTCTGTTCTTCGCTCCTGCAATTTACGAATTAAGTGAGAATAATGATAAGAAAAAGGTGACGGGAAAGTTTAAAATGTTGAAGACGTATAAAATATACCACCTTACATGAAACGGCTCTTCGATCACAACAAAACCAAATTTCATTAATGATTGACAACCAATTCATTGATTAACATTAAAGCGCATAACGAGATCTCTATTTATGGAGAAATCTTCTTCGTAAAACGAGCCTTAAGGATCTGCGATAAGGCGATCTGCGATTTGCTTCACAATATCATAGATCGAAGTATCGCACATCGCATTATCGCAATATCGCAATATCGTAATGTCGCACATCGCAATATCGCAATATCGCTGAAGTGGAACATGTGACAATCATTCGTTAACATATTTTTGTGACATGCGATTTGCGATATGTGCCATCGCATATCGATGATTTTGAGGTTTTTTAGCGTAAGTGATATTTGAGACATGCGATGCGATGAACATTTTTCATGTATAGTTTCGCATCGCAATATTGCAATTTTAGAATTCTGCTTGTAAAGAGATATCCATTACTTTTTTGTGATGCGATATTCCTTTAAGGAATGATTTTATTCTATCTTATCATAAAACTTAAGCTTTTTAGATTTTTCAAGAGGTAGTTTCCTAAGTTTGTGATATCAAGTTTTATTGAACAAAGAATACAAGTACTAATTGATTTTTAGATTTTTTGATTAAGGGTCCCCTCTTTATTTCGTATTATTACTAATACTAAATAAGAAGGGGGGTTGTTGTTGGCCACAACACCTCCCTATCTCCCCAATTTTTTAAGGATTTTTCGCTAACTCCCTTCCTTCTCATTTCTGTACCTAAAATATTTGTACCATTATGCCCTGTTTTCCTAATTTTTCACCTTTGCTTTCCACCACATCAAGCTAGGCTTTTCCTTGTTGACAAACATCATGGATGGTGAGAAGTGAAAGGCCCATAAGGGAGGTCATCATTCCAGGTTTGATCCATCCAATTTGGAGGAGATCAATGCTTCTCCTTATGTCAAGAAATATTTTGAAGACAATGGTTGTTTAAGATTTTGTGAAAGAGTTCAAGAGGTAGGCTGCCATGCTTAATTGACAAGTCTTTTTACCACCATGAGAGATAAGGCTAACATAGCAGGGGTTGAGTTCACTTTATCAGCAGATGCTATAGCCTCAACAATAGGTATCCCAAACCATTAGAGAAATATGGTTCAAAGGGATGGACTTGGACATTGAGAACTATAAAATATTCTTAAAACCGCATTGCAAATATGCTTCTGAACACATCTTTCCTTTCAAGAATTTACTTGACAGGTATGCCCCATTGTTGAAGCTAATCATGAATTATTTTACGTTTGCCTCATTATCTATTCAGGAGTTTGGTCAAAATGACTGAAAAAGTACAAAGTAAAGGCAAGGATCACCATACTAATTTGTTCCACCATGGTTTGATCAAGGTTATATTTTTGCATCAACTCTCAGAAATCAATATGCCTTGGGAAAAATTCATGAAGTCAATTTCATATGTGCCTACTACTAGTCCACCCATCATTCAGAGCATACCTTCAACAACAAAAAATCCAAAGGAGGTTGGCTCTTCAAGTAGACAAGCATAATTTCAAAAGACGCCAAAGGGATGAAATTACTCAAAATTATGAGAAGGGTAAAAGGATGGTTTTTTCTCCTATGATCACCAAAGATTTTCTTTCACCTAAAACTATAATTGAGCAAATAGAACCCATAGATCAACCACCTATGCATGAGGATGAGTCACCTTTGCAGCAACATGAAGAGAAAGCAACTATGGAGGTTGATATGGAAGAGCAGGTGGAAGATAAATCAGCTGAGGATATAATTCGAGAAAAATATGAAGATATAGTAGAGCTTAAGGACAACCTCTCAAGGGAAAAAGTTATGATAACCTTCCTACAACAAGAAAATATACAGTTGGAAGTGAAACAACTGCTCCAAAGAAAAACAAAGACGGATCTTAAGGCAAACAAAGGTAAGGGAAAAAAAGTGGTAGATGGTGATAATTTGGAAGACATGGAGGTTGAAATAAATCCAATGAGGCCAAGAAAAAGAGGATTAACTAGACAAAAAGAACAAGAAAAAGAGTCATCTCCTCCATTAGGTCAGCTAAGCTTTGATGATTAATCACTATTGAGATTGAGAAAGACAAAGAGCTTTGGCTTGACAGGGTGAATGTGCATCTTGAAAATATTTTGAAGAAGGAATTAAGGAATAATAATTTCAAGAGGAACATGGAGAGACACTATTTCACCAGGAACCAAATCACCAAAGTCAGGGTTAAGAATTTGAAGAAAAAGCTTAAAGAAACTTTAATTAAGCTAAAAGAGAAAGACAAAATGGATTTGCGAGATGAGGCATCCCTATATGTATAGATCATCATTCAAGGATGCTATGGACCAAAATCCAGTAATTTTTGAGAAATTTTGATACTTTTTGTGATTTTTGGAAAATTATGGAAATTTCACCCTTGTAGAAGCGTTGCACAGCTATGCGATGCTTTTCCTCAGAGGCTCCAAATGAGATTTTATCTACATGGTTGGATTTCTCTTGGAGTATATATTCCAGATGTGGTCTTCGTTTTTTATGACACCTCTTATTTTTCAAGAAAAAATAAAAAAACACCCTGTTTTTCATGCTTCTGCCACTGTTTTTCCCTATGCACGGTGCTTCTGGAGTAAGCTTGGAAAAATGAAGTTTTGAAGGCCTTACAGGAGGTAATTTGTCAGTTTCAAGGTTGGGTTGGATAGAGGACATCTAGGGATATCTTTCCCAATCTTCAGATCAACAGGAAGTTTCCTTAAAGCCACCTAAAAATGCCCTCTAAGTGGCGCGATGCTTCTGCTGAAAAGCGCGACACTTCTGTGTGCCACGGGACGCTTTTGTATTGGATGCCTTCTGGACAAGTGTCAATGAAAAATGATCCAAATATTGAGATTAAAATTTTCCCATGAGTTTTTTTGTGGATAAGGAAGTTTTTTTTTCCCCTCATTGTTGAGAAATCATGTAATTACTCAAGGAGACAAAGACTCCCAATTATTAGCTAAATTTTGGGGGACTGTTTCTAACTTCCCTAAATTATAGGTAATGGCTCATAGGGTGCATTTATGATGTATTTTGGATCATATTTGGACCCAATGAGGTGGAATCTTCTCTATTTTCTATATGTAGTCCAAATCAAGTCATTTTAGAGGTTGGATAGTTGATATTGCAGTGTGGAGCTTATGTACAATCTTTTTAAGTGAAATCGAGTTGCAGCTATAATTTTGGGACTCTAGTGGTATGATTATTAGAATTTCTCTTTCTCAGTAACACAATAAAATTGAATTTTTATGCTTCCATGAAATCACATGTATGCTTCTATATGATAAATCTTATGAGTCTATGAACATAATTCTTGCTTTTTGTGCTATGTTTTATAAGATTTTCATAAATTTGTTTTACCTCTTCTGATGAATGAACTCATGTAATATGCTCATTTTGACTCTCTCTCTATTTTCAAACCCTATACCACAATGACAATATAAGTATGTTTCTAAGTATACCTACCTAGCCTCATCTTCATCTCTGCAACTATTCATTTGAAATCAGAATTAAAACCTAGACCTAGTTCCTAGACTGACATTCCTATCCAGCAAAATTCAAAACAAAACCCTAATTCACTCAGCTTATATTTAGTCTAAGATCATTTCATTTCCAGTCACCTCATTGACTATGAAATTTACATTGAGAGAGCCCTCTCTTGTTTGGTAGGGCTACCTGCCAAATCTAAAGTTTGGTTTGAGGTTACCTCCTTCAGTCTTCTTTCTCAGCCTTGGGAAATGGAGGGAGTGATAACATTTTTGGTGCCTTTGCTAGGGATCGATTATAAAACATTCCCTGGGGAAACTTACTTTAGTTCACCGAATTTTAGACTTGTGGGTGATAATTTCTGACATTCGAAGAAGGCTGAGTTAGTAAATTTGAGCCAAAGTGAAAATTCTCAAGAAAATTGGATCCCAAAAGACACACTAGGTCAAATCGAGACCCAAATCCCTCACCAACTATTAATTACCATGAGATTCTTTGAAGAAAGCAGAAAACAAAGTCTCAAAAAGTTAGAAAGGGTATACCCCCAATTTTCAAATTGAAATCCTTGCCTACGAGATTTATTGCTCCAGACTATTTGTCCTTCAATTTTAAATTCGAGACATCTCTGTTCAGGTCTAGTCTGAATCCTTCCTTTTAGAAACTGTTTTTGACCCCATTGATTTTGAGACCTACTTGCCATTTTCCGAGTCTTCTTATTTCGAGCTTGATAGTGAAGCTTGGTCAAATTTTCATAAACTTTAGGGTTTGGTAGATAAGTTTCTAGTAACTTTTGAAAAGTTTTATTTCCAATACCAACAATAAGCTTTTGCTTCACCATCTACTATCACACCTTCTCACACAGCTACACCATCATCCCTCACTTTCACTCCATCATTACCTCTGCATTTATACACTCCATCAACACCTCCACAACCTCCTCCATTAGTCATGGCCAGATTTTAACCGTTGATTCTACCACCACAACTCACTACAAAACCTCAAAATTATGGTCAAATATTTCCTCTATTTGATGGAACATCAGAGGTTACTGCTCTCCAACACATTGTCAAATTAGTTGATTTCATCGATCTTGAAGATATTGATAATAATGATGCCAAGATGCACATTTTAGCACAGAGTTTCTCATGAGAGGTTAAGAAATGGTTTTGCTCCCTAACAACTGGTTTCATAGCTAATTCACAACAACTGATTGATTGATTTATGGTGAAATGGAAGGAGAAGAAAAACCCTTTGCAGATTCTATATGAATACAACACCTTGAAAAGAAATCCTAACGAGTATGTGCAAAAATTTATAGCTAGATCCAATAGAATTTATGATTCCATTCCTGAAAACATCAAGCCTCCTCCAAGCCTCGCACTAATTCATTACCCATATGGTTTCGATCATGATATGGCTTACCAGCTGAGGGAAATAAATCCATCTACCCTTGAAGAAATGCAGAGAAATGCAGTGAACATTGAAGCGAATCTGATTATCAATAAGTCAAAAATAAAAATAGAAAAGAGGGTAACCATCAAGGAAGAAACATCTACTTCATCAAAGGGAAAACTCGATACCTTGATCAAAACAATAGAGAATATGACAGACAAAATGACCATCGTGGATAGACAAGCCAAGCCCTCAATCAGAAATCCCAATTTTATGGGTCAAAATTAGCACCCTCAATACAAGATCAAGGAAAGGGAGCAGAGGGGTCAGAATCAACAATGTTAGCAGCAAATTCACACTCCATTTCAGCAAAACTATACTGAAGGCCCTGATGAAGAATAAGAGGGTATTTAAGGCAAAAATCATTTATTTGAGAAAAATCAACAACCTATTTTCCTGGCTGAAGAAGATCAGTTTTCTAGAGAAATTTATGCACCGAATGATCAAAAATATGTTTTATCAAATGATGATATGTTATCAGTATAGACAGAATATTACCAAAGAGGATATCAGAATTCTCTTACGTAGGTGCAAAGGCAGTATGGTTTGAGAAATAGGAACGTGCCTATAACCTCAAGTCAGAAAAAAATAGAATTCTCAAATAGATGCTCACCATAAAGAGATGAATACTTAAAATTAGAGCAAAGATAGAGGATCTGCTATTCCTAATCATGGGAAAGGCAATGAACCTTCTACCATCAATCAAAATAAAGATAAAGAAGTTCAAGATGGAATAAAAAGAAATGAGATTCCACACAAATATTAGCCCGAAAAGAAAGACACACCATCCAAAGAGGTAGAAAAAAATTATGCCTTATTTAGTCTTGAAAATGAAATCCCAAAATTGAAAGCCTCCATTCCTTTAACTGAAATAATCAAGAATGATCAATATAAGTTTCAAGTAGCGAAGTTTCTTGGGGTGGATCAAATGTTTGATATGGTGAATGTGAGTGATGATCACCCTAAACTTTTATTTGGTCCTACTGTAGATGATGACTTAGAAGATAGTGAGGTCCCTCCTTTTTATCTTAGCCTAAAAATCCATGTTTGTACCCTCCATAATGCCATTTTAGACTCTGGAGCGTTCATAACCTCATGCCTAAAGCCATAATGGACAAGCTAGGATTGGATATTACAAGACCCTACCATGACCTTTACTCTTTTGATTTAGGAAGGGTTAAATGTTTTGGTCTCATTAAAGATCTAGTGGTGTCTTTAGAGAAAATTCCAACCAAGAATGTCCTCATAGATGTTGTTGTAGCTGATATCCCTCCCAGATATGGAATGTTGCTCTCCCAATCATGGGGAGAAAAACTTAGAGGCACCTTGTAGCTCGACTTTTCCTATGCTACTATACTAGTCTTTGGGAAACTCAGAAAACTATACTGGAAAAATAATATGAAGTACATGATCAATAGAAAAGAAAAGCCTAATAAAAACCCAATACATGTTTTTCACATGGATTTAGAGTCTTTTATCTTATTCAATGATGATTGTTCAACATCGTGAGAATTTTTTATGAAAGATAAATAGAAAATTCAGAATTTTCAAATTCTGTTTTAAAAATTTTAAGTGTAGAAAAAAAAAAAAAAAGGAAGAAGAAGAAGAAGAAGAAGAAGATGCCAAGTGGCTTGGAGCCAAGTGCATCCGCCAAAAATAGAGATGAAACAGTGAAACAAGCAAAACCTATTGGTACAACAAACCTTTCTCAAGAAGTTAGTCAAGATCAGTCATCCAAATTGCAACTTCCTGATCAAGAAAGTGGTTTGTGAACCATGGATTTCAATGGAGCCTTAGGTAAGGAAGGACCTTGAATTGGAGTTTGGATTCACAGCCCTATGAATCAATCATCTAACCTTCCTCCTAATGTTCAAATTTCTTCTTACAAATTGGCATTTTATTTTTCAAACAATGAAGCGGAATATGAGGCTTTGATAGCCGGTCTGAAAATTATTAAGAAATTAGGTGCTAAGAAAATATCTGTGTATGGCGACTCCGAATTGGTAATAAAACAATTCAAAGGGGAATACCAGGACAAGAATCCTAGAATGCGAGCTTACCACAATGAAATGATAGACATCCTCAAGACTTTCACTGCATATACTTTGTCATTGATTCCTAGGAATAACAGTGTCATTGCTGATTCTCTTGCCACTTCAGTCAACATGTTCAAAATTCCAGTGTATCCCAACAAAAAGTATGAAATTAACGTCAAACATTGCCCTGCTTTTCCAGATAATGTTCAGTATTGGAAATTTTTTCAATATTACAAACAAATCAACAACTTCTTGCAGACGGAAGAGGAGTTTGTAAGTTCACAAATGGATGACTAGTTTTATGAAGATGATCAAGAAATGCATGCAACAGAAATGAAGGTACTACAGTTGAAATACGAATCTATTTCAAGAGGTCTTATACCTTTGGAGGAGCTTTTTGACCAAGATGATGTTGCACGAAAGCCAAAAATGCTGCCAACTGAAGTAAGAGTGGAAGACCTAAATCTTGGCACTCTTGAAAACCCCAAATGGTCAATATTTCAAAATCCTTGAGCTCAGAAATGAAAGGTAAATATGCAACACTCATGTGTCAGTTTTCTGATGTTTTTGCATGGGAGTATTCTGATTTGAAAGTGTATGATAAGATTATAACTCAACACACCATTCCTTTAAAGCCTGATCAGAAGCCTTTCCGCCAGAAACTAAGGAGAATGAATCCCAAGTTGATTCCCTCCATTTAAAAAGAAGTTAATGGGTTGTATATTACTGGTATTATAGTTCCTCTTCATTTTTCAAATTGGAGGTCAGACTTAGTGGCAGTAAGAAAGAAGACCGAGGAGATTCGCTTGTGTATAGATTTATGTAATCTGAATAAAGTATCACTGAAAGACAACTACCCACTTCCAAAGATGGATCATATTCTGGAAAGGGTGGTTGGTTCTTCCAGACTTTCATTGTTGGATGGATATTCCAAGTATAATCAGATTTTAGTTCATCCAGATGATCAGGAGAAGACAACCTTTACAACACCTTGGGGTACTTTTATATATGCTAAAATTCCCTTTGGATTGAAGAATGCAGGAGAAAATTTTCAACGAGCGATGGATATCACCTTTTCCAATGAAAAGGATGTCTTTTTGGTCATTTATCTTGATGAAATCATAATTTTTTCCAAGACGGATGAAGAGCACTTGCAGCATTTGAAGACAATTTTTCAGAAGTGCAGAAAATTCGGCATATCGCTGAATCCAAAGAAGAGTCTCTTTTCTATGGAAGAAGGGAAATTTCTTGGTCATATCATATATAAAGACGACATCTAGATAGATCCTTCGAGGATTGAGGCAATTCAGAATTTGGACTATCCTAGAAGAAAGAAGGAAATCCAATCATTCAATGGTAAAATCAATTTCTTGAGAAGGTTTATTCCTAACCTTGCTAAATAATTAAGATAAATTACTGATATGTTGAAGAAAGAAAGCGAGGTGAAATGGTACGATGAGGCAAATAAATATTTCATTCAAGTTAAGTTTGCGTTGTCTCATGCTCCTATTCTTATCATCCCGGATTACACACTTGATTTCATCATTTTCTCCTTTTCTTCTGAACATACTCTAGTTGTTGTCTTTATGCAAAAGAAAGATCAGAAAACAGAGCAACCCATTGCCTTATTCAGTAGAACCATTAGAGATGCAGCCTTGAAGTACAATATCATCAGAAAACAGGCCTTGGTGCTAGTTAAAGCATTGAAGGAATTTCGAGTCTATCTTCTTCACTCTCATGTTCTTGCATATGTCCCAAATGTTGTTGTCAAAGACATGCTAACATAGAATGATCGTAAAGGTCGACATGGCAAGTGGATAGCTGCCATGCTGGAGTATGACTTAGAAATCAAACCTACAAAACTAATCAAGGGACAAGGTTTGGCTAAGCTCATGAAAGACTCAAATTTACATGCCTTGGACATCAATTTCACCGTTGCATTATCTGAGGAGCAAGAGGTTGATTCATTACTTAGGTATCTGAAATTTTTACTTCATCGCCATGGTTTGCTAATATTGTTCATGTGTTGCAACATTTGAATCCTCCTCCCGATTTTTCCAGTAGTAAAGGTAGATCTCTGAAGTTGAAGGCTCTTAAGTATTGCATTCTTAACAATGTTTTGTATTGGAAATATTAGGGCGGAGTTTTATTGAACTGTTTGGTAGAAGGTGAAGTTGAAAAAGTGATGAATGACTTTCATAAAGGTGATTTTTTGGTAATATTTTCTGGAAGACTACAACAAAAAATATTTGGAGGGTTGGCTTTTATTGCCCAAGTTTGTTTTCCGATGTTTTTAAAATTGTCATGAGTTTTCATGAATGTCAAAATTTTCAGGGAAAGAGAAAGCTCTTACTGCTGCCCTTGAAACCAATTGCAGTTCAAGCACCCTTCCAGTAGTGTGAGCTTGATTTCATTGGAGAGATTCACCCTCCATCATCAGCACAACATAAGTGGATACTCACTACCACCGATTACTTCATAAAGTGGATTGATACCATCCCCACAAGACAAGCTACAGACACCGTCATTATTCAGTTTTTGGAGATAAATATTCTGTCTCATTTGGCTACCCACAGAAAATTATCACTGAAAATGTGGTCGCCTTTAAGTCCAAAAATATGATAGACTTTTGTGATAAATATCAATAAGACTTGAGCATTCTACAACATAATATCCTCAAGGCAACAGGTTGGTTGAATCTTCAAACAAATCATTGGTGAACATAATCAAGAAATTGCTGCAAGAGAACACGAGAAATTGGATAATTTTTTTAGTTTAATGTGTAGAACACATGTTTAATTATGAAAATGAATCATTTTGGCGATGGGTAGATTTTTATCACTTTTTCAGACTCATTAAAACTTACAAAAAATCGAAATACTAGAGTTACCTTTAAGCTCTTTTCTGACTCTCGAAATGTGAAAAGGTTGTCGAGTATGCTTGTTTGTTTTGAACTCGTTAAAAAAAATGAAACAAACGTCTACTTGATATAAGTTTACCCCTTTTATGGATCATGTGGAGTATTTACGAAAAATCTATATGTTGACTAATCATGGTCAGTAGAGTTCTCTCCTACATTACTTTACCCTTTTCTGGGCTTTAGAGTCTAAATTCAGGAAAAAGGACATTTCAAAGTTTACTTATGTTTTTCTCCTGACCCACTAAAAATTAAAAACACCAAGCTTCACTTTCTCCATGCTCGTTAACTCTACTTTGAAAGAGCTGAATGAGTTTCGCTTTCTTTTCTTTTAAAACTCTTTAAAAGTGACATCGATTCATCGCTTCACTGGACTTGTAAAACATAAACAGTACAGTACTTTTCCATCATGACAAGACCGAACCACTCCTTCCTAGGGTTCGTTAAAAATACTCTGAAGGACTCATCCAAATGATGAGCTTAAAGAACAAGCATATGTTATCCTCCTCAACCTTGCACAAAAACAAAGAGTTACTTGCCAGTAATGGTGGGGTAAAATTGGGAAGAAACATTCCTTTTTGTATTACAGAAGGCAGTATGTCGCTCTTGAACATGACACTTTGTCACCTTTGTGTTTGGGTTGGGAAATCCATTTGTCTCAAAGCTAATCATACCTCTTTGAAAGCATTCTGTTGGTTTTGGGTATTATTTTTTAGTCAAATGTTGCAAAGTCAAAATGTCATGTCACTGATATGTTCAAGAGAATTCCAACCTCAACTAAAATTACCTCGCAATTTGTAGCCTTCAATTGCGTTAGCCATTCCTGAGTCAGTCTTGGATCACTTCATCTTTTTTCTTCAAAAAATGACATAAGTTTCATGTCGTAGGCCCTCCTATGACGGTTCGCTTCCTATCGACTACAGCTCATTATATGGGAAGTTGATCTAGAAACCTTCTTTAGTACCTTGAAGCCCGCATGCCCTAATGACAGGTTTCTCACCTTTGATGATAGGTTCTCATAATTTACCTTCGATCAAATGATTATATGAGTGTTCAAATTTAGGACATATTTTCACACTTCATATATTGTACTAGGGCACCTTGAGAAAAAATGTCATTATTGGTGGTTCCTCTCGCACTTGTTAATGGTTCACACCATTGACTAGTAATTAGGTGGTTTCCACCATGTTCGACTTCGAGACATTCACTCGCATGGCTAGATTTGTACTATCGATCGATAGAGATGGAGATCAAGACCCCAGATCTAGTTTCATTCATCCAAGTTGTGTGGAGTTATGTATTGATGATTGTACAAATAAATCCATTTTTTATGGCTATGCCCATACTGTGTCTACTGTTGACATGGATCTTTGTGTATTTCCCTAATGATTCATTGAATTATTTATACTCTGAGTATGGTAATGCCTACCTCAGTGATGATTGTATATTGTATTGTAACCCTTGATTGATTATTTGAGGTCTCCAACCATGGTCTCTAATCTGAAATTTGGCATGATAAAGCACTTCAATCCTCAAACATCTTTTCTAACTTTTTAATTTAGGGGGAAATATGTTACACGTCATTTTGTGATCATGGAAAATGACAGTCAATCTAGATCTTTCACTATCCACCAAAGTGTTCCAAATCATTCCTCTATAAGGCTAAAATCTAAACAATCCCAAAGAAAATGAGAATTCTGGATTACAAGGTTCAAAAACCTATTTTTGAGTACCTACGCGATTCCCTAGCTAAATTTTGTGCATACGCAGATTTGACCATTATACCTAGCGCAAAAGTGCGTTTTGTCTTCCACTGTAAACTGCACACATGACTCAACGAAAGTAAAAATAAAAAGTTAAATCTAGAAGCTTTTTTGGGTGAATATTTTCCAAATGAAAGCTTCGAGTTGATGCTTACTCAGGCCTGATCGCAATGTTCATGGAGCTAATTCCCTTTCTTTGTGGAGCCCTAATCCCACTATTTGAGGATCTCACCCTTGAGATGAGGATCTCAAACCTCCTCCTCTTGGCCTATAAATCCAACATAGACCAAAGGGATTGGGAGGACTACTAAAGGTAAACTTATGCTTCTAAAATAAGGCTAGAAGGATTTTCATCCAAGGAGAAGATTGGAGATCATTGGAAGGAGCCATACTTCATCAAGGCTAAGATTGTGTAACTCCTTCATTCTTGAGATTAATACCAACGAGTTTTTCTTTCCACTTTAATGTTTAATGGAATTGATGTATTATGTATTTCCTTCCATTTTTCCACTGATAATGATATTAGGTACTAGTTTCCTTGATCAATAGTATGAGTTGTATTGAGTCAATTATCTATCATATGCCTTTTATATTTTGTTGTTACTATGTTTTTAGGTCTGGATCCTAAGCATTGAGGATCTACATCAAATCATAGTGAGGATCTTCAACATGAATTTCATTTGAAATGTATGGATTCCATATTTTACCATTCTTATTTATGATTTAATAGGAATGAACTTAGGGAAATATTTTCTTGCTTGTCTGTTTTTTACTAGAGTCAGTCATTGAATCTAGGGAGATTGATTTTGTCCACATAAGCAATTATTCTATCATAACATGACAACCAATAGATTATGATTCCCTAGGGAGGGGTAAGACTTGACTTGAGAGGAAAATACAAACCTTGAATTAATAACTCCCTTAATTTGATGGTTGGGAAGATGAATGGTCAGGGAGAGTTTATAAAAATGAAAGAGAAAATCCATCGGGGAGATTTTTCTTTTGAACATTACTCCATTATTCTTCTGATACACTCATTTTTTCCCTTTCTCACTCACAAATTTGATTTGGTATGAGAATAGGTGACAACTTGTGTAACATGAATTGAATGTGTTATAGTGATTTTTCCTTGGACTAGATGGCTATGAGGTCTAGGAGTTGTCCTCTTTGTGTGTGGCATAAAGAGAACTGAAGAGGGGAGGGAAAAGGGACTGAAAATATCAAATAATAACTACATTGTGTTGTCTAAACATGCATTGTCATTTTTTAATACTTATGGGCCTTCTCAAGGAATGGAAAGGCCGAACACTGATATTCTCTCCCCTGTGCTGAGGAGAGTGGCCTTCACTTTTTGTATTAAACCTGGTCTAGAAATTGTGTGCTAAATCCCCGAGTTTAGTTTATTCCTCAAGGCCTTAATATTTGGCTTGGGGGTGGCCAACTATAAGAAATATTATAGCATAGCCGAGCCTATGGTTGGGTGGAGAGTGGCTCACCCTTAGTCAGTTCCATATTGAAAAATTTTCGACTCAAGATAAATATCTATTATGCATGGTTATTTAATTTTTCTTTTCAACAATTTTATATGTACATGCATTTACCATTCAACAAATTTATCATGGTTGTGGTTGTTATACTATTTGGATGCAGCTTTTTATATTTATTAAATTTTGTAACAACACTGCTAGAGGAAGATAGGCTTCCTAAATTCTTCTTTAAATAGTTCATTTTTGAATTTATAAGATAAATTTTATTATGGGAGGTTCCATAAGCTGAAACTTTGACCATAGTGAGGGGAGATCCCGCTGATCCTCCAGTCCAATTTTCAATTCTTGGGTCACACAATTTCAAGAAATATGATCATAGGAAGTTGGGCTTCCTAAATGCATCTTTAAATAGGCCATGTTGGAATTTATGCTATAAAATTTCTTCTAGGAGGTTCTAGAAGTTGAAACTTGGACCATAGTGAGGGGAAATCTTGTTGATCATCTAATGCAACTTTTAGATCTTGGGTCATTATATTTTAGGAAATATGATCACAGGAAGTTGGGCTTCATAAATGTATATTTAAATAATCCATGTTGGAATTTCTCCTATAAATTTTCTTCTGGGAGGTTCCAGAAGCTAAAACTTGGACCATAGTGAGGGGAAATCATGTTGATCACCTGGTCAACATTTCATATCTTGGGTCATAAAATTTTATGATATATGATTAGAGGAAGTTGAGCTTCCTGGATGCTCCTAAAATCATGTATCAAACAAGCCATGTTGGAATTTCTTTTGGGAGGTTCCAGAAACTAAAACTTGGACCATAGTGACAGGATATCCCACTTATCTTTTGTTCCAAATTTCAAATCTTGGGTCATGATATTTTAGGAGATATGATCATAGGAATTCAAACTTTATGGATGCTCCTAAAATCATACATCATATATGTCATGTTGGAATTTATATTATAATTTTTCTTCTCGGAGGTTCTAACAGATGAAACTTGGACCATAGTGAGGGGAAATACCACTAATGATCTGGTTCAATTTTCAAAAATTGGATTTCTATATTTTAGGAGATATACCCTTAGGAAGTTTCTATATTAATTTGCATAAAAAATGTTTGAATAAATTCCTAAATGGTTTAATGGTTCACTTCATATAATTTTTTTGTTGAAATTCCCCAATGAGAATGTTGTTTTATGGATGGGGATAGTATTCTTGTGTGTTAGCATTGTTGTATGATAGTATTGTTGTAGTTTATCTATGAAAATTTGTATGTAAAGCATTTTAATAAATGAGTTAAAGGTGTTTTATTACAATTTGCATATAAACTATTTGATGAAATACCTCAAAGACAAAAATCAAATGTTGCATGATTGAGTGGCATATTTTAGTTAGTATGGTACAAGTGGAATCAAAGCAATGTTCTTATATGATTTCACACAATTTTTTTGACAAAATTTCTTCAATACAAAGACTACTTAATTTGTTGTATACAAAGTATTTGAAGAAAGGTTTACATGTAAAGTGTTTGACAAAATGTACAAGAGATGAAAATCATTTTTTTGCAAGTGTGGTTAAGAGAAATTTAGTAGGGGTATGAGACAAAGTGGCATCAAAGCTTATATTCAAGTTATTTAAAAGAAAAATAAAATTTTGGGTTCTCGGTAACCTTAGTTAGACATTGAGGGAACTGGTTATGTGACAACACCATCCTATTGGAGCCACAAATCTCCTTGCCTAAGTACCAAATTAGAAATACCTGTATAGCGACAAAGCTAAGGGTTTCACACACAAAGTACTTATAACTTTACTTACATGCTTCATACTTCATGCATTTCACAACACCATCATACCCTTAAATTTCATGCTCTAGTGCCTCTCCTTGCTTCATATCCTAGACATAGCTTCAAACCAGGATCAGATTTAACCTTCATGCCCTATTGAACCTCATAATATCATTCCCTAGAATATAATCCTAGAATAGTGCACTTCACAACACCAAAAACCAAAAAAGTGCACTTCACAACATCATAGACCTTTTTCCTTCATAGTGCACCCTTAACACTGCAAGAAAAATCCTTAGACTCCTCTTGCATGCCTATAAACCCCAAGAATACTTCTCAACTCCTCTTTCACACCTTATATATCTTTTGTGCACTCATACTTGAACTTGTTTCTTGGATACACTTTAAAGGCACTCATATATATATTATTTATAGTGCTTATGTGTTCACTTATGGGTCCAACTTGTAAAAATTGGTTGAGTCGACTTTGAAAAATATTTCATATCTCCTCATTCCTATAAAGTTAGAAAGACTTAAATATACCATTGGAAATTTACGAGAATAATATTTTTAACCATATATCCTATGCTATTGTTTGAGCTAGGTATTTGGAGCAAAAATTCCTTCAAATATAGGGTATCTAAACCGGGCATCAAAAGTGCATTGAAAATATTTCCAACATTCTCCATATTGCAATATTTACCTTGGAAATTTTAGTCTCCCACCATCTTTGACATCAATGACAACATTATTTCCAAAAATTCCCCCATTTTTTATTGATGGAAACCCTTAGTCAATTGTGAAACATTACTATAGTACTCCCTTTGTCTACAACTCTCCTTGTATCTCCAATTATTCCTCTTTTTGCAACTTCTCCCCCTTTGAAATCAATGGAAAAGTGTTGCACCCCTTGGGATTTTGCTTCCCTTTACTGAAGAAATGAGAGGGTGCTAGCAAGGAAAAATGTCTCGAAAAAAGTTAAGGTGTCTCCCTGGCAAGAAGTCCCAATTAGACCTCACATTGTTTGGGTTAGGATGCCCATAAGGTATGTGGGACCAACTGCCACCATGTTGATTTCACTCTTGGTTGTCAAAATGTACAGATGTTAGCAGGAGGAAAAAAATAAAATTCCTTAAAAATGGGAACGAAATTGACCCATGATTGATAACATGCAAAATGGAATACAAGAATGTAACAACAAAACAATAAGAATAAGCATGCCTCATGAAGGGTTAGTGAGCTAAAATCATCTCTGACATACATGAATAAGAAAGTGCTAGAATTTGATTGCAAATTAGTTCACAATAAGTTATCAACATAGCGTGAAATAATAATAAAAATATTCAAAGCATGCATGCAAGCCATAAGTCACGAATTATTTCGTTAAAATATACCCAACATGTAAGCACACATGCACACACAATGGAAATACTGGATAACCTTTACGACCACCATGAAAGTGCACATGAATCAATGTTGAAAGTGAAGAACTTCTCATTTATCATGTTGTGAACTCAAGTACACATCCAACAAGTCCATAAAAACCAAATAATGGAATGTAGTTATTTCTAGCCAAAATCATCCTAAAGGCTTCCAAGGGAAGAGTTCTTTCGGTTCCCTAAGAAAAAAACGACTCTCTAATGCTATCCTAGCTCAAGTGCTAAAATTCCCCTCTACATGAGGCATGAGGGTATACTTATACAAATGGGGAGGTGGATTTTCACCTTCCTTATGAATTTTTGTGTTCCTTGTAGTCACAATCACACTTTGTAGTCATAGTCTCCCTTTGTAGTCAAAATCACACTTTGTAGTCACAATTTCCCTTTGTAGTTTTAGTCACACTTTGTAGTGGTAATTAGAGTGTAGAATTGTGACTAGATTAAGTCACATGCGATGATGGGAATGACTAGTCACTAGTCACAAATATAGATGATAGTTGGAAAGTCAAAATGCACTAAACATGCAATTTTTGACTTGGGTCATCTCTCTAGCCTTTAGTCGCAAGTCTAAGAGGTAGTCAATAAGTCATAAGGAACCGAAGATGTGATTTTAGACTTGATTTATCTCTCTAGCCTTTAGTTGTAAGTCGCAAGTCAAGGTTCTAGATTCCAGTGGATTGATCATCAAGGACTGTGCTTGCAATTTGTGACTTGGGATATTAGCCCTATAGTTTAAGTTGCAAGTCACATTTCTAGAGGCCAGGTAGGGTAGCACAAAAAAAAATTATTGCAACTTGCAACAAGGAAAAAAAACACAACTATTTAAAGGTCTAACGATAAACCCAGAAAGGTGAAATGAGATTAGAGTCAAGTCAAAGGAGAAGTGAAGATTTAGGAGGTCACATGGAAATAATATTGAGAAAAACTCTGAAAGAATCTTGAACTGGCTATACATCAGCATCACTCATTCTATCAACCAGATTCCATTGGCGCCGTGTGAGGGCACCCAAGTACATGCATTCGGGTTAGGTCATTTCGTTTGAGGGCGGCCGTATCAAGTGGAGGGGAGTCCAAACTCATTCTCGCATGTAACATCACAGACTCATTTCCACATGTAAACTCAAGTATCGATGAAGCAAAGTTGATCTCTACAACAATATGCCATCAGTAAATAATTGGTGGGTCATGATGTATCTTCTAGTTCCAATGGCCTAATATTAGCTGCTTCCCATTAAAATGTGCTTCTAGTAGTAGTAAGCCTTATGGTATGATCCCAGTCTTGTCCAAACCTTAGACATACAAGGACACACATAAGTATAATTATCATAGCTTCTCAGAAACAAAATATCTTCCACCTAGATAAACATAAATGGAGTATTAGTGCTACAATATCCTTTACAAAATTGATTGAATGCAAATGTTGTAAACCCTGGTGTAACTATAAGATGGGAACGAGGATGAAGCAAGGCAGGCAGGCATAGACAATGTGTCTCATGAAAATACACAAAACCGTAGCTTCCAATTATAACTATTTCATTAGAGGGTTCTTATCATCTCAATCCATAGGGATACCATTCAAAACTTGAAAAGAAAAGGAGGAACCCAAAAATTAGGCAAATGGGACAAAAAATTTGGCGGGGGGGTGTTGTAGTGGCTACAATAGAGGGATATCACTCCTAGCTTTTGTTTGAGATATTCAAATGTTTTTGTGGGAAGGTATTTGATAAAATTATATTTAACCTATTCCTTGGTGGAAATGCATTCCAACTTGACACTTTTTTCAACTACTTGTTCTCTTAGGAAGTGGTACTTGATGAGAATATGCTTTGTCTTTGAGTGCATAAAATATTCTTTGATATGATGATTGCACTTGTGTTGTCCCAAATGATTGAGATTGTCTTATGATATTATACCTTGATATCCTTCATTTTCTTCTTCATCTAGAGAACGTGTGTGCAACATGTTTTTATTTAAATATTTTCAACTTCTTGTTGGGAAAAAATACTGAGAGGGGGGGGTGAATCAGTATTTACTGCATACTCAAAAATTTTCACTTTTTCATTCCTTAAAACCCATACGCTACTTTCCTTTAGTAAACTCGCGTATACACGCGGATATCTTTCATGCAACTCGCGTATACACAGAGATCTAATTATGTCATTAGTTATTTGCTTATATCATTCCATTATTCATTCATCAGATGTTCAATAAACAGTAAACATGTGCAGTAAGAACAGAATAAACCATCACACAAAGCATCACACATGAACACCAGGATTTTTAGGTGGAAACCCAAATCGGGAGAAAACCACCGCTGCAGTTGCTCACCCTTCAATATTTTATTATAGAGAAAACATCTTACAACATATGTGCTCAGCAGACTCCTACCAAGACGTTAGCACCCCACCGTTACTACGCACCAGCCTTCTTCCGGGATGAGCTACGACCCCCCCACTCGTTTACACCTCTCGAAGGGGAGTTACGACCACTTGCTTAGAAATAACTCTCCGGAAGGGAGTCATCACCCTATCCTCGCTATCAGCCTCACCTGGAAGGGAGCTACCACCCCCTGACCGAAGGCTACAACCCTCAGCACCTCTATGGACCACGTTTCATCAATTTTCACACTGGATCCAAAGCTTCCTTTAGGACACCACTTGCAGGCCACATTTCATCATATTTTCAAACCGGACCCTTTCCATACTTTTAAGCACAGTCAACCATGAAACAGATACATATAACTCACTGACAGATATCGCAAACTGTTGTAGCCATATCATGATATTTCTTAATGCGTACTTTACAAGAACCCTAGTTTGCACGCGCTTTCACTTCATCGATGTTTCCGCGCAAGATATACGCGTCTTTCATTCACACAACCATATATACCGTACATATTACGTAGTTCATTTTATTACATACGCGTTCTTCAGCTAAGCCGCGTATATACGCGCTTTCCCTTCGGCGAACTAGCGTATAGATCTTCAACCATTCTAGAGCAGCATACTTCTTCAGATCAGATATATAGTTCAGATTTACCCTTTTTACTTCAGACAGATGTTCGCCTCATCTCAGATCCAGGCTTTCCATAAACAGATCTAGCAGATACAAATACATTCCAGATCTAGATATTCCGCTTCATCATTTCTTCATAGGTGCATCATAGATTCAGATCTATCATCAAACCTTTACCCTTTCCATACAGATATACTTCAGAGAGAAGTATTCATTCAAGCTCAGACATCTTGCACCCACACTCATATTTGCATAATGAATTTCATCTATTTATATAGGATAATCCTTTTTCAATACCATGAGCCCCTTTTTCAATACAATGAGCCCAAAACTACATTACTTCCGATGGTATTCCTGGACGGGGTCAATTAGGCGGATTATTACCCAATACAATGGGTCAATACCATGGTGGTTACCCCTGGTTTTGCACTTTTTGAGCGCTTTTACCCATACGCGAACTTATCACGTTCTTTCCCGCGTGCATACGCGACTTCCCCTAGACATATCCGCGTATGCATAGAGACATACTCTTTTCATCATACTTTGAGCACATGCTGAATTCCTTTCTTCATTGCCTTCTGTACACACTGTAGATACATCAGATTTACTTCATCAAGAACAGGTTCTATCAAGCACAATTTCATCAAGTAAGTTGCCATCATCTTCATCAAGTGGGTTGCCTTTCAAGGAAAACACTCAACATCATAATATCAACAAGCATCATATCATATCAGATTTACATCATTTACCAAGTCCAGCAAGTCAAGAATAACTTCATCAGGTGTATTTCCATCAAGGACAACACATGTCAACAGTCTCATGTCTTCATCTTCATTCAGTGGGTTGCCATCAAGGACAACACTCTGCATCATATTGCCAACAATCTCCCCCTTTGGACTTGATGGCAACCACGATGGTGTTTGGTTACCACAATAGATAGGTACATTAAGAATACAATGACACCATGTCACTCTCTCCATTTTTGACACCATTCAAACACCATGTCACTCTCCCCCTTTGACATCAAGGGCAAAGGGTGGATCAAAACCAACATACTCTTCCCCTTTTCTCCTCATGTGGAAGAAGCGTTCTGCAGATCTGATATATACTGAAGTGACCAAGCTCCCCCTGAGTTCATGCTGAATCTTCAAACATATTTTTCAATGAAGTACATGACTCTATAAACTTCCTATCACCAAAGACTCATACTTACATCAATTATCCATCCAAGTGGATTTATACATGAGACTCAACTACCCAACCAAGTGGGTTTACAAATTTGACTCAGCTACCCAACCAAGTGGGTTTACAAAATTTGACTCAGCTACCCAACCAAGTGGGTTTACAAATTTGACAAGTCCTGACATGACTGAATATTACAATTTTACATCATGGATCTCCACATGACCTTTTCATCAGAAATACAAATATGACTTTTCATAACCAATACCAAAAAGTCCTCAAAAAAGAGAACATATTTCAGAACCATCACAATGCCAACAATGCATTATACTCAGCAACGCTAGGGCTCCCCCTGAAAAAGTGCATCCGAACATCCTTTCCTTATGACTAAGGCTCCCCCTTAGTTTGTGCATCCTGAACACTTTCACCAACAAATCATCAAGGCATCTTTATCAAAAAAAAATTAGAAATAGAATTGTGAGAACTGGAACACCACCAGAGATACCAAACAGTATCAGAGATACCAAGCAGCACTGCAGCTGTGCTAAAGAGAGCTGACTTCAAACAAAAATTGTCAGCAATCAGACATACGCGGTTTTCTGTGCAGGAACTCGTGTATATACGCGACTGTGTTTCAGGAAACCCGCGTATCCAATGCCATCTTCTAAATTTTAACCAGATCTGATCCTCTTGTGAGAAAAAGACAGTGTTCAGCTTCTTTCTGAGATATTTGAATGCTTCCCTGGACTACAGATAGATAGAACAGTGTAGTTGTGTCTTCAAGCGTCATCCAATGGTTGTAGTATAAGCACATTAGTAACCAAGCCTTCAGATTCTTTGCAGCATCAATACAATCTTTTCAAGAGAGATTATCATACCAAAACAACATCTTCAAAAATGTGTCAAGCAATCATCCATGTGGTCCATCATCACCAAGATCTTCAAGATTTAACATGAAGTAACATATGTAGGAAAAAGATCTCAACCATAGTAACAAACTCTGCATGATCCATTCTTATTTCTGAATCAAACGACATCCAACTCATCCATGTGTGAGCATAAAAGATACTTATCAGCAACCAGGGCTCAAAATATCATCATAATAAACCATGTACCAAGTTATCATCATTTGAGCATGAGTATCACAAAGACCAAAGAAAAAGCAGTCATATTGCCAACAATGCAATCATTAGTATTCAACCTGCTGCTCCCCCTGAACCAGTGCTCCTTATTAACTTGTGCAACCTGAATATGTTCATCAGCAAGTCATCAGCAATAATCTCTGCATGATCTGTCCTTATCTTCAAATTATAAGACTTCCAATCTCATCATCAAAAAGTAAACAGGACTCATCCATAATCTTCAACACAAGGCATCAAGTATCATATCATCATTATTTAGAACTGAGGAATTAAGCTGATACAGAGTCAATAATACAGTTATTAATAGTCAGACTGATGCTCCCCCTGAACCTCTGCACCAGATCTTCAGCTATCATACCAATTCTCTTATCATAAATGCATACGTGACTGTGTCTGCTGAAACACGCGTGTATACGCGACTTTTGTGAATAGAACCCGCGTATGGAAAGTGAAACATAGAAATTTTTCACATTCCTTTATCTCCCCTGAACTTGTCCTTCCTGTACATGTCTTCTTCATATCAGATGTTCTGTTAGAAATACATATAACCAGAATAATCAAATCAACCATGAGAGACATCATACATTGCTCCTCTTGTGACGATACATTACTAAATCTCATAATGTATCCCACATCATTCCTGTAGTCAATCAGAGAAGTAAGCTTCCAGAAGCGGATGACTACAATAGGGACTGAATTCCCTACGTTTCTGATCAGACCTCCTTCTTTTTCCAAATTTTCTTAAGCTTTCCAACCGTGTGCTGAAAATTGTCCACTTTCCCAGATCTGTTCATCCTGCATTCCTTTTCTACATGTCCATACTTGTTACAAGCATAACATCTCATGTGGCCAGAGAAATAAACATAAGAATCATAATGAGTATTTCTATTCTTCCTCCTTTTACAATCAGCTTCTTTATGTCCATACTTGTTACATGAAAAACAATATCCCTTGAATAATCCAGAGTACCTTTCTGAGTAGAATTTGTTTGTTTGAGGCTGAAATGATCTGCTCCTGCAATTTGCTGCAACATGCCCATAATTATGACATTTGAAACATTCAACATTATTGAATGATTTCCTTTGAGATTTCATCATTGTTGATTGACCTTTTGTTTCTTTCAACTCTTCAGGTTTTGTATTGACTTCCTTTGAATCTTTATCACTTCCTTGTGAACTAGATTCTCCTTTAACAATTTCATGAAAACCAAGACCAATTTTGATAGAAGGAGACCTTTGACTACTAAGAATATTATCCAGAATCTTAGTACTATCTTGAAACCTCAAAAGTCTAACCTTTTCTTCTAATTTACCTTTGAGAATGTTTACCTCAACCTCCAGGGCTTGAAATTGCTTTTTCATGCTTTCTTCTTTCCTTCTTCCATCTTCTACTTGATCCTTCAGAGTTAGAATCTCTTCTTTTAACCAATTTTTGTTTACTTCACATGTTTTTTGCAGCTCTTCATTCTTCTTCTTCGATGCTTTGAGATCTTCTTTCAGAGATATGTTTTCTGCTTCAAGTCCTGCATTCTTCTTATTTGATTTATCCAGGTCTTCTTTGAGGGAAATGATTTCTGCTTCAAGTCCTTCCTTTTCAAATGATTGTAGAGGTTCCTCACTCTTCTTACTTGATGCTTCAAGTTTTTCTTGTAGAGAGATGATTTCAGCTTCAAGACTTTCATTCTTCCTTTTTTATTTTTCCAGATCTGTTTTTAGAGAAACGTTTTCTGCTTTAAGTCCTTCATTCTTCTTATTTGATTCTTCAAGATTTGCTTGCAGAGAGATGATTCCAGCTTCATGTCCTTTACTTCGACTGTATACATCATCGAACATCCTTTTCAGCCTAAATATCAAAGCTTTGTTAGCAGATTCCTTCTCATTAAATTTTCTTTGTTGATCTTTGATAACTTCTTCTAGATCCACAACTTTTCTCTCACTATCTTCATCATTGTTTGCACCAATAAGAAAATTAGGACCCCAATCACTATCAGGTTCATTTTTGTCAAATTCAACTATATCCTTACTTTGAGTAGCCTTCTTCTTTTGCTTCTTTGCCATGAGCACTTGTAGAGCTTGGTCAGAATCTTCTTCATCTTCACTTTCACTATCATATCCTTTGCATATACAGTTAAGTAAAATACAAGAGCAACGATCAATACCTGTTTCATCTCCTTCAATTTCTGCTATACATGATTTCTGAGGCTTCTTCTTTCCTGGAGTAACCTTCTTCTTTTGTTTCTTTCCCATTGCGACGGATCTCCTCCAAGCGATCAAGCTTCTGCAGAAGGACCTGCTCTGATACCAATTGTTGGGAAAAAATACTGAGAGGGGGGGTGAATCAGTATTTACTGCATACTCAAAACTTTTCACTTTTTCATTCCTTAAAACCCATACGCTACTTTCCTTTAGTAAACTCGCGTATACACGCGGATATCTTTCATGCAACTCGCGTATACACAGAGATCTAATTATGTCATTATTTCTTTGCTTATATCATTCCATTATTCATTCATCAGATGTTCAATAAATAGTAAACATGTGCAGTAAGAACAGAATAAACCATCACACAAAGCATCACACATGAACACCAGGATTTTTAGGTGGAAACCCAAGTCGGGAGAAAACCACCGCTGCAGTTACTCAGCCTTCAATATTTTATTATAGAGAAAACATCTACAACATATGTGTCAGGTGTAGACTCCTACCAAAGACGCAAGCACCCACCTCACGCTCGTTTACGCCTCTCCCGAAGGGGAGCTGCGACCCCCTAACTCGTTTACCGGCCTCTCCCGGAAGGGAGACACCGACTCGTTTATCAGCCTCTCTCGGAAGGGAGCTACTACTCCCCGATCTCGTTTATCATTTACCAGCTACCTCCGGAAGGGAGCTACAACCCCCGATCGGTTGCCACAACCTCAAAGACCACCTTTAATCACGCTTCATCAAATTTTCACACCGGAACCAAATAAACTTCAATAGAACACAACTGCAGGCCACGTTACTATATTTTCAGACCGGACCCTTTCCATACTTTGCCACGCTCAACCATGAAACAGACATATTACTCACCGACGTACATCGCAAACCAGCTGGTAATACATCTACATTTTCATTACGTGCTTCAGCAAACCCTATTTTGCATACGCGCTTTCACTTCACTGATGTCGCGTATATACGCGCTTCCGTTCACACAAACAAGCGTATACCTCTATACATATTTCATTGCGCATCCGCGCTTTCTCTTCAGCGAAGTCGCGTATATACGCGCTTCCTCTGCGGCGAAGTAGCGTATAGATCTTCATTTATTATAGAGCAGCATACTTCTTCAGATCAGATATTCAGTTCATATTTACCCTTTTAATTCAGACAGATGTTCACCTTATTTCAGATCTAAGCCTTCCATGAACAGATCTAGCAGATACAAGCACATTTCAGATCTAGATCTTTCGCTTCATCATTTCTTCATAGGTGCATCATAGATTCAGATATATTATCAAACCTTTACCCTTTCCATATCGATATACTTCACAGATAAGTATTCATTCAAGCTCGATACATCTTGCACTCGCACTTCATGATTTGCATAATGAAATTCATCTCTTTATATAGGATAATCCTTTTTCAATACCATGAGCCCCTTTTTCAATACCATGAGCCCAAAACTACATTACTTCCGATGGTATTCCTGGACGGGGTCAATTAGGCGGATTATTACCCAATAAAATGGGTCAATACCATGGTGGTTACCCCTGGTTTTGCACTTTTTGAGCACTTTTTCCCATACGCGACTTGGAACGTTCTTTCCCACGTGCATACGCGACTTCCCCTAGACATATCCGCATATGCATAGAGACATACTCTTTTCATCATACTTTGAGCACAATCTGAATTCCTTTCTTCATTGCCTTCTGTATACACTGTAGATACATCATATTTTCTTCATCAAGAACATATTCTAGCAAGCACAACTTCATCAAGTAAGTTTCCATCATCTTTATCAAGTGGGTTGCCTTTCAGGGACAACACTCAACATCATAATATCAACAAGCATCATATCACATCAGATTTACATCATTTACTAAGCCCATCAAGTCAAGAATAACTTCATCAGGTGGATTGCCATCAAGGACAACACATGTCACCAGTCGCATGTCTTCATCTTCATTCAGTGGGTTGCCATCAAGGACAACACTCTGCATCATATTTCCAACACTTCTACTATGGATAGAGAGATTGAATTTTTCTTCTTAATCAACTATGATACTAGAAAATTTCCTAGAAAAAATGCTCCTCCACATGAACTTTTATTGCCATCAATACTCCCTATCCAATCTACATATATATACATTGTTAGAGTAAATTCCTTCTTGAATACCACAAGCCAAATTCCAATGTGCCTTGTAGATATCTGAATATTCCTTTTATTGTTTGTGTGTGCCTCCTTTGGTGAAAATTGAAATCTTGCAACCAAGCCTACTGCTTGCATGATATATGGTCTTGATGTTGTCACATATAGTATGCTGCTAATCATTGGCATATTCAATGTTTGATTTGCTTTTGGGAATTTATCATCTTTGCTCAATTTAAATTGGTGTGATTGTAGAAATTAATAGAAATTTTCTACTACTCATGAATTCAAACTTAAATCAGGAGATTATAAATTTCCTTTACTATTCTGCGGAATGAAAATCACAATTTAGAAACATATGCAATGACATGCAACCATCAGAACCGCAAGAACACAATGATTTTAAAAGGGAACCCAACTGGGAAAAAACCCTTCACTTCTTTTCATTAATCAAATTAGAATGAGAAACTATTACATTTTCTTGATTCAATCCATAAGCACACCTTGCACCATAAACTTGTTCTCCTGTCGATTGCGCTGCTCTGGACAACATTTAGCCAATTCAAGGCCTTATCTTCTTCCTATTTCCTTGCACACTTTAGGATAAATTAGGCTCCTCAATAATATGGGAATCCCCTATTTCCTTGCACAAATCCCAAGGAATTGATCACCTGCATCAATCCCAAGCCTGTACACTCAACTAGTATACAATTAATGATTACAATGTTTTTTTTCCTCCACTCCAGCTAGGAAATTCGAATTCCATGCATGTATGGGATATTTTTAGCTTATTGACTAGTTTAATTGATAGATCACTGAGTTAAAAATATTTCTACTACTCAACTGACCTTCAACTGAGTCAATTAATAACTAGATCTCAGTTAACTGAGTTCAACTGAAAATAATGGAACTAGATTGCTAGATTTTAGCAATCACTACATGCACAACTCTACTACAAGCCTACGAATTCAAATTATTTGATATAACTAAGTGACAAGGCCATGTCACTCAATCTAACTGCAATCCAAGTCATTATGCTGATGTGGAAAATCAAATTACTCAATTTGACTAAGACAAAATTCAAAATGAGCCTTTCTTGCTACAATTTATAACACTCCATCTTAACAAGAAATGGATTTTGAACCACCCCTATCCTATACCTGTGGAATTCAAGTTTTCCTCTTGATAATTCCTTGGTCAAGATATCTGCATCATACTCCTCATTTGGAATCTATTGTAGCATAATAATTCTCCTTTGCACATAATCCCACAAGTGATGGTACCTGATATCAACGTGCTTAGACTTTTCGTGAAATACTTGATTCTCAGAGGGTTTAATACAACTCTCATTATCACAATATATCATTTTCGTATACATATCCTAATTGAAAATACCCATAAGTATTTTCCTCATCCATATGGCCTCACATGCTTCTTGAATTGCAACCATATATTTGGCCTCTACTGAGATGAGCACCATAAGCCTATGTTTCATGCTATAACAAGAAATATTTGCAAACCCAATGTTGAAGATAACACTTGAAGTAATTTTCCTATCTGATGGACTCCCTGCATAATCTGCATTAGTGAAGCTTTTGAGCTTCACTTCCTCTATCCTGTTGTACCATAACCCATACTCGGTTCTGCCTCCGAGGTATCTCAACACATGCTTTGTTGCCTTCCAATGCAACTTGGTAGGATTCACCATTGTTTGACTAAGTTTATTAAATACATATCATATGTAAAGCCTTTTTTTCACTAGATACATCAAGTATCACACAAACTGTTTGTAGATGGTAGCATCCACTGCCTCTCATGAAGAACCATTCTACTTCCTCCAGTTTTTAGCTAGATGCGTGTCCATAGGCTTGCATTTATCAATGTGAAATATCTGAAGTATTTTAGAGTAATACTTCCATGGACTCTCAAACAACTCACCATCACCCCACCATAATTCCATTCCAAGGAAGCAATGCATCAAACCCATGTATTTCATCTCGAATTCTCTTGTAAGGTCCTCCTTGCAAGAGTGGATCAACTGCTCATCCCTTGTAAGTATCAATTCATCAACATACAATACCAAGATAAGCAACTTTCCATCTACCACAATGTGACAGATATTGGCATCTTCTTCAATTTTGGTGAAGCCCAATCCACTGTTGAGAAACCAGCTCCAAAAATAGAAGAAAAGAGATATCAACGCCTTAGAAATAAGTCACTTTGAGGGGGAAACCTACAATACATTACATGAATGAACAGTTCTTGGATGATACAAATTACAAAACCTGCTTTCTATATAGAGGAGTCCATGGGGCCACAATGTAATCCTAGCCGACCTAAAAATAATAATTTAAGGGCACAGTAATAACAATATGAGGGTTACAGGGGTACAATAATAACAATAAGGGGGTTACAATAACAACAATAAGGGACTATACTAGTAATATAGGGACCTAACATGCCCCTCTCCTTCAAAAAAGTGTTGTCCTCAACGCTTGAGTAGCTCAAGGTGCTTTTGTATAAAATTATCATCCTCCCATGTAGAATCTTCAGTGGGTAAGTTCTTCCACTTGATGAGATACTCTGAAATTGATCGATTCCTTAGCTGTCGAGTTCTTGTTTCCGTGATCGCTTCAGGTTTCAATATGATTTTTCCTTCCTCATAAAGTTTTAATAATATTGTTTGAACTGGAATATTTTCACCTATAACCTTCTTTAAGCATGAAACATGGAAAACTGGATGCACTCGTGAAGAAGCAGGAAGCTCCAATTTGTATGCCATAGTACCAATCTTTTGCAACACCTTGTAAGGACCATAGTACTTTGGCGTTAATTTATTATCCTTCTTTGCTTGCTTGAGGGACATTTGTTTGTATGGTTGTAGCCGTAAAAATACCCAATCTCCTACATCAAAACTTCTCTCGCTACGATGTTGATCTGCCTGTTGTTTCATTCGATTTTGTGCCAAATTCGGGTTATCCTTTAAGAGTTGGAGAACTTCTTGCTGATGCTCGATGTGATCTTCCACTGCTTGAACCTTCGAATTTTCCCTTAAAGATGATGTGATGGATGGTGGATGATATCCATAAAGTGCCATAAATGGGGTCATTTTTGCTGCGGTATGGAAGGAAGTGTTATACCACCATTCAGCAAGAGGTAACCACTTGACCCATTGTGTTTGTTTATCAGATACAAAACAACAAAGATATCCTTCCAAACATTTATTTACTATCTCAATTTGACCATCGGATTGAGGATGATAAGATGAGCTATGAGCTAATTGAGTACCCAAACAAGAAAATAACTCCGTCCAAAAATTTCTAGTAAAAATGGGATCTTTGTCGCTCACAATAACCCATTGGGTTCCCATGTAGCTTTTGAATTATGTCCATAAATGTAGTAGCATCTGTACTTGCTTTAAATGGATGAGATAATGCATAAAGTGTGCATACTTGGTAAGTCTATCAACTACCACCATGATGACACTCTTTCCTTTGAACTTAGGTAAACCTGCGATAAAATCCATTGAAATCTCCTCCCAACGTTGAATTGGAATGGATAAAGGTTGTAGAAGACCCGGGGTCTTAATTGTCTCAACCTTATTTTGCTGGAAATCCAAACATTCTGCCATAAACTTTTGAATATCAGATTTAAGGCCATCCCAAAAAAATTATTTCTTCACCCTGTGGTAAGTTTTTAAAAATCCTGAGTGTCCTCCTAAAGGAGAAGTGTGCAATTCCAAAAGAATCTTTTGTTTTATTTGGGAATTTTTACAAAGATATAAGTGATCTTTGTACCATAAGGATTCATTTTTCCAACTAAATGTATCAGATTTAATAGTATCTTGTTGCAACTTTTGAATGAGTGTCCACACTTCTTCATCCTTCTTCCATTCATCTCTTGCTTCGGTTATCCAATCTGTTTGGATAATAGAAATGGCACAAAGCAATGCTTCCACCTCTTCATTCTTTCTTGAGAGTGCATCTGCAACAAAATTTAGCTTCCCTTTTTTGTAGATTATTTCAAATTCATAGCCCAACATCTTTGTGACCCATTTTTGATGCTCTTCTGAAGATAATCTTTGTTCCAAAAATTATTTAAGACTATCATGATAAGTTTTTACCTTGAAGTGTCTTCCCATTAGGTAAGTTCGCCATTTCTTTAGTGCATGCAGTATTGCTAACATTTCCTTCTCATAAATAGGTTTCTATAAATACTTTCCTTTGATTGGATGACTTTCAAAAGCAATGGGTCTTCCTTCTTGCATTAAAACAACACCATTTCCATTTCCTAAGGCATCACATTCCATAATAAAGGTTTTTGTGAGGTTTGGAGTAGCTAAGACCGGTGCTAGGCACATTGCATATTTAAGATGTTGAAAGGCCTTAGTTGCTTCAGGAGTCCATGAAAATGCATCTTTCTTCAATAATGTTGTTAGAGGTGTTGCTATTCTCTCATAATTCTTAACAAAATTGCGATAATACCCTGTTAACCCGAGAAATCCTCGCAACTACTTTATGGTTGTGGGGACTTTCCATTCCTTAACAGATTTAATTTTGTTAGGGTCTACCTTAACACCCTCGTGAGATACAATATGACCCAGATATTCCACCTCTTGTACTCCAAAGAAAAATTTGGATGTTTTTGCATATAATTGTTTCTCCTGCAATAGTTTGAGCACCCTTTCAACATGTTGAACATGATCCTTCCAAGACCTGCTGTAGATTAGTATATCATCAAAAAATACTAGCACAAATTTTCTAAGGAAGGGTTTGAAAATGGAATTCCTCAACCCTTGAAATGTAGAAGGTGCATTGGTAAGGCCAAAAGGCATGACCAAAAATTCATAATGACCCTCATGAGTTCGAAATGCTGTTTTTGGAATATCTTCAGTCTTCATTCTAATTTGATGATATCCTGAACGAAGATCCAACTTGGTAAAATAAATTGCTCCATATAATTCATCCAATAATTCATCAATCACAGGAATGGGAAATTTATCTTTAATGGTGAGCTTATTGAGCTCCCTATAATCCGGACACATGTGCTATGATCCATCCTTCTTGTGTACCAATACTACAGGAGCAGAGAAAGAACTTTGACTAGGTTGAATTATACCCGCCTCTAACATTTCTGCAATCATACGTTCAATTTCGCTCTTTTGCACATAAGGATATCTATAAGGCCTGATGTTTGGAGGAACACTTCCTGGAATCAAATGAATAGCATGATCATGATCACGAATAGGTGGGAGTCCTTTGGGATTTTCAAAAACCTTGAATGATTGTCCAAGACTTGTTGGAGATCTGCAGAAATAGATGATTTTGATGTCGGAACTTCTAGAGAGCATAATTGTGCAATTACGCCTCGTTGTTCTTTCTTTAGAAGCTTTGTCATAACATTAGAGCTTATTATCCTTCCTGGCTTCCCTTCAATACCCCGTAATTCGACTTCCTTTCCTTCTGAAAAAAATTTCAAGAAAATTTCTTGAAAATTAAAAGCTACCGTCCCCAAAGATTGTAACCATTGTACTCCTGGTACAACATCAGCACCTCCCATAGGAATGGAAAGCATTGGACTAGTCAATACATATTCCCCCATGGTTAGCTTGATATTATGGCATTTTCCAGAGCAATTTATAGTTCCTCCATTTGCAACCCTCACTTGACATTCTGGTGCTGGGTATAGGAAACAATTTAATTCCTTGGCTACCTTATAATGAATAAAATTATGGGTGCTACCTGAATCAATCAACACTATTACCTTTTTCTTCTTGATATGTCCTTCTATCTTGAGAGTTTGAAGAGTGGTAATTCCTGCCAATGCATTACATGATATGGTCAGACTCATTTCTTCCTCTTCTAGGGCTGGTTCCGGGTGTATATCCTCTTCTTGTTGATTTTCTTCTTCCTCTTCACAATCTATGTAAAATAATTTCTTCGCAGCACACTTATGACCTTTAGTGTATATGCTATCACAACTGTAGCAAAGCCCTTTTGCTATTTTTTCTTCCAATTGTTGTGGTGTCAACCTTGTAGGTTGTGGAAATCTAGGAGTAGCAACACTTCCATCTTTATAAAAGTGAGTGGTAGGCTTCCTTTTCACATTAATTTTACATTCAATTTTTCTTTCCAACCTGAATGCCTTCTCCAATGAATCAGGTTCCAAAACATGAACTTCATGTTGGATGTTATCCTTTAAAGTCCCTATGAAGAGATCAATTCTGTGTTCTCTGGAATATCAGTTACCCTTATATTCAATTTTTGGAAGTCCTCAATGTGCTCCGCCACTAAACCATTTTGTTTGAGATTTATCAATTGGCTAAAGAATGTGTTGCTTTTTGTATCCTCATAATGTGCTATCATTTCCTCTGTAAAAATTGACCAAGTGAAATTTTTTTTACGGGAGCAAAGCCATCGATACCATACAAATGTATTTTGTTCTAAATGTAAAGTTGCAATGCGTACCTTTTGTGTGTTTTGCACATTATTGAGATCAAAATATTGCTCCATCTGTAGTATCCATGTTACGGGATCCTTGCCATCAAACTTCCTCATATCCATCTCTGGAATATGGTGGTTCTTTAATCCAACATTAGAGTTTATGAAATCACGATTAACATTTATTTTTTTTCTCATCATGATTTTCATCTACTATCTTTTTGCCATTAGGAATCATTTCTTGTATCAACTTTGACAAACCTTCCATGTCTTCCTTCAAACCTTCCATTTTTTCTTCCATACCATTCTTCAAACCATCCATCATAGCTTCCATGCCTTTATTCAAACCATCCATCTTAGCTTCCATGCTTTTCTTCAAAACATCCATTTCATTTTTTGTTGCTCTTTGCGAGAGCGAATTTTGGTGCACTTGCTCTTGTAATTTTGATAGATCATGTTGCAATTCTTCATCTTCATGAGTCATAGTAGAGTACTCTGAGGGCTTAATGGTGATTGAATTATTTTTAGGAGGAATTTTAGAACCCAATACTGATATCTATGCTCAATAGGCCTTTGGAATCACTTAAAACTAATTTTTTCAAACAAGACTTATGCAATTTGAAAAAAATACACACTTTTTTCTTGATTTTGAGGAGCTCGATATTGAAACTGAATTATCTCTGTGATTTCATATCTTCAATATCTAAAATTCAGCCCTAACATAGCCCCCTGAATCTTCTTCAGTTGCCACAAGTCTAACTTGATTTGGATTCTTCAAGGCAAAGTTATTTCCAATCTCCCATAATGACCTAATTATGGACTGGTTCAGTAGAGCAAACTTGTACAGCTTGCTAGGTGTCACTGTTTGCTCCTTTTGCTCTGAAATTTACAGAAAGGAAACTACAATCTATGTACTTTCAGTCACTTTTTGCAGAATTCCAATCCGATGCTCAGAGAGAGAGTTATGAAGATTTTCCCACGATCACCTCTTTGAGATGAAATTTAGGAGCTTGAAAAAGACCTAATTTCCACAAATCATATCTCCAAAAATATTGTGAACCAAACTCTGAAATTTTGCGATGATGTTCCTTAGGATTTCAGTTTCGCGCTCTAAAAATTTCAGCTTCTGAACCTTCATGGAAAAAAATTTGTAGCGAAAATTCCGCAATGACCTTTTTAAGTGAAATTCAGGAGCCTTCAAAAATACCTAACTTCCACAGATCATATCTCCAAAAATATTGCAAACCAAGCTCTGAAATTTTGCGAAGATGTTCCTCAGGATTTCAGATTTTCACTCTAAAAATTTCAGCTTCTAAACCTTCGTAGAAAAAAAACTTATAGCGAAAATTCCACGATGACCTGTTTGGAGCAGCAAAACCCTAGAATCCAAAGCTCTGATACGAAATGTTGAGAAACCAACTCCAAAAATAGAAGAAAAGAGATATCAATGCCTTATAAATAAGCCACTTCGAGGGGGAAACCTCCAATACATTACATAAATGAACAATTCTTGGTTGATACAAATTACAAAACCTCCTTTCTATATATAGGAGTCCATGGGGCCACAATGTAATCCTAGCCGACCTAACAATAATAATTTAAGGGCACAATAATAACAATATGGGGGTTACAGGGGTACAATAATAACAATAAGGGGGTTACAATAACAATAATAAGGGACTGTAATAGTAATATAGGGACCTAACATCCACTAAGATATGTATTGATCTGAGTGTACCATGCTCGGGGCACCTGTTTGACACCATCAAGGGCTCTCCTGAGTCTGCACACATGTGTCTCCCTGTCATATGCCTCAAATCCCTCTGGTTTCTATATGTAAATTTATTCCTCAACAAAACCATTAATAAAATCAATATTCACATCCATATGGTGGATCTTCCACGTCATCTACAATAGTAATGCTAGAATGGTTATGATCAAGGAATATCTTGCCAATTGGGAAAACGTTTCCTCATAAGCCAGTCCCTCTACCTGTGAGAATCATTTGGCCACAAATATGACCTTGTACTTCTCGATCTCCCATAAACTGCATGCTTCACTTTGTAGATCCATCTGGAACCAACCATTGACTTATTCTTTGGTCTCAACACCACCTCCCATATACTGTTCTTCTGTTGAAAAATGTAGCAAGAAATTCTCAATTTTATTTTTCCTTGATTAAATCGAGAAAATTTGCATTTCCACATCAACAACCAACTTGGATGCAATTAATTTAGGTGACATGGATCTTGTCACTCATTTATCTCATTAAATTTGAGTTAGAGGAGTTAGAGTTCAGTTAAGCATGTGTGATTGCTAATTTGTAGTGCTTAGTTATCTTAGGTTGTTTTCAATTAAACTAGTTCTAACTATTGGAGGAACTAGTGGAAGGTCAATTAAGCAGTGGGACTTCAGTCAAACTCAGTGATCATCTAGTTCATTTATCAATCAACCCAAAATAGCTAGTGCATGCATAGCATTCAAGTTACCCAGTTGTGGTGGAGATTCCAAGGCAGTGTAACATTAGCTTTAGACTAGTCTTGAGTGTACATGTGTTGCATGCAGTCAGATGATCAACCCAGGGAATTGTGCAATCCATTTTGGGAAATTCCTAAACAATATCGACCTAATTTATCAAGGAATTGTGCAAGGAAAAAGGGGCTCAAGCAAAGGAAAAACATGACTAAGTCTGGGTCAGATCTTCTCAGTGAAAAGAGAGATAGGTTATTCACTTGCGAGTTAAGCTTATATTGAGCTAGAAATTGTAATACATCTCTATTAATATGATCAATGCAAGCAAGCTTAAGGGTTTTTAGAAGATTACTTTCCCTAGAAAAATATCGTGTGCATGTGTGTTATTTATTATTGCATGTATGATATTATTGTGCTAAATTGTGAATTGATTCCCGCATAGTAGTAGAGTAGGTTTTTGTCTTGCTATTTTGATTAAAACTTCATAAGAAATTACAAATCTACAACATAATTTATACATATTAATGATGTATTCATGCTCCTCCACCATGGCATCAACTCGCACTGGTTGAGAAATTTCTTCCACAAATGAAGAAGGCTCAGAATCAATGAGTTATGTCATGAGAGCCATGCAACCGGTATACATGTCTGATGACCTCCTAAACCTGCACAAGGTTGTAGGATCTTTGACATGCTCCCTAACATCTTGCACCAGCCTGTCAACTTCTCTAGTTCTCTTCCTCCCCTCTCTGGAAGATTCTGGTTGAGTGGGTACCTCCACCCGTCCTCCTGTCTCCTCCTCCATTTGTGCTTGCTCCATAAAATATTGAAGCTCTGCATGAGGCTCATAATTTGGAGCTATAAGCCCCTCCTCTGGTGGGATAATCATCTCTCGCTCAAGATAACACCTCATAGCCTTATCCTCATCAAATTTGACTTCTCTCCTCACTATTGTCACCCTAAGTGAGGGAAAATAAACCTGAAAATTATGTGGTGTCTCTGTGTATCCTATAAAGACTCCCATATAAGTTGTATGCTCAAGTTTCTTCCTGCTATCCTTGGAGACATGAAAATCACAATAGCTCCAAAAATTTGAAAATGAGATACATCTAGATTCCTCCCATGGAAATATTCTTCAGGTGTGATCATGCCAATTATTTTGTGAGGGCTCTTGTTTTGAAAATAAACTATAGTGTTGCATGCTTCTGCCCATAGATGTAATGGAAACCCTTAATCATGAAACATGGCTCTTGTTTCTCCCACTATGATTTTGTTCTTCCTTTCAGCCACCACATTTTTTTGTGGGTTATGGGGTGCTTTCAGTTCTTTTCTAATACCCTCTTTGGCACAAAAGTCCTTGAAGGTGCTAGAAACAAATTCTCCTCCATTGTTACTTCTCAGGGATTTTAATTTCTGACCAATATCCTTTCTAGCCAATGTTTTGAATTCAAACAATTTTGAGAAAAAATCATCCTTCTTCCGCATGAAGAAAATCCAACATTTTATAGAAATTCCATCAACAAAAATGACATAATACAGTGTGTTTTATTGTAGAGTTTATAAAAAATGGTACACATAAATCAGAGTGGACTCACTCCAAGATTGCTCCTGCTCTACTGTCTCGGCACTGGAAGGTGGATTTGACATATTTCCCTAATGCACATTCGTTGCAGACATCATGGTGGTAAAGAGTGCATTTCAGAGGGCCAGTGGTAATCTGTTGCATGATTTTTAAGGCCCCATGGTGTAAGTGTCCCATGCGACTATGCCAAAGTTCTCCAACATCTCAACTATTGTTAGGTCCCTATAAGACTAGTGTATCCCCTTATTATTATTGTTAGTGTAGCCCCCTTATTGTTAATGTTGTACTCATGTAGTCCCCATATTGTTATTATTATGCCCCATAGAAGCCCACTATTGTTATTATTGTGCCCTTACATTATTATTGTTATGTCGGATCTGATAATATTGTAACCCCTTAGACTCCTATATATAGGAAGTAGGTTTTTTCATTTGAATCATCCAATAATTGTTCATTTATGTAATGTAAAGGAGGTTTCCCCCTCGAAGAGGTTGAATTATAATTCAGTGATTTATCTTTTCTTCTATTTTGTGAGTTGGTTGCATAAAATTTGGTATCAGCTTGGGATTTTAGGGTTTCACTTCTTCAAACAGGTCATCCTGGAATTTTCACTATAAATTTGTTCTACGAGGCTTCAAAAGCTGAAATTTTTGCCACGTGGAGCTGAAATATTGATGAAATTCATGTAAAAATTTCATATCTTGGTGCACTATATTTTCGGAGATATGAGCTGTGAAAGTTAGGGTTTTTTCACGCTCCATAATTTCATCTCAAACACGTAACCAAGGGAAATTCGTCATAACTTTGGTTTCAAGCATCAGATTTGAATTTTTTTTAAAAGTGTCTGAAAGTGAATGGAATTTGTTTTATTGTGTATCTATTTTAGAGCCAAAGGTCGAAATAGGGACACGTGGAATGTTGTACAAGTTCGCTCTATTGAACCAATCCATAATTAGGTCATTGTGGGAGATCAGGCATAATATGACCCTGAATAATCCAAATTATGTATGCCATGTGGCATTGGAATGAAGACTCAGAGGGATACTACAGGACCAAAGTTCAAATATTGGGGATCTGAAATCACAAAGATACATCAAGTTCAATATCGAGCTCAATAGTAATAAAACAATGTGTTTTTTTTTTAATTGCATAGATTTTGTTTAAAAAATCAGTTTGGAGTGATTCCAAGGGAATATTGAAGCGTTGATTTCAGTATTGGGTTCTAAAATGCCTCCCAAAAAGAATTCCACACCCATTAAGTTTTCATAAACCTCTACTATGATGCATGAAGAGGAAGAAGTGCAACATGATATATCAAAATTACGAGACCAAGTGCAACAAATTTCACTCTCATAAAGAGTAACCAAAATTGAAATGGAAGCTAAGATGGATGGTTTGAAGAAGCGCGTGGAAGATAATATGGATGGTTTGAAGAATGGCGTGGAAGGTAAGATCGATGGTATATAACAAAAACTGAAAGGCAACATGGAAGACATGAAGAATGGTTTAAAAGTAGACATGGAAGGTTTGAAGGGAGCTTTGAAAAAATTTCTACAAGAAATGATTCCTCAAGGCGAAAAATGTAGTAGATGAAACTCATGATGAGAAAAAAAGAAATATTAATCATGATTCATAGACTCTAATATTTGATTTAAGACCCACCATATTCCAAAGATTAATATGAGGAAGTTTGATAGCAAGGATCCAGTAACATGGATACTATAGATGGAGCAATGTTTTGATCTCCATAATGTGTACAACATGTTGGGTACCGAATTTGTATACTTTCCTCTCACATTTTACCCTGTTTTTATATCTCTTTCTACCATTATTATTCTTAAAACACATGAGGTAAAACCCTTCTTCCTATATTTCATGGGATATTTGATTAATGAAGTATTTGTCATGGATGTTTTACCTTTATACATATTAACTCCGATATTTCTTCAGATCTGGCTAAAATAGGAGCGTTGCGGCCGTGAGTCAAGGCACAGCCCATCATCTCCAGTGTCTTCCTTATTTGATGTTATAGCGTGACAGACTTGGATGTATCAGTGCTATCTTAGGCCTTCTCATGGTTTCTTGTTGGGCAATCTGGTTTCCGTTGTAACAAGATGTATTTTTGTAACAATGAAGTTGTTGAGAGGGATCGGGGGGTTTCAGGATAATTGTATAAAATAGCCTATGGGTTGTGAATCGAGGTTAAGCCCTTGGACATACAGATCTTGTAATGAATTTCTTTTATCATTAATTTAATGCACAACAGCCTGTTGTTTCTCTTGTAATTCGTGAGTTTACCACAGCCCTGATCAGAGAATTGGGCCCACTCTTCTGATTAGGTGCTACGTTCTCCTTTATTTTCCTTGCAGTGTTGTCTTTTAGTGTGATTCTTTACTGCTATTACAGTCATGTTTAATTGCTGTGGATGCCTTTTATTTCTGCAGTTCATTTCCTTGCTGCTACAATGACTTGTGTGTTATAGATTAAACCTGTGATTTACAGCAGACCATGTGCTTGTATCTGCATATACCTTGTCATTAGTCTTGAAATAACTAACATCTCAGGTTGATAATTTATGTGGAGAAAAGGGTTGAATTCTGTTCATATCCAGACACCAACATTTTGGCGTCGTTGTCGGGGAAGGCTAAAAGGTGCAAGTACAGGATTCGGAAACAGATCTTAGGGTTAATCCCTCATCTTGGGGAAGGTGTTTTGTAAACCTTGCCCTAAGTCCTGTGCGTAGTCCAGTCTTTCTGTTTTTATTTCTTGTTGTTTTCTTCTAGGGGCCAATTTATCGTCCTGGGCAGGGTATGTTATTACTCTGCTTCAGGTCCTAAACTTCAATTTTTCTTTTCTTTTTGTTTTGTCTCTTTTGAATCTTTTCTGTCGTCCCAGGGAGGAAGTTATCTGTCCTACATCGGGTCCTAAGCGATTGACTGGTTTTCTTTGATGAACCCCCTTCACAATTTGTATGAAAAAAGATCCGAATAAGAGGGGAAGAGGAAGACCCCCAAAGAAAGGGAATGATCTGGGAAGGAAGACATACATTCAGGAAATTATTGAAAAATCTAGATCTGAGGCATCGTCTCGTGATGCTGTTAAAGTTAGGGTTCAAAAAAAGTCTGAAGGGTTATCTGTGGAGCAACCAGTGCCATCCACGGTACCATAAGGTGTTCTTTCTACAAAAAATATTTAATAAATAGGGTATCATTGGAGGAGATATCCTTATCAGCAGCATAAGTGGAAGAAGTGGCAAGTAAGGGATCAGAAGAATTAAGCAACTCTAACTGGGAAGAAGAACCTCAAAAATGGTTTTTGTCCCCAAGAGACCAAGGCAGCGTTGTAAAAATTCTTGTTGTTGAATTAAGTGATTCTAATCCGGTAAAGGAATTTTTGAAGGAATTTGAGTCACCACGGGACCAGGAGAGTGCGGTGCGACCTTCTTCGGTTGAATCACTCCAGGTATCGGCTGCGAAACCAATCGAAATTCCAAGTGAGTATTGGAAAGCATTTATGGCACCTGTAAGTTCCTCCATTGATTTTCCCATATGAAACGTTACAGGTGATGCACCAATGAGACCCATACCTTTGACAACCTTGCCTAGTTTTCATGGGCTCTCTTCTAAAGACCCTGATACATTCCTTTTCGAGTTTTATATTGTTTGTCGTGGATATGACTATATCATCAACACCCAGAAATTGAAGATATTTCCTGCTACCCTAAAGGGAATAGCCTTGAGGTGGTTTATAGGTCTAGGAGGGAGTACGATTACCTCATGGGAAGGAATGAAAGAAGCTTTCTTGGAGAAATACCAAGATTATTGTAAGTCTCGTGACATTAAGGAAGAAATTTTTAAATTTTCACAGAAAGAGGATGAAAATATGGAGGACTGTGTAGAGCGATTTAAATACATATTGTTGAGGTCTGGACATAGTGACCTAGAAAAGGACATTTTAAAGATCATTCTTCTCGGAGAAATCAGGGAAGACTCTCTGCAACTCTTGAATATAGTGGGAAAAGGGGATATTTTGAAAGAAAACTTCGAAACTATCTGTGATTACTGTATCAATTGTTCACGAGGGGTTGCAAGAAGTGGACAGGGGATTTGGTCATCAAAGACTTCAGGTGGAGGGGTCACAAAAGCAGAGATTGGAAATCTACTGGACATTCTGAGGACCGATATTCTGAGCATGCTATCAGCCCAAATGGACACTCTACAGGAAAAACAGAAGCAGATGGAGTTGGAAAAAACCATGGCCATATTCTACCCTCAGTGCAGAAAGAAACACCCTTTGAAGGAATGCCCGTTGAACACGGTGGAAGCCTGGGCGATCTGCGAACAGACTCACATGACTAGTGCATGTACTTCCTTACCTGAGCTGAAAGAAGTTTTCCAAGGAGCAAGTGAAGAAAGCACGGTGGACCAGCTATACTTTATGGGGCAGAAGAAGCCATGGAAACCCCGACCACCGGCAGTGAATCTAGGTATGTTTCAAGACCCATCCCAATAATTTAACAATTTTAGTATGGGCCCCCAATCTGCACCATTTTCAGCCATGTGGCCTCAATATCAGTATCTCCCTTGGAAACAATGGGTTCCTCAAGCTATTCTGAATCCTTCATGGACTTAGACTTGACGTGGAACCCCTCCCACTGGGAATTTTCCTCAGTCTATTCCTCAACAGCAACTTCAGTTGCCTTCTAATTTACCCCCAGGAAACCTAGCCATTAGACCTCAGCTTCCTATCCAGCCTAACCCAAACCGAAATAACAAAGTGGTCTAGCAAACAAACACCCTAAACCTGCCATCTTATAGCATTTCTACTATGGGGCTCAATGAGATAAATTTACGGTCTAGTCGGATAGTAAATGCACCTACTTCACCCATTATCACAGAAAAAATTGATTGTGGAGATACAGAACCAGAACAAGAAACAGTTAGGGAGAATTCATAACAAAACATAATCAATTGGACACCTTCCCAAGCTATCCCTAATCAATCGGACACCTTCCCAAGTTGTCCCTAATCAAGGTCATTTGACTTCCCCTCCATATCCTAAAAGATTGGCCTTGAGCAAACCAAACCCTCAAGCAGAATTTGACTTCCTAGGGGAATTGCAGAATCTCTTTGTTAAAATACCCCTATTAAAAGCTATGAGGGATGTACCTATATATGCAAAAACTCTGAAAGAATATTTCTCAAAGAAACCGGGGAGGAAACCTAAGGATCCATTGACCATTCATGTGGTGGGCAGACTATCCAATATCATGTTAGTAAAAATCAAGCCTATAAAATACGAAGACCCAGGGAACCCGATTCTAACAGTACAGATTAATGGGGTGGAAATCCCAAACATGCTGGTGGATTTGGGAGTGGCCATTAACATTATTATTGTTGAAACAATGAACACCTTAGAACTTTCAAACATTAAACCAACCCCTACTATCCTGGAACTTGCAGACAGATCCAAAATTAAACCAATAGGGAAATTAGAAGACGTGATCATTTCAATAGACTCATGGCACTACCCTATGGACCTCCTTATATTGTAGACTCGATCTTCATTAGGTGGTCACCCATTGATCCTAGGAAGACCCTGGCTGGAAACTGCAGATGCCTACATAGGATGTCGATATGGGCATATGATCATATCAAATAGGACAGTTATGAAGAATCTCAAGCTTTATCCTCCTGTGGAACCTAGCCCATCTGAAAAATCATTACCCTATCAGAAATCTCTACCTGTAGAAGAGCCCGAACCTGAAAACGAAGATGTTAGACTAGTTCTCACTATTGGACAGACCCTTCAACTTAAAACAGAAAATGAAGATGATGCCATTAACTGTTAGGTCCCTATATTACTAGTATAGTCCCTTATTGTTGTTAGTGTAACCCCCTTATTGTTATTATTGTACCCTTTTAACCCCCATTTTATTATTATTGTGCCCTTAAATTATTATTGTTAGGTCGGCTAGGATTATATTGTGGCCCACTAGGATTACATTATGGCCCCATGGACTCCTATATATAGAAAGGAGGTTTTGTAAATTGTATCATCCAAGAATTGTTCATTTATGTAATGTATTGGAGGTTGCCCCCTCGAATTGGCTCATTTATAAGGCGTTTATATCTCTTTTCTTCTCTTTTTGGAGCTGGTTACACAACATTTGGTATCAGAGGTTTGGATTCTAGGGTTTCGCTGCTCCAAACAGGTCATCGTGGAATTTTCGCTATAACTTGTTTTCTACAAAGTTTAAGAAGCTGAAATTTTTAGAGTGCAAATCCGAAATCCTGGGGAAGATTTTCTAAAAATTTCAGAGCTTGGTTCGCAATATTTTTGGAGATATCATCTATGGAAGTTAGGTCTTTTTTCAGGCTCCTAAACAGGTCATCGTGGAATTTTCGCTATAAATTTTATTCTACGAAGGTTCAGAATCTGAAATTCATATGGTGCGAAGCTACTATCCTAAGGAAACTCGTAAAAAAATTTCAGAGCTTGGTTCGCAATATTTTTGGAAATATGATCTGTGGAAGGTAGTGCTTTTTCAGGCTCCTAAATTTCATCTCAAAGAGGTGATCGTGGGAAAAGTTCAATAACTCTCTCTCTGGGGATCGGATTGGAGTGCCGTAAAAAATGGTCACAATTACATTGAATTTAGTTTCTTGGATATCAATTTTAGAGACAAAGGACAAAACAGTGACACGTGGCAAGTCGTACAAGTTCGCTCTACTGACCAGTCCAGAATTAGGTCATTGTGGGAGATTGGACACAACTTTGTCTTGGAGAATCCAAATCAGGTTAGACCTGTGGCATTTGAAAGAAGATTTAGAGGGCTACTATAGAGCTGAATTTCAGATATCAAATATTTTCAATTACAGAGATAATTCAATTTCAATATCGAGCTCCTCAAAGCAAGTAAAAGGTGTGTATTTTTTTCCTAATTGCATAAGTCTTGTTTGAAGAATCAAGTTGAATTGATTCCAAGGGCATCTTGTAGAATAGATATCAATATTGGATTATAAAATGGCCCCTAAAAATAATTCAACACCCATTAAGCCTTCAGAAGGCTCTACTATGACTCATGAAGATGAAGAATTGCAACATGATCTATCAAAATTACAAGAGCAAGTGCAACATTTTTCACTCTCGCAAAGAGCAACAAAAAATGAAATGGAAGTTTTGAAGAAAGGCATGGAAGTGAAGATGGACGGTTTGAAGAAAGGCATGGAAGCTAATATGGATGGCGTGGAAGCTAATATAGATGGCATGGAAGCTAAGATGGATGACGTGAAAGACAACATGGAAAACATGAAGAATGATCTAAAAGCATACATGGAAGGCTTGATGACAAGCTTAAAACAAGAAATGATTCCTAATGGCGGAAATATAGTAACAGAACCTCATGATGAGAAAAAAATAAATGTTAATCATGATTTCATAAACTCTAATGTTGGCGGGAAGAACCACCATATTCCAAAAATGGATATGAGGAAGTTTGATGGAAAGGATCTTGTAACATGGATACTACAGATGGAGCAATATTTTGATCTCCATAACATGAAAAACACACAAAAGGTACACATTGCAACTTTACATTTAGAACAAAATACATTTGTATGGTATCGATGGCTTTGCTCCCGTAAAAAAATTGTCACTTGGTCAATTTTTACGGAGGAAATGATAGCACATTATGAGGATACAAAGAGAAACACCTTTTTTAGCCAATTGATAAATCTCAAACAAAAGGGTTTAGTGGGGCAGCACATTGAGGACTTCCAAAAATTGAATATAAGGGTAACTGATATTCCAGAGGAACACAGGATTGATCTCTTCATATGCACTTTAAAGGATAACATCCAACATGAAGTTCGCGTTTTGGAACCTGATTCATTGGAGAAGGCATTCAGGTTGGCAGGAAAAGTTGAATGTAAAATTATGGCGACAAGGAAGCCTACCACTCAATTCTATAAAGAAGGAAGTGTTTATATGCCTAGATTTCCACAACCTACAAGGTTGACACCACAAAAATTGGAAGAAAAAAGAGAAAAAGGGCTTTGCTACAGTTGTGATAGAAAATACACTAAAGGTCATAAGTGTGCTGAGAAGATATTATTTTACATAGATTGTGAAGAAGAAGAAGAAATTGAACAAGAAGAGGATATACACCAGGAACCAACCCTAGAAGAGGAAGAAATGAATCTGACCATATCGTGTAATGCACTGGCAGGAATTACCACTCCTAAAACTCTCAAGATAGAAGGACATATCAAGAAGAAAAGGGTAATAGTGTTGATTGATTCAGGTAGCACCCATAATTTTATTCACTATAAGGTAGCCAAGGAATTAAATTGTTTCCTATACCCAGCACCAGAATGTCAAGTGATGGTTGCAAATGGAGGAACTATAAATTGCTCTGGAAAATGCTATAATATCAAGCTAACCATGGGGGAATATGTATTGACTATTCCAATGCTTTCCATTCCTATGGGAGGTGTTGATGTTGTACTAGGAGTACAATGGTTACAATCTTTGGGGATGGTAGCTTTTAATTTTCAAGAAATTTTCAAGAAATTTTTTTCAGAAGGAAAGGAAGTCGAATTACGGGGTATTGCGGGGAAGCCAGGAAGGATAATAAGCTCTAATGTCATGACAAAGCTTCTAAAGAAAGAACAGCGAGGCGTAATTGCACAATTATGCTCACTAGAAGTTCCAACATCAAAATCATCTATTTCTGCACATCTCCAACAAGTCTTGGACAATCATTCCAAGGTGTTTGAAACTCCCAAAGGACTCCCACCTATTCGTGATCATGATCACGCTATTCATTTGATTCCAGGAAGTGTTCCTCCAAACATCAGGCCTTATAGATATCCTTACTTCCAAAAAAGAGAAATTGAACGTATGATTGCAGAAATGTTAGAGGCGGGTATAATTCAACCTAGTCAAAGTTCTTTCTCTGCTCTTGTAGTATTGGTACACAAGAAGTGTTAGGTCCCTATATTACTAGTATAGTCCCTTATTGTTGTTAGTGTAACCCCCTTATTGTTATTATTGTACCCTTGTAACCCCCATTTTGTTATTATTGTGCCCTTAAATTATTATTGTTAGGTCGGCTATGATTACATTGTGGCCCACTAGGATTACATTATGGCCCCATGGACTCCTATATATAGAAAGGAGGTTTTGTAAATTGGATCATCCAAGAATTGTTCATTTATGTAATGTATTGGAGGTTTCCCCCTCGAAGTGGCTCATTTCTAAGGCGTTTATATCTCTTGTCTTCTCTTTTTGGAGCTGGTTACACAACATTTGGTATCAGAGGTTTGGATTCTAGGGTTTCGCTGCTCCAAACAGGTCATTGTGGAATTTTCGCTATAAATTTTTTTCTACAAAGTTTCAGAAGCTGAAATTTTCAGGGTACGAAGCCGAAATCCTGAGGAAGATTACCCAAAAATTTCAGATCTTGGTTCGCAATATTTTTGGAGATATCATCTGTGGAAGTTAGGTCTTTTTTCAGGCTCCTAAACAGGTCATCGTGGCATTTTCGCTATACATTTTTTTCTACGAAGGTTCAGAATCTGAAATTCATATGGTGCGAAGCTAAAATTCTGAGGAAATTTTTCAAAAAATTTCAGAGCTTGGTTCGCAATATTTTTGGAAATATGATCTGTGGAAGGTAGTGCTTTTTCAGGCTCCTGAATTTCATCTCAAAGAGGTGATCGTGGGAAAATTTCAATAACTCTCTCTCTGGGGATCGGATTGGAGTGCCGTAAAAAGTGGTCGCAATTAAACAGACTTTAGTTTCTTGGCTATCAATTTCAGAGACAAAGGACAAAACAGTGACACGTGGCAATTCGTACAAGTTCGCTCTATTGAACCTGTCCAGAATTAGGTCATTGTGGGAGATTGGACACAACTTTGTCTTGGAGAATCCAAATCAGGTCAGACCTATGGAATTTGAAAGAAGCTTCAGAGGGCTACTATAGGGATGAATTTCAGATATCAAATATTTTCAATTATAAAGATAATTCAATTTCATTATCGAGCTCCTCAAAGCAAGTAAAAGGTGTGTATTTTTTTTCGAATTGCATAAGTCTGGTTTGAAGAATCAAGTTGAATTGATTCCAAGGGAATCTTGTAGAATAGATATCAATATTGGATTCTAAAAATGGCCCCTAAAAAGAATTCAACACCCATTAAGCCTTTAGAAGGCTCTACTATGACTCATGAAGATGAAGAATTGCAACATGATCTATCAAAATTACAAGAGCAAGTGCAACAGTTTTCACTCTCGCAAAGAGCAACAAAAAATGAAATGGAAGTTTTGAAGAAAGGTGTGGAAGCTAAGATGGATGGTTTGAAGAATGGCATGGAAGCTAAGATGGGTGGCATGGAAGCTAAGATGGATGGCATGGAAGTGGGCATGGAAGCTAAGATGGATGACATGAAAGACAACATGAAAAACATGAAGAATGATCTAAAAGCATACATGGAAGGCTTGATGACAAGCTTAAAACAAGAAATGATTCCTAATGGCGTAAATATAGTAGAAGAAACTCATGATGAGAAAAAAATAAATGTTAATCGTGATTTCATAAACTCTAATGTTGGCGGGAAGAACCACCATATTCCAAAAATGGATATGAGGAAGTTTGATGGAAAGGATCCTGTAACATGGATACGACAGATGGAGCAATATTTTGATCTCCATAACGTGCAAAACACACAAAAGGTACGCATTGCAACTTTACATTTAGAACAAAATACATTTGTATGGTATCAATGGCTTTGCTCCCGTAAAAAAATTGTCACTTGGTCAATTTTTACGGAGGAAATGATAGCACATTATGAGGATACAAAGAGCAACACCTTTTTTAGCCAATTGATAAATCTCAAACAAAAGGGTTTAGTGGGGCAGCACATTGAGGACTTCCAAAAATTGAATATAAGGGTAACTGATATTCCAGAGGAACACAGGATTGATCTCTTCATAGGCACTTTAAAGGATAACATCCAACATGAAGTTCGTGTTTTGGAACTTGATTCATTGGAGAAGGCATTCAGGTTGGAAAGAAAATTTGAATGTAAAATTATGGCGACAAGGAAGCCTACCACTCAATTCTATAAAGAGGAAAGTGTTGCTACACCTAGATTTCCACAACCTACAAGGTTGACACCACAACAATTGGAAGAAAAAAGAGCAAAAGGGCTTTGCTACATTTGTGATAGCAAATACACTAAAGGTCATAAGTGTGCTGAGAAGAAATTATTTTACATAGATTGTGAAGAAGAAGAAGAAAATGAACAAGAAGAGGATATACACCAGAAACCACCCCTAGAAGAGGAAGAAATGAATCCGACCATATCGTGTAATGCACTGGCAGGAATTACCACTCCTCAAACTCTCAAGATAGAAGGACATATAAAGAAGAAAAGGGTAATAGTGTTGATTGATTCAGGTAGAACCCATAATTTTATTCATTATAAGGTAGCCAAGGAATTAAATTGTTTCCTATACCCAGCACCAGAATGTCAAGTGATGGTTGCAAATGGAGGAACTATAAATTTCTCTGGAAAATGCCATAATATCAAGCTAACCATGGGGGAATATGTATTGACTAGTCCAATGCTTTCCATTCCTATGGGAGGTGCTGATGTTGTACTAGGAGTACAATGGTTACAATCTTTGGGGACGGTAGCTTTTAATTTTCAAGAACTTTTCTTGAAATTTTTTTCAGAAGAAAAGGAAGTTGAATTACGGGGTATTTAAGGGAAACCAGGAAGGATAATAAGCTCTAATGCCATGACAAAGCTTCTAAAGAAAGAACAACGAGGTGCAATTGCACAATTATGCTCACTAGAAGTTCCGACATCAAAATCATCTATTTCTGCAGATCTCCAACAAGTCTTGGACAATCATTCCAAGGTGTTTGAAACTCCCAAAGGACTCCCACCTATGCATGATCATGATCATGCTATTCATTTGATTCCAGGAAGTGTTCCTCCAAACATCAGGCCTTATAGATATCCTTACTTCCAAAAGAGCGAAATTGAACGTATGATTGCAGAAATGTTAGAGGCGGGTATAATTCAACTTAGTCAAAGTTCTTTCTCTGCTCCTGTAGTATTGGTACACAAGAAGGATGGATCATGGCGAATGTGTCCGGATTATAGGGAGCTCAATAAGCTTACCATTAAAGACAAATTTCCCATTCCTGTGATTGATGAATTATTGGATGAATTACATGGAGCAATTTATTTTACCAAGTTGGATCTTCGTTCAGGATATCATCAAATTAGAATGAAGACTGAAGATATTCCAAAAACAACATTTCGAACTCATGAGGGTCATTATGAATTTTTGGTCATGCTTTTGGCCTTACCAATGCACCTTCTACATTTCAAGGGTTGATGAATTCCATTTTCAAACCCTTCCTTAGAAAATTTGTGCTAGTATTTTTTGATGATATACTAATCTACAACAGGCCTTGGAAGGATCATGTTGAACATGTTGACAGGGTGCTCAAACTATTGCAGGAGAAACAATTATATGCAAAAACATCCAAATGTTTCTTTGGAGTACAAGAGGTGGAATATCTGGGTCATATTGTATCTCACGAGGGTGTTAAGGTAGACCCTAACAAAATTAAAGCCATTAAGGAATGGAAAGCCCCCACAACCATAAAGCAGTTGCGAGGATTTCTCGGGTTAACAGGGTATTATCACAAGTTTGTTAAGAATTATGGGAGAATAGCAGCACCTCTAACAACATTATTGAAGAAAGATGCATTTTCATGGACTCCTGAAGCAACTAAGGCCTTTGAACGTCTTTAAGAGGCAATGTGCCTAGCACCGGTCTTAGCTACACCAGACTTCACAAAAACCTTTATTGTGGAATGTGATGCCTCAGGAAATGGAATTGGTGCAGCTTTAATGCAGGAAGGAAGACCCATTGCTTTTGAAAGTCGTCCAATCAAAGGAAAGTATTTACAGAAACCTATTTATGAGAAGGAAATGTTAGCAATACTGCATGCACTAAAGAAATGGCGAACTTACCTAATGGGAATACACTTCAAGGTAAAAACTGATCATGATAGTCTTAAACACTTTTTGGAACAAAGACTATCTTCAGAAGAGCAGCAAAAATGGGTCACAAAGATATTGGGTTATGACTTTGAAATAATCTACAAAAAAGGAAAGCTTAATGTTGTTGCAGATGCACTCTCAAGAAAGAATGAATAGGTGGAAGCATTGCTTTGTGCCATTTCTATTATCCAACAAGATTGGATAACCGAAGCAAGAGATGAATGGAAAAAGGACAAAGATGTATGGACACTCATTCAAAAGTTGCAGCAAGATCCTAGTACATCTGATACATTTAGTTGGAAAAATGATTCCTTATGGTACAAAGATCGCTTATATCTTTGTAAGAATTCCCAACTAAAACAAAAGATTCTTCCGGAATTGCACACTTCTCCTTTAAGAGGACACTCAGGATTTTTAAAAACTTACCACAGGGTGAAGAAAGAATTTTTTTGGGATGGCCTTAAATCTGATATTCAAAAGTTTGTGGCGGAATGTTTGGTTTGCCAGCAGAATAAAATGGAAACAATTAAGACCCCAGGACTTCTACAACCTTTATCCATTCCAAGTCAACGTTGGGAGGAGATTTCAATGGATTTTATCACAGGTTTACCTAAGTCCGAAGGAAAGAGTGTCATCATGGTGGTAGTTGATAGACTTACCAAGTATGCACACTTTTGTGCATTATCTCATCCATTTAAAGCAAGCACAATTGCTACTACATTTATGGACAGAATTCAAAAGCTACATGGAAACCCAAGGGTTATTGTGAGCGACAGAGATCCCATTTTTACTGGAAATTTTTGGACGGAGTTATTTTCTTGCTTGGGTACTCAATTAGCTCATAGCTCATCTTATCATCCTCAATCAGATGGTCAAACTGAGATAGTAAATAAATGTTTGGAAGGATATCTTCGTTGTTTTGTATCCGATAAACAAACACAATGGGTCAAGTGGTTACCTCTCGCTGAATGGTGGTATAACACTTCCTTCCATACTGCAGCAAAAATGACCCCATTTATGGCACTTTATGGATATCATCCACCATCCATCACACCATATTTAAGAGAAAATTCGAAGGTTCAAGCAGTGGAAGATCACATCGAGCATCAGCAAGAAGTTCTCCAACTCTTAAAGGATAACCTGAATTTGGCACAAAATCGAATGAAACAACAGGCAGATCAACATCGCAGCGAGAGAAGTTATGATGTAGGAGATTGGGTATTTTTACGGCTACAACCATATAAACAAATGTCCCTCAAGCAAGCTAAGAAGGATAATAAATTATCGCCAAAGTACTAGGGTCCTTACAAGGTGTTGCAAAAGATTGGTACTATGGCATACAAATTGGAGCTTCCTGCTTCTTCGCGAGTACATCCAGTTTTCCATGTTTCATGCTTAAAGAAGGTTATAGGTGAAAATCTTCCAGTTCAAACAGTATTGCCAGAACTTGATGGGGAAGGGAAAATCATATTGGAACCTCAAGCAGTCATGGAAAAAAGAACTCGACAACTACGGAATCGATCAATTTCAGAGTATCTCATCAAGTGGAAGAACTTACCCACTGAAGATTCTACATGGGAGGATGAGAATTTTATACAGAAGCACCCAGAGATACTCAAGTGTTGAGGACAACACTTTTTTGAAGGAGAGGGGCATGTTAGGTCCCTATATTACTAGTATAGTCCCTTATTGTTGTTAGTGTAACCCCCTTATTGTTATTATTGTACCTTTGTAACCCCCATTTTGTTATTATTGTGCCCTTAAATTATTATTGTTAGGTCGGCTAGGATTACATTTTGGCCCACTAGGATTACATTATGGCCCCATGGACTCCTATATATAGAAAGGAGGTTTTGTAAATTGGATCATCCAAGAATTTTTCATTTATGTAATGTATTGGAGGTTTCCCCCTCGAAGTGGCTCATTTCTAAGGCGTTTATATCTCTTTTCTTCTCTTTTTGGAGCTGGTTACACAACACGAAGGATGGATCATGGCGAATGTGTCCAGATTATAGGGAGCTCAATAAGCTCACCATTAAAGACAAATTTCCCATTCCTGTGATTGATGAATTATTGGATGAATTACATGGAGAAATTTATTTTACCAAGTTGGATCTTCATTCAGGATATCATCAAATTAGAATGAAGACTCAAGATATTCCAAAAACAGCATTTCGAACTCATGAGGGTCATTATGAATTTTTGGTCATGCCTTTTGGCCTTACCAATGCACCTTCTACATTTCAAGGGTTGATGAATTCCATTTTCAAACCCTTCCTTAGAAAATTTGTGCTAGTATTTTGATGATATACTAATCTACAGCAAGTCTTGGAAGGATCATGTTGAACATGTTGATAGGGTGCTCAAACTATTGCAGGAGAAACAATTATATGCAAAAAAATCCAAATGTTTCTTTGGAGTACAAGAGGTGGAATATCTGGTTCATATTGTATCTCACGAGGGTGTTAAAGTAGACCCTAACAAAATTAAAGCTATTAAGGAATGGAAAGTCCCCACAACCATAAAGCAGTTGCGAGGATTTCTTGGGTTAACAGGGTATTATCGCAAGTTTGTTAAGAATTATGGGAGAATAGCAGCAACTCTAACAACATTATTGAAGAAAGATGCATTTTCATGGAATCCTGAAGCAACTAAGGCCTTTGAACATCTTAAAGAGGCAATGTGCCTAGCACCGGTCTTAGCTACGCCAGACTTCACAAAAACTTTTATTGTGGAATGTGATGCCTCAGGAAATGGAATTGGTGCTGTTTTAATGCAAGAAGGAAGACCCATTGCTTTTGAAAGTCGTCCAATCAAAGGAAAGTATTTACAGAAACCTATTTATGAGAATGAAATGTTAGCAATACTGCATGCACTAAAGAAATGGCGAACTTACCTAATGGGAAGACACTTCAAGGTAAAAACTGATCATGATAGTCTTAAACACTTTTTGGAACAAAGACTATCTTCAGAAGAGCAGGAAAAATGGGTCACAAAGATGTTGGGTTATGACTTTGAAATAATCTACAAAAAAGGGAAGCTAAATGTTGTTGCAGATGCACTCTCAAGAAAGAATTAAGAGGTGGAAGCATTGCTTTGTGCCATTTCTATTATCCAACCAGATTGGATAACCGAAGCAAGAGATGAATGGAAGAAGGACAAAGATGTATGGACACTCATTCAAAAGTTGCAGCAAGATCCTAGTACATCCGATACATTTAGTTGGAAAAATGATTCCTTATGGTACAAAGATCGCTTATATCTTTGTAAGAATTCCCAACTAAAACAAAAGATTCTTCTGGAATTGCACACTTCTCCTTTAGGAGGACACTCAGATTTTTAAAAACTTACCACAGGGTGAAGAAAGAATTTTTTTGGGATGGCCTTAAATCTGATATTCGAAAGTTTGTGGCGGAATGTTTGGTCTGCCAGCAGAATAAAGTGGAAACAATTAAGACCCCAGGACTTCTACAACCTTTATCCATTCCAAGTCAACGTTGGGAGGAGATTTCAATGGATTTTATCACAGGTTTACCTAAGTCCGAAGGAAAGAGTGTCATCATGGTGGTAGTTAATAGACTTACCAAGTATGCACACTTTTGTGCATTATCTCATCCATTTAAAGCAAGTACAGTTGCTACTACATTTATGGACACAATTCAAAAGCTACATTGAAGCCCAAGGGTTATTGTGAGCGACAGAGATCCCATTTTTACTGGAAATTTTTGGACGGAGTTATTTTCTTGTTTGGGTACTCAATTAGCTCATAGCTCATCTTATCATCCTCAATCTGATGGTCAAACTGAGATCGTAAATAAATGTTTGGAAGGATATCTTTGTTTTTTTGTATCTGATAAACAAACACAATGGGTCAAGTGGTTACCTCTTGCCGAATGGTGGTATAACACTTCCTTCCATACTGCAGCAAAAATGACCCCATTTATGGCACTTTATGGATATCATCCACCATCCATCACATCATCTTTAAGGGAAAATTCGAAGGTTCAAGCAGTGGAAGATCACATCGAGCATCAGCAAGAAGTTCTCCAACTCTTAAAGGATAACCCGAATTTGGCACAAAATCGAATGAAACAACAGGCAGATCAACATCGCAGCGAGAGAAGTTTTGATGTAGGAGATTGGGTATTTTTGCGGCTACAACCATACAAACAAATGTCCCTCAAGCAAGCTAAGAAGGATAATAAATTATCGCCAAAGTACTATGGTCCTTACAAGGTGTTGCAAAAGATTGGTACTATGGCATACAAATTGAAGCTTCCTGCTTCTTCGCGAGTACATCCAATTTTCCATGTTTCATGCTTAAAGAAGGTTATCGGTGAAAATATTCCAGTTCAAACAATATTACCAGAACTTGATGAGGAAGGAAAAATCATATTGGAACCTGAAGCGGTCACGGAAACAAGAACTCGACAACTACGGAATCGATCAATTTCAGAGTATCTCATCAAGTGGAAGAACTTACCCACCGAAGATTCTACATGGGAGGATGAGAATTTTATACAGAAGCACCCAGAGCTACTCAAGCGTTGAGGACAACACTTTTTTGAAGGAGAGGGGCATGTTAGGTCCCTATATTACTAGTATAGTCCCTTATTGTTATTAGTGTAACCCCCTTATTGTTATTATCGTACCCTTGTAACCCCCATTTTGTTATTATTGTGCCCTTAAATTATTATTGTTAGGTCGGCTAGGATTACATTGTGGCCCACTAGGATTACATTATGGCCCCATGGACTCCTATATATAGAAAGGAGGTTTTGTAAATTGTATCATCCAAGAATTGTTCATTTATGTAATGTATTGGAGGTTGCCCCCTCTAAGTGGCTCATTTCTAAGGCGTTTATATCTCTTTTCTTCTCTTTTTGGAGCTGGTTACACAACATTAACGATTTCATTAATGATTCCAGTTTTGTTTCCGATTCAATTCGACATATTCTAGAATCTACCATGAGTTGTGAGACACAGGAAAACATTGAACCGAAAGATGACATTGAAGACATTATTGTAACCTCATCTCACGATAGTACTCTAATAGAGATTGAACCAAGGAAAACACTTAATGTCAACCCAAACCTGTCTGAATCTCAGACCAAACAGATTTTGAAAGTCCTTCAAGATCATCAGGAAGCTTTTTCTTGGGATTATACCGACATGAAGGGTATCCCTGCCAACCTATGCACTCATCATATTTATATTAAGGAATATTTCCGCCCTGTAAGACAACCTCAACAGAGAATTAATCCTACTCTCAAAAACATTATTAAAGAAGAATTACAAAAATTGTTGGATGTAGGGTTCAGTTATCCCATCTCAGATAGCCAATGGGTATCCCCGCTAGTTATTGTTCCTAAAAAGAATGGTAAATGGTGGATCTGTGTAGATTATAGGGAACTAAATAAGGCTACTCGAAAAGACCATTTTCTTTTTCCATTCATTGACCAAGTCCTGGACACCTTAGCTAGGAAGAAGTTATTTTCCTTCCTAGACGGATTCAGCGGATATAACTAGATTCAGATAGCCTCGGAAGACCAGGATAAAACAAATTTCACGTGTCTTTGGGGAACCTTTGCATACAAGGTCCTCCCATTTGGCCTGTGTAATGCTCCCGCTACCTTCCAGAGGGCAATCTTGGGAATTTTTTCTGATTTGGTCGATGATAGCGTCGAAATATATATGGATGATTTTACTCCATATGGAAACTCATTTGAGGAAGGATTGAAAAATTTAGAGAAAGTACTCAAAAGATGTAAGCAGACCCATGTATCTTTGAGTACAGTCAAATTCCATATGATGAGGGAAGAAGGGGTAGTATTGGGACATTTTCTCTCAGCCGCAGGAATTCAAGTTGATCCGGCTAAAGTAGAGGTAATATTACATTTCCCGGTACCCAAAACACCCACACAGGTACGTAGCTTTATTGGTTGTGTTGGTTATTACAGGTGCTTTATAGAAAATTTTGCTAAAATAGCACACCCACTATTTCAATTGCTGACAAAAGATGCAAAATTCTTGTGGACTAAAGACTGTGAGACCAGCTTTCACGAAAATTAAGGGGCTGGTGTGCATGGCCCCAATCCTCTGAGGACATAATTGGGCATTACCGTTTCACATACATACGGATGCTTCTCAGACAATAGTAGGGTTTGTTCTAGCACAGCAGGTAGACAAAACATCGTATGAAATCTATTATGTCAGCAAGAATTTAATACTTGCTGAATTAAACTATACGGTGACAGAAAAAGAATTCTTAGCTGTCATTTATGTTGTCAATAAGTTACGGCACTACATCACCGGGTATTCTACTGATCACGCAGCAATCAGGCATTTGATGAATAAACCTATTACTCCTGGCCGTATTACGAGATGGCTACTTTTTCTTCAAGAATTTGATATTACAATAGTAGATAAGCCGGGAAAAGATAATGTAGTAGTTAATTTCCTATCTATAATGAATAACAATGATGAATGCACACCTATAGAAGACAGTTTTCCCGATGAACATATTTTTGTAGTATCTACTAAACCTCTGTGGTATGCAGATATTGCTAACTATATTGCTACAGGGAAATTGCCTCCTCATTTGTCATACAGGGAACAACGAAAGATTATTCATCATAGTGCCCAATATTCTTGGATGGCAGGGTACCTTTTTCATACAGGAGCAGATAAGAAAATTCGGAACTGTGTGTCTAAAGAGGATATTTATGAGGTATTATAAGCTGCCCATGATGGCCCTTGTGGAGGAAATTTTGCGGACAAAAGAATAGGCCATAAGGTGCTACAAATGGGATATTACTGGCCTTCCATTTTTCGTGATGCTCAGAATTATATTAGGAGGTGTGATAGTTTCCAACGTATGGGGCAGCCCGGTAAAGCTGATGAAATGCCTTTGCAGACACAAGTAGTCCTCGAGCCTTTTGAGAAATGGGCTATTGACTTCGTTGGACCCTTTAACCCACCCTCCCAGCAGAAGGTCCACATCTTGGTCTGTACTGATTACGTGACTAAGTGGGTGGAAGCCAAAGCTGTTGCAAAAGCAACAGAGCAAGTAGTCTCAGACTTTCTATTTGAAGAAATTTTTTCTCTTTACGGTACCCCAAGAGAGATTGTTTCAAATGGAGGAGCACAATTCACATCATACAAGATAGCAAAGATCATACAAAAATATGGGTTCAAGCACAAAGTGACATCCCCATACCATCCCCAGGCGAATGGACAAGTGGAAAGCGCAAACAAGAAATTGGAAAACATTTTGACAAAAACTGTGGCATACCATCGTAGGGATTGGGCTCAAAAACTCCCAGAATCTCTCTGGGCGTACAAAAAAACACGGCGGAATACAACTGGGTTTTCACCATTCGAGTTGGTTTATGGAAAATCCCCATTGTTTCCAATAGAATTTGAAATAAGTACACTTAGAACAGCGTTGGAAGTTGGGTTAGATCTATCAGATGCTCAGAAACACCGATTGGCTCAGCTTAATGAACTTGATGAAATTCGTTCAATGTTTTTCCAGCGAACTACTACTATTCAGCAGCAGAGAATGAAATGGCACGATAAGTTTATTAAAAATAAGGTGTTTCAAAGTGGAGATTGGGCACTTCTTTACGACTCTCGTTTTAAGGATGTTAAGGGGAAGCTTTGCACTCGTTGGATGGGACCTTATGAGGTGGACATTGTATTTGATAATGGAACAGTCATGCTAGTCACAATTGATGATATATGTGTTTCATTTATAGTCAATGAACATCACCTAAGACTATACCACCGGCCGACCTCTAAGGATGCTTTTATTAAACAACTCTCTGAGAAATCTGGTTTGAAGGTCATCAGTGCAAAGAATCCTTCCTCTGCACCCTTGATGTTAAAAAATAAATAAATAAATAAAGAATTATGTTTTATTTTCTTGTCTTTTTGCAGGAGCTACCACTAAGGAGTAAAAAGCATAGAAATAATTTTCAAATCACCGATTTCTGCTACTCATGGCACTGTTACTCAGTTGTTGCTACTCATTGTGCTGTTACTTAGTTGCTGCCACTCACGGTGTTGTTACGTAGTTGTTGTTACTCACGGTGCTGTTACTCAGTTGCTTCTACTCACAGTGTCGTTACTTGGTTGTTGTTACTCGAATTGTTGTTACTCCGAATGCTGCTACTCATGTTGATGTTACTCCGATGTTGTTACACTGATGTTGTTATACCAATGCTGTTACACCGATGTTGTTACATCGATGCTATAACACCGATGTTGTTACACCAATGCTGTTACACCAATGATGTTACACCATCCACATCATTACTATGTTTTCATCCCACCAGCCGTCACATCGTCTAGGTAGGCCGTCAAGTACGCCTCCACGTGACTTTTACTGATTTAATTAAATATCCCATGTGGAGATTTTAATTCCGCGGATGGAAAAAATTTAAGTTGGGGGGGGGGGGGGGGGTGCCGTCATGAAAAGAACGGCGTAATAATTACCTCATAAATTAAGTATGACAACCTGGTTATGGTACACCTTATGATTCCCATCAATATGTGGTATCATCATTTAAATTGTATTGGGATCCGTAAAATGTCTCGTCCACCCTATACGAACAATTATTATTTCTATTTTACCACACTTACCATATTTCTTCATGATTTTTCTCAGCTTTCGAGAGTTACCAGTCGTATTTACCGTTACCACCTTTCCATTTTCACTATGTTGTTCCTCCGAATTCGGTACCCACCACCTTGCTCAACAATCTGCTGTTACATGAAGTGCTGCTACAAGTCTCCACAGTATGGGTGGGTTGGTTGTGCGGCATGAGCCTGAAAACACAGTTTCAGTTCACAACAATCTAGAGGTTTGGCAAGTCTTTGTCGACGCAGGGTGGGATACCTACTTTGACAGATTGCAGGGGTTTGATGGAGGTATCACAATGGAATTCGCACTCAATTTAGAGGAAAATTATTCATGGATTAGGCGTCTGGAAGTTCCTGTTACAGAAGAGGCAATTGCAGAGGTTAGTGGACTAAGGCAGCAGGGGCAGCAATGGTTTGCTCGAAAATTTTCTCTTTCGGAATTCCCCGAATTGTTCTTACAAGTAGGAGAAAGTGTCGTTCAAATGGGCAGAGGATACGAGTGTCGAACAATACCATATCCTTGGAATGAATTTGCAGGCTTTGTAGTAAAATACATTACCTGCGAGGGCCGGGCCTCAACTCTGTTCAAATATCACTTTAAAATTCTAACGCACCTCCGATTTCTGCAGGATCAGGAGCATGCCCTGAACATGCCCTTCTTCCTCTTAAAACAACTACAGCATATGGCACGGGTTGCTTGGCATTTGTGCCGAATGCCAGTAGTAGTTTCCAATCATGGTTTGGTGCGATTATTGGTCATGCACACAATAAACAGGCTTCGGGTCTTCTGGGCGGAATTCTGTGGGTCCTCAGAAGAAGAGGTAGCAGCCATGATTATTTCTAGAGAAGAAGAACTAGCCTCTCCAGCTGGTCAAGCAGAAGAAGAACATTCCAAATAAATTGATCAAGAGGAACCCGAGGAAATGGAAATGGAAATTGATCAGGAGGAAACCGAGGAAGAAGAGATGATGGTCGATTAGGAGGGACCTGAGGAAACGATAATGGAGGTAATCGGTGACATGGCCAAGGCTACCACACAAGAACCAGCCTCGCTTGAAAAACCCGCAGAAGAAGAAATAAGAATGGTGGAGGTAAGGGGTGACATGGCCAAGGGTGCCACACAAGAACCAGCCTCGCTTGAAGAACCCACAGAGAAGGAAATGATGGACATTGTGCAGGAAGTCGATACTATTATACAATTGTCGAATTTTGTTAATAAAGAGAAAAGGAGTGAAATTATGGATAGAGAAACGGCAAGTGATGCTGTTTTTCAAAAAATAGCATCACCTGCCCATATAAATATGAATACTGATACAGGTGGGGGTGTTACACAAGAACCACCCCCAATTCGGCTAGAACAGGAAAATTCAGCCTGTGGAATCGACACTGGACCTCAAGAACTGGTACCAATTATGAAAACAAAGGTGATTCGTGAGGAATAGGGAGGTAAAGAAGGAATGAACCAGGAGGTCGATACTGTTCCATAAGAACCAGTATCGACCCCTGTTGAAGTAGCCGTGCACGAAGTCCTGGTCCAAACCAGAAATGAAGATGAAGAGTCTATTCCCCATTCTCCGTTTGAGTCCCTGATGCCTAGAGGGGCAAGGGGATTTTACTTGCCCAAACGGTTAATGGAAGAAGTATTTGTTCCCCTAGTACTAAAATTTGTTGACACGGCAAATATTGGCCCAGTCACCACCGAACCAGAACACTTAGACGCTCGCAAGGAAGACAGTGTTCTTGTGGAAACCTCGGAACACAGGAGGATCAATGAAATTACCGACCAGACATCGGAAGTTCCTGGGGGAAACATAGAAGAAGAAGCCCCTGGAGATAGGGAGCCTATCCAGAAGGGCTTGACAAGAGAATCCGTAGAAAATGTTGGCAGCATCCCGCCGCCTTATGAGCCTGTCATAGGCCCAGAAACTGAATTCATTGTTAAACAGAAATGGGTTGAACAGTATGAGCAAAGAAGGATACATCTCAAGCAGAAGTATCATTTGCAGGTCAGTGAAACCATGAGACTAAAAAGGGAGGTTCGGGATTTGAAGAAGCAAGTTTCACGTTTGAAAAGGAAGGTAAAAATCCATAAATGGAGGGCAACAAAGCCAAAGATTGAAGTCTCCAAGGAAGCTACCCGGACTGGCCTGATCGAAGATTTGTTTGAAGGTCGAGAATTTGTATTGGCCGCTGAAATTCAAAAGTGGCAGTCTACAGCGAGAAACCATAAGAAGGAAACATCTAGGGTTCGAGAACAGGCCACCGGAGTCATCACAGGGTACATGGATCAGTTATATAAGGCGCGGCTAAAGCAGGCTAAACAGAAGGCCAGAATAGAGGAATTGGAAGAACAAGTTCAGTTGTTGAAGACAGATAAGTAGAAAATTTTCTCCCTAGCACAGCAGGTAATGGCCTGCAGACCTCCTGCACATAGCTATGCCTTATTCCTTCATGAAAAATGTCTTTCCTTTTGTCTTGAAAGTATATATAAGGAGATTTGGTGCGAAATTGAGGACCCCATTCAATTTCTCTGTATTTTTAAAATTCATGACATTATCGGGCAGCACTTAATGTGCGAGCTCTATATGCATGGGTATTACTTAAAGCATGATCATTCATTTAACCCCGTTCCATTTGTGGGGGACATCCATTTAAGGGCTTTCACCTCCTATACCATCAATCAAATTAAATGGAGAAAGGCCTGGGATACATTTGAATAAAATCAAGCCGGAAAGTCGTTAATGATGAGAAGAGAGCATGGTCAGTCCTCAAACATTTATAACAAGAATTATACGTTTTTACAGATTAAGGGCCATAAGGAACACATGATGGCAACCCAGAAATGGTGCGCTAACCTATGTGTCGGCCAGATTACGAAGTTTCTCAAGGAAGCACTGGACAGTTGTCATAAAAGATGGATGTCGTCCTCCTCAGCCGTCAGGGAAAGAGAACCATTTGAGCACCTAACTTTGCATGTGATTTAGAGAGAATTCCACGTTACGTGGCATGAATTCATACCTATGGGGTCAGATGGATGGGATTAAGGTTTCAATTTCCCCTTCTATGGTTTCTAGCTGAGTAGTATACTCCTGCATATAATGTTGACCCAGACTGGTGGAAGGATGTTGTTTTGACAGAAGGATATAAGCCACCAAGAACATAAATGGTTGTAGAATATGACCTCACACAGCTTCATGCCAATCACAGTTGGTCCAACCCAGACCTGAGGAGAGGACGAGTTGCATGAGGAGACACATATAGATCAGTTGGGGGGAGATGTTGGGTACCATATTTGTATACTTTCCTCTCCCATTTTACCCTGTTTTTCTATCTCTTTATACCATTATTATTCCTAAAATGCATGAGGTAAAACCTGTCTTCCTACCTGTCTTCCTATCTTTCATGGGATATTTTATTAATGAATTATTTGTCATGGAGGTTTTACCTTTCTACATATTAACTCTGAAATTTCTTAAAATCTGCCTAAAACAGGAGTGTTGCGGCTGCGAGTCAAGGCACAACCCATCATCTCCAGTGTCTTCCTTATTTGTTGTTACAGCATGACATTATTGGATGTATCAGTGCTATCTTAGGCCTTTTCACGGTTTCTTGTTGGGAAATATGGTTGCCGTTGTAACAAGATGTATTTTTGTAACAATGAAGTTGTTGAGAGGGATTGGGGGGTTTCAGGATAATTGTATAAAGAAGCCTGCGGGCTGTGAATCAGGGTTAAGCCCTTGGACATACAGATCTTGTAATGAATTTATTTTATCATTAATTAAATGCACAACAGCCTGTTTCCCCTGTAATTCGTGATTTTACCACAACCCTGATTAAAGATTTGGGCCCACTCTTTTGATCAGGTGTTGCATTCTCCTTTCTTTTCCTTTCAGTGTTGTGTTTTAGTGTGATTCTTTATTGTTGTTACAGTCACGTTTAATTGTTGTGGATGCATTTTATTTTTGTAGTTCCTTTAATTGATGTTACAATGACTTGTGTGTTATAGATTAAACCTGTGATTTACAGCAGACCATGTGCTTGTATCTGCATATACCTTGTCGTTAGTCTTGAAATAACTAACGTCCCGGGTTGATAATTTATGTGGAGAAAGGGGTTGAATTCTGTTCATATCCGGACACCAACACAACACACAAAAGATACGCATTGAAACTTTATATTTAGAACCAAATCAATTTGTATGGTATCGATGGCTATGTTATCGTAAACCACTTGTCACTTTGTCAATATTTATGGAGAAAATGATAGCACATTATGAGGATACAAAATGAAACACCTTATTTATCCAATTGATAAATCTCAAACAAAAGGGTTCAATGGTGGAACACATTGAGGAATTTCAAAAATTGAATATAAGGGTAAATGATATTCTAAAAGAGCATAAGATTGATATTTTGATAAGGAATTTAAAGGATAACATCCAACATGAGTTTCACCTTGGGGAACTTGATTAATTGAAAAAGGAATTCAGGTTGGCAAGAAAAAACGAAAGGAAAATTATGGCAACAAGGACAACACTTTTTTGAAGGAGATGGGCATGTTAGGTCCCTATAAGACTAGTGTATCCCCTTATTATTATTGTTATTTTATCCCCATTATTTTTATTGTTGTATCCATGTAGTCCCCATATTGTTATTATTGTGCCCCATAGAAGCCCATTATTGTTATTGTTGTGCCCTTACATTATTATTGTTATGTCGGCTCTGATTATATTAGATATCATTTTTTGGATTCAACTGTGTTAAGTAATTCATTCATCTATGACCATTTCCATGAGAGGTAGTCGTAACTGACTAATTTCTCATTATTTTTGAATAGTTCACTTAGCACTCATTGCATCAGGTGATGCTCACACGAGTGAAGAAGTGGGAGTGAAACTAGTGAAATGAATCACATAATGTCAATCATCACTTACGGGGCTTGCACCAGGTAACCAAGACTTCCCGGGAGGTTACCCATCCCAGAACTCCTATGGCTCAAGCGCGCTTAACTGTGGAGTTTTTAATATATATATATATATATATATATATATATATATATATATATATATATATATATATATAAAGTAGGTTTTATCATTTGAATCATCTAAGAATTGTTCATCTATGTAATGTAAAGGAGGTTTCCCCTTCAAAGACGCTAAATTATAAGTCATTGATCTATCTTTTCTTCTATTTTGTGAGTTGGTTGCATAACAACTCTGCACTTTTTCTACCTTACTACTCAGTGCAACGCAAGCCTCCACTTCAATGTTGTAGATATTTTTCACTCTAACTCCAATCCGCTTCACTTTCCTAGTAGCTACATGTCTCAGAAAGGCTTTCCCCTTACTGAAAATAACATCATAACCTATATCCTACAACACAACTACAAAGATCAAGTTCTTCTTTAGGCCAGGTACATACATGACATATTTCAAATGAATATGAGAGCCTGGATCCCTCTTAAAGGTTACAGATCCAATTCCTTTGGTACTCTACCACCCATCATCCCCAAGTTCTATGTGCATCTGGAGATCTTTCTTCCCTTTGCTACTAAATAATTCTTTGCATCTTATCATATAGAATGAGGCACCTGAATCTAGGTACCACACACTCCCCATTACAATGATTTCCATGAATGCAATCAGGGTGAAGTATAATTCAAATTATGAGGTGAGTGCTTCACCTCTTGCTCCACCTGAAGGCTTCTTGTTAGACTTCTTGTTGCATAGTGATCATATTCGTGGCAGTGAAAACATTTTATCTTGCATAGTTTCTTCTTCTTGCCATTATTCTGGATGGAATTTGGCTTGATTTGGGCCTTCTTTCCCTTAGTTTCTTTCCCTTCCCAACCAAGGGAAAATTCTCTTCCTCCTTATCTTAGGATTTTTCTCCATCTCAAGTGTTCCTTCAAATTGCTTCTTGCACCAAATCGGACCAAATTCTCTCCTAATTTGGAAAATGTTCCCTTCCATTTATAGAGTCTTCGTAACTGTGCCAAGATTTCAAAATGCCTAAGAGAGCTAGGCTCACTAGCTCATATGAGGAAAAAAATTCTCCTACTCCTCCAAGTTCATCTTGAACCTGAGTGAGTATGGAGAGGTAACATGGAATGATATCATTTTTCTGCAATAAGATGTTTCTAATCTTGTCCCTCAATGCCAATTTTTTGACATCACTACTATTTTCGAATAACTCAGTGAGGGTCTTCCACATAGAAAATGGAGTTTCTTTTCCATGTAAATTTGAGACTATGTGGTCTCTCACACCCTCCAGGATGATATTCCCAGATTTTGCGGTATCCTTCTTCCATTGGGCTAATTTTTGTGCATCTGATGTTGTTGGTTTGGGAATGTCAATTTTGGTGTATTCCAACACTTTATTTTCATCTAGTACAACTTCCATCTCGTCCTTCCAAGCTACGGAATTTGAGGTTCCTTCCAGGGCATACTCCAATCTCAATCTGTTGAAATACATTTTCCCACACGGAAGAAAACTACTTCACTAAATCTGCAAATTGAAATTTCTGAAGGATAATATCTATTTCTTGCTTTCTAGTGTTCTTTATGCTATGATACCATGTATAAATTAATATAAATTCACTACTACTGATGAATTTGAATTGAAATGAAGAAATTACAAATTTCCTCTACTATTCCGCGGAATGGAAATAACAATTTAGAAACACATGCAATGACATGCAACCATCAAAACCACAAGAACACAACGATTTTATAGGGGAACACAACTGGGAAAAACCCCTTCACTGCTTTTCATTAATAAAATGAGAATGAGAAAATATTACAATGTCTTGCTTCAACCTAGAAGCACACCCTACACTGTAAACCTGTTCTCCTGCTGACTATCTTTCTCTGGCCAACACTTAGCTAATTCAAGGCCCCAACTTCCTCTTATTTCCTTGCACAATTTAGGATAAATTAGGCTCCTAATTAATATGGTAATTCCCTATTTCCTTGTGAAAATCCCAAGGAATTGATCACCTGCATCAATGCCAAGCCTATACAGTCAACTAGTATACAGTTGATGATTACAATGTTCCTTTTCCTCCACTCCAGCTAGGTAATTCAAATTTTATGCATGTATGGGATATTTTTAGCTGATTGGCTAGTTTAAACGAGAGATCACTGAGTTAACAACAATTATACTACTCAAATGACCTTCAACTGACTCAATTAGTAGCTAAAGCTCGGTTAATTGAGTTCAACTGAAAATAAATGAACTAGATTTCTAGATTTTAGCAATCACTACATGCACAACTCTACTCCAAACCGAAAAACTAGAATTAGATGATCTAACTAAGTGAAAATTCCATGTCACTCAAGATAATTGCAATCCAAGTCATCCTACTAATGTGTAAAATCGAATTACTCAATTTGACTAAGGAAAAAGTCAAATTTAGCCTTTCTTGCTACAATTTCTAACAATGATCATGGGTGTACTAATAGCTGCACAATATTCCAATCCATTTTTTTCTCAACGTCTCCTAGATATATTTTGTATGAGAAATGAATATGCCTTTATTATATTTAGAAATATGAAAAACTAGAAAGAATGAAAATTGATGCAGGAGCATCTAGACCTAGCAAGCAATGTGATGGTGTGTTCACATGTTGTGGCTAATGAGGCTTTGGAGGAAAATTAATTACTAAGTTTCTTATTAATTACCAATCATGTAAGTAGTTAGTTTGTTGTCAAACCCTTAGTAGAAATATGAATAAGTGGCAAGTTGATCCTCCTTGCGAGGAGATCAAGCCAAGTAGTTATATCATTGAGTCATGATAGGATTTTGTGCACTAAAAAAAATTAACTCCTTCATTTTTGGAAGGAAGTTGTTAGTTAGTTTGATATTCTGGGTTGTAATTTCAAAAGAGAAGATAGGAGAGATATAGAGTAGAGAGGATTAGTGTGTATGAGTGTGAGGAGAGGTCGATAAAATGTATAATGAGGCCTACAGGAAAGGAGGAAGGAGAGAGTGCCTGAGTCGATGTTTGGGCCATACTATTTAATGAAATAGAGTTTCATTATACTTTGTATTATCTATGTATATTTTGAATGGACTATGTTATGCTATTATTATCTCTCTATTAAATCTACGCATACAGATCCTGATTTGTACAAAGTTCGTTGGAGGTTTGCATGTAAAAAGGCATTAGTATGCCATAATGAATCTTGTTTAATGGGTTGAATCGAAGATTGTATCAAAGCCTTATTGCAAATTAAATATTTTAGCGCTGGAAAAGCTCACTGAGGAGAAAAAGTTGGAACCGCTTTCTATTTGGGAATAGAAGTCGAATTTGTTTGTATGGGAAATCCTAACAATGCGAATTTAAGTGCAGGATCAGACTGAAGAATCAGTGCATGTTGGATTCATGACAGAGCAATACTAAAGTGCCTCATTATCTATGTGGCTTGAGTGAGTGATTTTTTTATTTAACCTTTCAAGGGAATTGAGTGATCAATTCCTTTATAAAAATAAGGACCCTCCATTGAAAAAAAGAACGGCTTCGGAGTCACCGCTGATATCATCTCTCAAATGTTTCGAATTTGGATGCTCTATGTGGGATTGAACATTGGACCTGTTCAATATCGTAAATCTTCCATTTTAATTTTATATGAGAGTTGAACAAAGAGTGGTACGATCATGGCAAGCAGACGAAATAGCAGATGAAGGATTAACGATAACCCACCGACGTAGCCAAGGAAGTAGTTATGTTCTTAAACCAGTAGTTTTGTTCCTGTTTTGGAGTTCAATTCTTGTTCCATCATATGGTTTCTTGTTCACACCATCAATGATTCTCATACTTGAAGTTGTCCTGAAGATCAACGAGTACATGGGTATTGAAAAACAATGGGTTGATATTCTTATGAGTTAACTCAATAACGCTCAGGTATGACAGAGAGTGAAAAACTATAAAAACTAACCCTTCTAGGTTTATGTATATTGATATAAAGGTAGTTTTTATCATATTGATGGGATAGGGAGGGTTCGAGTCTCTGTCTCGAGACTTGTGGTGTAGCCTTAGTGTTTTAAGGTTACAAATTGGGAGAATTAGATCTGACATTGCATCAAAAATTATCCAACCATGGATATCTCAAATTCTTTTTGCATTTCTTCTATAAACTTTGGCTCATTATGTCAGCATTACTTCTAAAAATTATATCATCCACATAAATCACAATGATTAACGGATTTTCATTTTTTATTTTGATCTAAAGATTGTTGTTTGCAATTCCTCTTTTGGAACCTTGTTGTTGCGGGTATTTGTCAAGACTTAAATACCAAGATCTGGGAGCTTACTTTAGTCATAGAGTGCTCTCAATAGTATACATACATGATCTAATTTTCTAAAATTGGTCCTACTCTTGCTCCTAATCTTGCAACAAGAGCAAAGGTTCTTCAAATTCAATAACTTCAACTTGAGCATACCCCTTACAAACCAATCTTGCTTTATTTTTCCGTCTTCTTTAAACTTGTTTCTGAATACCCATTTGGTTCCAATAATTCTTGCTTTTATTCTCGGAAAAATATCCCATGTCTCATTATTTTCAATCTGATTAAGTTCTTCTTCCATAACATTAACCCAATGCTTATCTTCACTAGCTTGTATAAAAATTTTGGGATCTATTTTGGATAGCACATAATAATTTTCTTCTTTTGGTACTTACCAATCCTCTTCTAGTGTGAACTATTTTATCTATATCACCAACAATATGTTTTTTTGGATGATACTTTTGGCTAAATATGGATGGTGTATTCAGATATTGGCATTCTATTTCTTCTTGTTTTTTATTTTCTTCTTCGGTGTAGATTGTCTCCTTTAGATCTTCATTTTTTTGTTACTTTTATTTTTGAGGTATTTTTTCATCCACTCTTACATCAATACTTTCTACAACCTTGCACAAACTTTTTTTGTGGAATTTTTAGGCATTGCTTCTAGATGCACAACCAAGAAATATAAATTCATATGTTATGGAATCAATATTGCCTAAATTATCTTCATTTATCTTTATATATTACTTACTCCCAATTACTTTGAAGTATTTGACTATAGCTAGTCTACCTTTCCAAAATTCATAAGGTGTCTTGTTGTTGTTCACTCTAATTTGTGTTATTTAAAAATGTAGACTGTTATGTTTATTTCTTCTCTCCAAAAGGTGTTTGGTACTTTTGCATCATTTGAAATTATTCTAGCCATTTTATATATAATTTTTTTCTTCCTTTCTACAACTCCATTTTTCTGTGGAGTCCTTGCTGCAAAAAAATCACCTCCTTTGTCTAATCTTAAACACTTGATTTTTAAATCAATATCATTTTCAACTAGGAATTTTAAAGCTTTAAATTTCTCAAATTCTTTAGATTTTTGTTTTAAGAAATGTATCCCATGTTATTCTTGTGTAATCATCAATAAGAAACGTAAAATACCTCTCATTTTTTAAAGTTTATGTTTGTTCTGGCTCATAGAGGTCAGTGTGTACAAGTTCCAATGGATTTGATGTTGACTAAACCTTTGTTTTCAAAATATCTCTCATCTACTTCCCGTGTTGACATGGCTTGCAAATAATGTTTGTAGGTTTTGATATCCTTGGCATATATCTTACTACTTGTGTCTTGTTGAGTTTTACTAGAGTTTCAAAGTTTATATGGCCCATTTTTCTATGCAATAACAAGATTTTTTCTACTTGTTCCATACATCATTTTTCTCCTTTGAATTCATCAATGACGTATACATTGCTCAGGGTTATGTTTGCATTTTTTCACTAATTTTCATGAACCCACTTATCGCACACCCTTTAGAGTGAAATATGAGATTGTAACCTTGATCACACATTTGAATGACAATTAGAAGATTGTGTTTTAAGCCTTAAACACACAATAAATTCTATGTTTTAGTCTTTCCATCATCAATACTAACTATACATTTTCCAACTATTCTTGAAAAAGCATTATCTCCAAAGGTAGCACTACCTCCTTTTCCTCCTTTAGGGAAAAAAATTGTTCTGATCCCTTGTCATGTGTCTTGAACATCCACTATCAATGTACCATTAGCTTAATTGTTTTTTGAGCATACAATGCAAGTCCATGTTCTTCCTTTTTTTTTCTTCTTACCTCCTTTTCCACACCTTTGTGCATTCTTATCTATGCCTAGTAAGAACATATCATTCCTTTTATAAAAAAACACTTTATTATGTTGCTTCTACAATCACGTGTTATGTGTCCATAATTATTGAAATTATAACATTCAATATTGTAATCAACCATGGGAGCAAATGAATTGTAGTTTCTATTAAAAAACCCATGAAAACTTATGGTTTTATTTCTCACGTAATCATTCTTTGAAGTCTTATAATATCCTATATTTATATCTCTCACATGATAATTTCTTGCATAAGCTCTACAATCTATTACTTTATGACCAAAATTATTGCAAGAAAAGTAATAGCCAAGGAAGAGATTTCGGTAATAGGTTGTGAAAGTCCTTCTTGGTGAAAAACACTTATGAACTCATTCTTATTGTTTTTTAGAGAAGAATTAGGTTCTTGTTTGTCCACATTTTCTTTCTTGGTACTGCTTTCATTGTTGACGGATCCTTTGCGAATATTAACATAGCTTTTAGGTTTTTCTTCATTTTCCTTTTTTGATGGAATTTTGACCTTAATGCTTGCATCTCCCTCAGGGGTCTTTTGTTTTTTGTCATAGCGAAGACCTATCTTGATGACTGAACTTTGGAAATTGAGAATATCATCTAAGGTTTTATCGTGCTTTCCAAACTGAGCTTCTAAGAAGTTGATCAGTTTTTGTCTCTAGTTCCTTTCTCGAGGAAATGATTTTAGATTCTAGCTTCTTGTAATTTTCTTCCTTTTCTTCCAACTGTATTGTCACCACTTATTCTATCCTTTTTGCCTTTTCTAGTTGTGTCTTCAGGATGATAGTTGTTTTTTTCTTCATCAAGTTACAACCCTTCTTTTCATATTTATGTAGTTGCTCCTTATGCTTTTTTATTCTTTCCCTTGAGTCTGTCTATCTCTTCTAAGGCACTAACGAGTTTTCCTTCAATATTCACTTCCCAATCAATGTCTTATTCTTCTTAATCTATTTTTTCTTTTTGATTGTTTATCAATAGAATTTATATCCATGGATATGAATATGATTTTTTATTTTTCAATATTAGAAAATATCCATCACTTTCTCTAAATGAGATACTATCCTCTCCAAAGTAAAAACTATTCTTCTTATATTTTCCTTTTTTGTGTCTATAAGGCTTTATTTTATTGTTATTTAATTCTTCATCATCATTGTCTTCCCTCTTTTCATATGGACATTTAGTAGCAAAAAGTGCTACTCTACTAAAATACAAGCATTTGAATGGTAGCTTACCTTTGTATTTTTCAGACTCTCTTTTTATCTTTCTCACAAATTTTGCTTCTATTTTTAATTCATGGCCAGGATAATCACATGATTTGTGTCCATTTGTCTTCATTAATACTTTGAGATCCTTCCTTCTGTGTTGGATTTTATTTTTATGTTGCCATTTCATATGCAGTGAGAATCCCAAGCATCTCACCCATCGTCGATTTCTCCAAATCCTTCATTTCTTTAATGGTAGATATCTTGACATCAAATATTAAGGGGAGTGACCTTAGCATCTTTTTCATAACCATTTATTCTGCAACCTTCTCACCAAGTACTTTGATGGTGTTGATAATTTCATCCACATAGAGGAAATAGGTTGCAACATTTTATTTGTCTTTCACTTTGAAACTCTCGAGCTATCTTCTACGAGTTTGGCGCTTAGCCTTATTCACGTTGTCATCACCTTCATTTTTTTTTTAATATTTCCTCAAATTTATTTTTTCGATTCACAAAACATCAACTTAACAAATTCTAATTCTAATATACCACACAAGATAACATTCACGAATTTTGCATGATGTTCACTAGCTTTCTTCTCAGCCATAACTATTAGAGGAATTTTTTAGAATGTATACCCAATCACAAATAATTGAAAAATATCAAACCCAAGATCCATTTAGATAAGTTCACCTCCTTATACTCTAGAATGCATATTTTTTTCCATTAAAAATTGGGGCTCTGATTGTGGAGAAACCTTCTTGACATGCCACCTGTAATCCAAAAATCTACTTTCCTGTGGTTAGACTATTTTCGAAGGAAATTTATCTGAAACTAATTGTTGAACTTCTGCTTATACTAAGAGGGGGGGTGAATAATATCCTTTTTTAATTTTTTTAATGAGAATTCATCAATCATCCATTAACTTGAAAAACATTAAACACATGTAAACTCAAACCACAATACACAAAGTTTAATATGGAAACCCTTGCAAGATAAAACCATAATTTGTTTTTCTTTATAAATTTTTGTAAGAACCAACATAATATTACAAATATTGTAGGCACCAAGCTATTGTAGACACCAATATCCTTAGCTAAGCACCAGCTTAACAAAATATTGTGTAGGTAGCAACCCGTTGGAGGCACCAATCTCCTTGGAAAAGCACCAACTTAGTAAGAATTGTGTAGGCCACAACCTAAGGTCTTCATACATAAGGTAATCTTACTTCACCTACATGCTTCATACTTCATGCATTTCACAAAATCATCATACCATTTAAATTTCATGTTGTAGTTCCTATCCTTGCTTCATAACCTAGACATAACTTCAAACCTTAGTCAAATTTAGCCTTCATGCCCTAGAAAACCTCATAGTATAATTCCCCAGAATATAATCCTAGACTTGTGCACTTCACAAAATCACAAATTTTAATCCTTCATGATGAACCTTTAAAACTCCAAGAAAACTCCTTAGAATCCTCTTGCACGGCTTTAAACTCTGAGAACACTCCTCTTGCATACCTCATATATATTTTGCGCAAATTTACTTGATCGTATTTCTCATATACACTAATCTATCCTTTATTTATAGTTTTTTTGTGTTAACTTATGGGGAAAACTTGTAAAAACTATCTACATTGACCTGTATTTTTTGGTTGAGCCGACCTGGGAGAATATTTCATATCTCCTCATTTTTATGGAGTTAAAGTGAGTGCCATATACCATTGGAAAGGTCTTAGAATAGTTTTTTCAACAATATATCCTACGCTCCTATTTGGGCTAGTTATTTAAAGTAAAAATACTTTCAAATATAGGGTATCCAAATTGGGCATCAAAAGTCCAAAAAAATTCCAACAATCTCCATCTTGAGATCTTTATCTTGGGTATTTATAGTTTCCCCCATATTTGAAATCAATGACATTAATATTTCTAACTTGCAATATTTATCTTGGACATTTGTAGTCTCTCCCTATCTTTTACATCAATGACAACAATATTTCAAACAAATGTGAGATTTCATGTGTAGGTGATGTTTGATGCGATACTATTTGAAGGGGTACTAGTAGGGCTTACAAGGGTTTCCAACTAAGTGAAACCATGTGTAGTTTCTACTTGTATTCTTCCCCAAAAACGTTAGTTCCATATGATAATAATGTAACCCCTATATTGTTATTATTGTGCCCCATAGTAGCCCATTATTATTATTGTTTTCCCCTTACATTATTATTTTTATCTAGGCCCTAATTATATTTTGGTCCTTTAGACTCCTATATATACCAAGGAGGTATTGTCATTTGAATGATCTGAAGAATTGTTCATTTATGTGATGTAAAGGGAGCTTTCCCCTCAAAGTGGTTTATTATCAAGTCATTGATCTATTTTTTCTTATGTTTTTGTGTTATTTTTATTTGGATACATAACATTTGGTATGAGAGCTCTTGATCTTAGGGTTTTTCTTCTTTAAACAAGCCCCTGTAATTTTCGCTATAATTTTTTTTCTGTGAATCTTCATACCATAAAATTGTTATCACATGAAGAAGAAATATTTATGAACATATGTTACAATTTTATACCTTGGTTCACTATATTTTCAAAGATATGGTCTAAGAAAATTAGGGTTTTTGCATGTTATAGAATTCAGTCTCAAACAAGTTTCCCCAGGGAAAATCGTCATAACTTTCTCTTTGAGAAACATATTTGAATTTTGTAAAAAATTGGAAAATTTTCACGGACTGTAGTTTTTTGGGTACGATTTTCAGGGCTGAAAGTTTTTAAAAAAAAATGACATGTTGCATCCCCCACAAGTTCGATCTACTGAACCAGTCCTTAATTAGGACATCGTGGGAGATTTTGCATAAATTTATCTTGAACAATCCATTCTTGATCTAGCTGGCGGGGTTCAAAAGAAGACACATAGGGATACAACAAGACACAATTTCATACCTTAGGAGGCATAAATCACAAAGATACAATAGTTTCAAGGTCAACCTTATCAACAAGGTCAAAATCAATCTCTAAAAGGTGTGTATTTTTAAATTTGCATTACTTTTATTTTATTTTAAATAGTTTGAAGTGATTCAAAGGGAAAATCGAAGCATATATATCATTAATTGGTTCCAAAATACTCCCCCAAAAATTTGTTTTACCCATTAAGCCCTTCAAAAGCACTATTATGGTGCATGAAGAAGAAGATGGAATGCAACATGATAAATCAAAATTGCCAGAACAAGTGTAACAACTTTCACCCTCACAAAGAGAAACTGAAAATGAATTGGGAGTGATAATGTTAATATGGATGGTTTAGAAGCAAAATTAAAAGAATACATGTAAGTTTTGACAAAGTTGCTAGAAGAAAGGCTTCCGAGTAGTAATAAGGTATTCCATGAAACTCATTATGAGAAAAAAAGAAAAGTGAATAATGATTTGAGAGACTCCAACTTTGGATTGAAGACCAAACACATTCCAAAGATCGATATGAGGAATTTTGATTGAAAAGATACGATAACATGGATACAAAATATGGAGTAATTCTTTGATCTACATGATGTGCAACACACACAAAAGGTACACATTCCATCTTTATATTTAAAACCCAATCAATTTGTGTGGTATAGATGGAGTTGTTCTTACCAACCATTTGTCACTTGGAAAAATTTTACAGAGGAATTGATAACACATTATGAGGATACAAAGAGAAATACCTTCTTTATCCAATTGATAAATCTAAAACAAAGGGGTGCATTTTTGGAGCACATTGAGAACTTCCAAAGAGTGAATATAAAGGTAACTGATATTCCATAGGAGCATCTGATTGATGTCTTCATGGGGACTTTAAAGGATAACATTGAACATGAGGTTCACATTTTAAAAACTAAGTCATTGGGGAATTATTTCAGGGTGGAAATAAATGTCGAAAGAAAATTTATGGCAACAAGGAGGTCTACCACCCACAACTATAAAGATGGAATTGTTTCTTGTCCTATCCTCCCAAAACCTACAAGGTTGACACCACAACAATTGGAGGAAAAAAGAGAAAAAAGGATTTGTTATAGTTGTGATATAAAATACACTAAAGGTCATAAGTGTGTTGAGAATAAATTATTTTACATAGATCGTGAAGAGGAGGAAGAAACAAAACAAAAAACATCAAAATATGAAGATATACACCAGGATTCAACCTCAGGGGTTGAAAAAGAAGAAATAAATCCAGCCATATCTTGTCATTAATTAGTGGTAATTACCACTCCTCAAACTCTCAATATAGAAGGATATATCAAGAATAAAAAAGGTAATAGTGTTGATTGATTCGGGTAGTACCCAAAATTTTATTCATTGTAATATAGCCAAGGATTTAAATTTCTTTCTATATCCAACATTAGAGTGTCAAGTGATGGATGCAAATGGAGGAATTATAAATTGCCCAAGGAAATGTCATAATATCAATCTAGCAATGGGGGAATGTGTATTAAATATCCCAATTCTTTCCATTACGATGGGTGGCGTTGATGTTGTATTAGGAGTGGAATGGTTACAATCTTTGGGGATGATAGCTTTTCATTTTCAAGAAATTTTCAAGAAATTTTTTTGCGAAGGAAAGGAAATTGAATTAAGGCGTATCACAGGGAAACATGGGAATATAATCAGCTCTAATGGTATGAAAAATATTTTGAAGAAGGAACAATAAGGGGCAATTGCACAATTATTATCACTATATGTTCAAACATCGAAATCATCCATTTCTATGGATATCCAAAGAGATCTGGACAATCATTCTAAGGTATTTGAGACTCCTAAATGTCTCCCACCTATTCGTGATTATGACCATGCTTTTCACTTGATTCCATGAATTTTTCCTCCAAAAATCATACCTTACAAATATCCTTATGGAAAAAAGAGTGAAATTGAACGTATGGTTATAGAAATTCTAGAGGTAGGTATAATTCAACCTAGAGAAAGTTATTTCTCTTCTCCAGTAGTATTGGTGCACAAGAAGTATGGATCATGGCGTATGTTCCCAGATTGTAGAGAACTCAATAAGCTCATTATTCAAGATAAATTTTTCATTCCTATCATTGATTAATTGTTGGATGAATTACATGGAGAAATTTACTTCACCAAGTTGGATCTTCGTTTAGGATATCATCAAATTAGAATGAAGACAAAATAAATTTTGAAAAGAACACTCAAAACTCATGAAGGTCATTATGAATTTTTGGTCATGCATTTTGGCCTTACTAATGCACCTTCCACATTTCAAGGTTTGAAAAATTCCACTTTCAAACCCTTCCTTATAAAATTTGTGTTATTATATTTTTTATTGATATAATAATCTACAACAAGTCTTGGAAAGATCATGTTCAACATGTTGACAGGGTGCTTAAACTATTGCAGGAGAAACAATTGTATGAAAAACCCTCTAGTTGTTTCTTTAGGGTACAAGAGGTGGAATTTTGGGTCATATTGTATCTCATGAGGGTGTTAAGGTATACCATAACAAAATTAAAGCCATAAAGGAATGGAAAATTCCCACAACCTTAAAGCATCTTCGATGATTTATCGAATTGACAAGGTATTATCACAAGTTGTTAAGAATTATGGGAAAATAGCAGCACCTATAACAACATTAATGAAGAAAGATGCATTTTCTTGGACTCCAGAAGCAACTAAAGCCTTTAAACATCTTAAAGAGGCAATGTGCCAAGCTTCGGTCTTATCTACGCCATACTTCACAAAAACCTTTATTGTGGAATTTTATGCCTTAAGAAATGGAATTGATGTTGTTTTAATGCAATAAGGAAGACCCATTGCTTTTGAAAGTTATCCAATCAAGGGAAATAATTTACACAAACCTACTCATGAGAAGGGAATGTTGGCAATACTACACGCTATGAATAAATGGAGCCCTTACGTAATGGGAAGACACTTCAAGGTAAAAACATATCATGATAGTCTTAAATAATTCTTGGAATACATATTATATTCAAAAGAGAAACAATGAGTCAAAAATATGTTTCATTATGACTTTGAAATCATCTATAAAAATGGGAAGCAAAATTTTGTAGCAGATACACTCTAAAAAAGGGACGAGGATGTGGAGGCATTGATCTGTTCAATTTCTATTATACAACTTGACTAGATAACTGAAGCAAGGGATGAATGGAATAATGACGAAGAAGTGTGGACACTCATTAAAAATTTGCAACAAGATCCCAGTGCATCCGATACATTTATCTAGAAAAATTATTCACTTTGGTACAAAGATCGCTCATATCTATGTAAGAACACCAAACTCGTACAAAAGGTTCTTTTGGAATTGCACGCCTCTCCTATAGGAGGGCACTCAAGATATTTAAAAACTTACCTCAAAACAATAAGTAATTTTTTTGGGATGGCCTTAAATCTAATATTCAGGAGTTTGTGGAAAAATGTTTAGTTTTCCAAAAAAAAAAAAATCAAGACAATTAAGACCCCGAGTATTTTACAACCACTGGCCATTGCGAGTTAGCATTGGGAGGAGTTCTCAATGGATTTTATCATAGGTCTACCCAATTCCGAAGGAAAGAGTGTCATTATGGTGGTATTTGATAGACTTACCAAGTATTCACACTTTTGTGCACTATCTCATCCTTTCAAAGCTATTACAGTCACTGATGCATTTGTGGAAATAGTACAAAGATACATGGAAACCCAAATATTATTGTAAGTGACAAAGATACCATTTTCACTGGAAATTTTTGGAAAAAATTATTTTCTTGTCTTGGTACTGAATTGGCTCATAACTCATCTTATCATCCTCAATCTAATGGGAAAACTGAGATAGTGAACAATTGTTTGGAAGGATGTCTTCATTGCTTTGTATATGATAAAAAAACACAATGGGTCAAGTGTTTACCTCTAGTAGAAAGGTGGTATAACACTTCCTTCCATATCGTAAAAAAATTGACCCCAATTATGGCGCTTTATAGATATCATCCACCGTACATCACATCATCTCTAAGAGACAATTTTAAGGTTCAAGAAATGCAATAATACATTGATCATCAACAAAAAGTTCTCCAAATTTTAAAGGAAAACCTGACTCTAGTGCAGAGCTGAATGAAACAAAAAACATATCAACATCACAATGATTGAAGTTTTGATGTTGGTGATTGGTATTTTTACATCTACAACCATACAAACAAATGTCCCTCAAGAAAGCTAAGAAGGATAATAAATTATCACCCAAGTATTATGGCCCTTACAAGGTGTTGCAAACAATTGATACTATGGCATACAAATTGGATTTGCTTTCATATTCATGATTACAACCAATTTTTCATTTTTCATGCTTAAAGAACGTTATAGGTTACAAGCTCCCAGTACAAACTATATTTATAGAACTTGATGAGGACGGAAAAATCATATTGGAGCCTACAACAATCATGGAAACAAGAATTTGACAACTACGAAATCAATCATTTTCAAAGTATCTCATTAAGTGGAATAACTTACTTACTAAAGATTCCACATAGGAGGATGATTATTTTATACATAAGCATCCATAACTACTTAAGCGTTGAGGACAACACTTTTTTGAATGAGAGGGGCATGTTAGGTCCCTATATTACTAATGTTGCCCCTATATTATATTATTGTGCCCCATAGAAGCCCACCATTTTTATTGTTGTGCCCTTATTTTATTATTGTTATGTAGTCCCTGATTATATTTTGATCCTTTAGACTCCTATATATACCAAGGAGGTCTTTTCATTTTAATTATCCCAAGAATTGCTCATTTGTGTGATGTAGAGGGAGGTTTCCCCCTTGAAGTGGCTTATTATCAAGTCGTTGATCTATGTTTTCTTATTTTTATGTGCTATTTTGATCCAGATACATAACAAACAACAATTTTACCCACTTAAAGACAAATAATTGTGGTTGTTTACAGACACTGAAACACGTCTTTAGCATAAAAAAATCTAATTTTTTCCTAGGAAAGTGCTCTAGTAACACTTGTAATGTGCTTAATCAAAATATTCAAAAAATATGCAAATAACATCTAGATATTTAACATATATTAGTGAAAATTGTGAGCATATATTAATAGGATCAAAATATGATATATTTATTACTGAGAGCACAATGTACGCTTGCCTCTTCGAGGGGGCAACCTCTAGTAGAGTAGAGCTCAAATACAATAATTCTCCAATTTACTTTTACAATGCTTCAACATATATATACACTATTTTCTATCATTTTAGAACTTTATAGGGGAGGAATTTTGTAGTAGATGGAACCTTTTAGTGAGCCCCCTTGCAAATGTTGCATTTACACTATTATTGGCCTTATTTACCAATAATGGATTTTCTTACATAACAATATATTAATTTATCTATTAGTTATTAGGGTAGCTAGGATCCTAACACAATATCTACTAAGAAAAATACCGTAAATTTTGAGAATATTAACCACAATTATTTCTATAATATGATATACTTTTGAGTTAGAAGCTAACTAGAATAAAACATATTTAAGTTCCCTAATAACCTTAACATCTAACCTATCTAATTGGATTATTTGAGTAGAGCACTTGGTTGGGGTGGCATTTTTTTTACTACATATGGAAAAATGTGTTAAAAATAATGGAAACCAAGACACTACTGAGAGGGGGGGTGAATCAGTAGTGTGGCAAAATTATATAATTCTTCACAAGTTTCAATTTTTAATCACTTTAACAATTATTCATGGATAAACAACAAAACTCAATCATGTATAACATCTTCAACATCAAGCACATGAGAAAAATATAAATAAGACACCAATATTCTTTTAATTACAAGCTTCAACTTGATTACATCATGGCCCCACAAGCTACCACTTGTAGGTTTATCAACTGATACTAAAAGGAAATCCTATCTCTGCTCGTTTATCAACTACCACTGAAAGGCATTGTTTCCCCTGCTCTTTTACCAATACCCACTGGAAGGGACACTTTCCCCTACTCGTTTACCAGTACTCACTAGAAGGGACACTTTCTCCTACTCATTTATCAGTCTCTGCTGAAAGGGACTCTTTCCCAAAAATATTTACTAGCACCCACTAGAAGGAGTTGCTACCCCTCATCTGCAACCTATCACTTTCTAGCCTTGTTGATCCATATTTCATCCATTTTAAAACTCAGATCAATAGGCCTCTTAACAATAATTTTTTTCTTACTTCAATTGATCACGAAATCCACCATAAAAACACCTTTAATAATCTCTGGTTATTGATACAAACACCATCACCTTCAACAATTTATGATTGTTGATAAAAACACCATGCTCTTCCTACCATTATCCTGCACCAACATCTATGTTTCTCTCTTATAATTTGATTCTCTCTCATGCAACACCCCAACAAAATTATATTTCTCTCAAAACAATTATGTTGCACACTCTCATGTAACTACCAATGGCACCTACAACTCTTTGTTGCTCTTGCCTATGCAACAACCAACAACTCTCTCATTCACTTATTGCTGCTACTCGATTTCTTATTATAAATAATTTTGTTCTTGGTATTCTTGGCTTCTTTTTCTTTTGATTCATTAGAGAAACTTTGAGGTCTAAACTGAGCCTCCTAATAAAAAATTACAACCAAAAAAAAAATTATAATAACCAATAGGAGTCAAGATGATGATGTCAACCATGGGGGATGATTCACCATTTTCAGAGTAAAAAGGTAAAGAGATTAAAAAATAATAAAATGATAAAACTATTTTTTCTGTAGAAATTATATAAACAATATGTATATCAATGGATTCAATCTGATCATGCAATATACTAGAGAAATATATTGAATCCTTCTACAATTAATTTGTGGAAATTAAACACGATCGCACAATCACACCAAGTAAGAGAAAGAAAATCAATCCATAACACAAGATGTTTTTCTAGGGAAAGAAACTGCTCAAAACCCCTCTATCTCTATTGTATAATGAACCAAGGAATCATGAAACAATACAATGCACTCTTCTCACAAGAGTTTGTTGCACTCTACCAATTGTCTCACATTGATCCGAATAAGATCGACAAACACTTAGCCAATTTCCTGCCTCTACTCAGCCTGCCTTTCTTGGGAAATTCTAAGAGAATTAAATCCCTATTAATTAGGAAATTCAACCTTCCAAAATTGTGCAATACATCATGGGAAATCCTATGGTTGTATAATTGCATCTGGGCAATTTTCTAAAAATACAACTAATAGATAACATCCATTTAACCTCTATCTCAACTGGGTCTTCATCAAAACTGACATGCATGCAACTATTAATAGTAAATCACCAGTCACTTGACAGATCACTGCATGTGAATTAAATATGATTTAAATCACTTGACTCTCACTAGTGCAACAATCAGTTACAACTAGTTAGACTGACTTTAACTCACTTAATTGAGTTAACTAATTTCTCATGCATTAAACTAATACACTAACTGCAACTTGGACTCTAAAACAAATAGAATCACTCTACATGCCTCACCAACCCCCCTCAACTCGAATTTCATGAGCTAATTGAGTCTATCATAGTTAGTTAACTATTACAAGTGATTATGAGATAAGATGACAATTTATTGTCCAATTTATTTAAGGGATAAATGAATTTGACACACATTTCTTCTAATTTAATTAAGAAATAATTAAATCAAAAGCCTCCATGGTAGCCATTTCTGGATGCCAATCTCATTGTTTCTTGTTGCAAATTTCAACATTTTCAACTCGTATTTTCAACTTATCTCCCTAATGTTTTACTCAAATTTCGAGCGGGAGCACTCGTTGGATGCAAAGTTTGATTCCTCGTCCAAGGAGTACCCATGTTGCATACTTTTGATGGACTCTGCTACATGAAAAATGAGAAATAAATGAAAAAACGTGATTGCAATCACATTTTTCAAGTATTTCTCATTTTTTGCGTAGCAGGGTCCATCAAAAGTATGCAACATGGGTACTCCTTGGATGAGGAATCAAATTATGCATCCAACAAGTGTTCCTGCTTGAAATTTGAGTAAGGGAAATAAGTTGAAAATTTTAGTTTTTTCTTTCTTCTCTCTAAAATTTGATGATGTAATCTAATCTTATTTTATTATTCCAAGTATTCTTTTATAATATCCTTAAGAGGCCCATTTTAGACCTCAAAATTCCTCTAATAGTTGTATGCATTTTTTATTTTTTCTTTTGTCCTATTTACATTAGTCTTCTAGATTGTGTTTATTTTTCTGGGCTTAATCTCCAAATCAAATTGACCTTTACTACCTTTTCTGCAACTTGAACTGGCTTATTTTTTTCATTTTGGTTCTTAACATGTTTTAGTTGGGATTCTGTTATGTTTTAATTGCTACTAACATTGGCATAACTACCAAATTTGTTGTTACAAATGATTGTTCTGCCAAATATTCCTTTGTCTGTTATGTTTGGCTTTAACTGTCAAACAAGATTGAACTATCACTTACAGCTACCACCAAATCAAGTTGTTGACTCATTCATACCACCATTGGGCTTCAATCTCCACCACGACTGCTAGCTTCAAATTGTTCTTTCAATGCACAACACTTTTTTGTAGCCTAAAATACCTTCGCAACCCTTTTTAATTAAAAAACAAAATGCTGCCAAAATTTTCAAATTGTTCTTTAGGCCCTTTTCCGCTAGCACCTTCCTCGATATCTGCCATAGGACCGGTCTCCGTTACCATTGGCTAAGGCCCCTGGGTGCTAATCCTTTTCAACCTTATGCGGGTTGATTCTCTGTGTTAATGGCTTCACGTTGTTGGTCCCACTTCTACGTGAAGCGACCAACCACAATCACAAAGGCCAATGCTTAGCTACCCCTTTGTTTATATGCGAAAAAATCAAAGGACAGGTCTAGGTGCTTAGTGCGACACCTCCCAAAAGCTTCTGCGACTCTTTATAAATCGCCCCCCTGATCCTCCAACTTTTGCATGGGACCTTGTGCGAGCATGTATCCCGCAGCTCCCTTCCTCCCAACTTTTTATTTGTGTGTCCCTTTGTGAAATTTCCAGGGTTCTTCCGTCGGGTCGACCTGTCCATGGGGACCGCCCGACACTAACACCATTGGTCGCTACTTTGTCCGTTGAGCCTTCGTGTCACAATATGTTTATCCAGGAACTGTCGCCAAACTTATTTAGCCATTTCTCTAGGCTGGTCCATTGCGGGATTAGTTTTCCAAAGAGGTCCTCCCGATACCTTTTTAATTGGATTGCACTACTATCAACGTTCTGACGTGTCCCGACACCTGCTGCCCAGCCCCGCCGCCAAATGCACAACACTAAATATTCTGGGCTCTTATCCTATTGTTTGAGTTGTCAATGGGGTCTGCTTGACACCCTATTTATTAGTTGATGCTCTGTTAACTGCCATCGTGTCTCAATTCCTTGTAACCAAACTCTTTTGCTTTACACCTATTTTTAATCTATTTGGGTCATACCTACAGAATTACGTCACTCCTGCCACATGTTGACCTTTTTGTGGTGACACTTGTCGCCCATAAAAGGGCCACTTGGGTACCCAAAAACACAATATTAGCATGACACGTGTCCCTACTGATGTCAGCCTCTAACGTCAACCAATCCAACCTATTGCCAACACTTGTTCTCCTAAAAGAGAGACAAAAGGTCCTCCATACCTTTTTTTTGCGACCAAATCCTTTGTTATTTCATTTTTGGCTTGTCGACCTCTTCTTTTTTATTTCATCAAAAAACCTTTGGGTCGACGCCTTTCTGCACCACCAGTTTGTTAAATTGTCAAGATAAACCTACGGGCTCACCCTATGTGGTTTGAGCTGTCAGAGTGGGCCTCCTCCTACTCCCTTTTCATTAGTTGATATTACTACGACTGTGGCCCAACACTTACCTCTCAGTCCATCCGATATTGCACCATTTATGAATCCTTCAGGGTTCTCCCGTCGAGGTATTACCATTAGGTGGGCTACACTCGCTCGGTCCCAGTTAGACAACGCATCGCTGTCATGTCCCAGTGTTTGTCTCTTGTACCTTCACTTTGTGCACCAAAAGGGTTGCGTGGGGGTGAACTTGCTGAGATATCACTATCGGGTGGACTCCACCTATGGCCAATTAAATGTGTTCCCGTTGTTTCCATGTCTACCCGGAGCTTCGCGTAGAGGCTCTACAATCCTTGCCGTTGAGTTTGGAATTTAATACAACTTTGGTTATGAGCCAAAGGCTCCTACATTCACCTTTAACTCTGTTATGAAGGCCGCCAAAGTCTCCTCCATTCACCTTTAACTCTGCTATGAAGGCCTTGGGGTCACCAAACTTTGACTGGATCTAAATTTTAAACCAAGCGGCCATTTTCAACCTTCCACATACCGTAGGAAATATTTGTTAGATATATTTCCATCTGTGTGGGTTACACCTACACCTAAGTTGATTGATTGCTCTATAATTGTCTCCAAAGCCTCTGCAAATTATAATTTCCTTTACCTTGCACTCTTTGACATTGCCTTTTCCTTTTCTTTTGCTTGTGCCACCTCTGTTATTGCCTTTTCCATCAATATTTTCCTTAACCACCAATGAAAACATATTTACTAATGCAGTTTAATTTTCCAATATTTTTCATTTCCCTTACTATCAATCATCTTTTCCATCAATAACAACACATTTCCAACAATCTCTCCCTTTAGCATTGATGGCAATACCAATATCAAAAAACACATCATTACCAATCATTACTTCTCCCTTTGCTTTTCCAATAATCATTTACCATATTGTGTTTTATCAGCAATACTTCTCCCCCTTGGACATCAATGGAAAAGATACAAACATGCTCCCCCTATCAACAATCTCCCTTTGTCTTTTGATCTTGTGGACCTGTCAACTGCTTCTTCTTAAGCTGAAAAAATCAAATGCCTCTGATTTGATCCAACTTATTAGGATAATTTTGAGGTCTAAAATGGGCCTCCTAAGGAAATTATAAAATAATAGTGGAAATAATAAAATAAGATTTGATTACATCATCAAATTTTAGGGGCAAAAAATAAAAAACTACTTTTTCAACTTGTATTTTCAACTTATCTCCCAAAGGTTTTACTCAAATTTTGAGCGGGAGTACTCGTTTGATGAAAAATTTAATTCCTCATCCAAGGAGTACCCATGTTGCATACTTTTGATGGATCTTGCTACACAAAAAATGAGAAATACATAAAAAAATGTGATTGCAATCACGTATTTTCATGTATTCTCATTTTTCGTGTAGCAGGGTCCGTAAAAAGTATGCAACATGGGAACTCCTTGGATGAGGAATTAAATTTTGCATCCAATGAGTACTCCTGCTCGAAATTTGAGTAAAAGCTTTGGGAGATAAGTTGAAAATATGAGTTGAAAAAGTAGTTTTATTATTTTTTAATTTTTTAATATTTTTACCCTTTTACTTAAAAAATGGTGAATCACCCCCCATGGTTGACATCATCATATTGAATCCTATTGGTTCTTATAAATTTTATTTTGGTTGTACATTTTTCTTAGGAGGCCCATTTTAGACCTCAAAATTCCCCTAGTGGCAGCTTCCTTTCTGCCTTGTAAAGAATATTGAGTTGAAGGGAAAGGAGCATTTACTCCCAATATTTACCTCAAGCAAACAAGAGGGATCTCATGCTGAAACAACACATTCTTGTGCAACTAAGAAATGAATAATAACTCCTGTTGGTCTGAGTCTCTACTAGGATAACATTTCCTACCGAAACACATACACCTATCCTCTAACAACAAGAAAAATTGTTGCTATGCATGACACCATCAATTGTCAACAAAGTATAACAATTTGAGAAACATATAGGGACCCTCAACAATGCATACTTAGACAAATCAATACTTTCCTATCAATACTAGACCACATGAACACCATACTTTGACAAAGAGTCTAATGACTGTAAATACCAATTGACAGTACCATTGGTACCATGTGATACTAATTACCAATTGTAACAACATCATAACAATTAATCCATATTGATTACTCTCATATGCTTCAAATACAATTAGTCTTTATCTTGCAGCACACAATTGATACCATTTAGTGGTACCAATTGTCAATGCATAGTTTCATACTCAAATCTTGACTTGGGTATATTCCCCAAGTGGCCATGCTCCCTATTTGCATTCAAAATATGTAAACACTACTTGATAAGGAATCTTGTGAACATATCATCACCAAAATACACATGCTCAGAATACCAATTGATAAATCAACCATACTGCTCATAAAAAATGGCATAATTCCATTTTATTTTTCATATGCATTCCTTGGTATCATTAATTTTTGTTCCTTGCATCTGAATTTTATGGCTTCCCTTAAAGCCAGCCTCTTCTTTTCAATGAAGAGGAAAAACTTAACTTCTCCCCCTGAGTAGATTATCTTCTTTTTTCTTCCACACCTCGACATGATGAATTTTCTCAACAATATGATCTTGTTTCTTATCTTGATATGTCTGACTGGGTGGATTTTTTCCATTTCCTCAGCACACATACCCCTGTTGCTCTTCTTTCTCACTATATTTCTTTGGAGATCTTTCGGGACTAATGTTTCTTCTTTTAACTGATTTGAGTCTCTTCCTATTGCAGGTTATATAGGAGATATCAACCACTAGAATTTCAGACTTTGAATCTCCTTCATCAAACATTGTTTTTCATTGCCTCCATGCACTATTCCATCTGACTTTATTCTGGGTGTTGAAATAGCTCCATCACAGTTTTCTTTGTTGGCTCTCATCATAATCTATGCCTCTGAATGCAAATTTCAAGTCAAATTTTCATGTGGCTTCTTTGTGCCCAAACTTTTTACACCTGTAGCATTCAACTTCATTCAAGAAGGGAGAAAAGAGATTTTTCTTACCATAGCATGTTCCTATCCAATTTCTTGGATTGTAATTCACTCTTTTTCTTATATTAGGCCAATGGAAATATTTATTTTGTGGGGAAATGCTTTCTGTAGGCGATTGTTCAAATTTATTTCAGGAGGAATTCATGGTTGTTGCTGCATCTTTTGTTGTTGCACCTTATTTTTCTTCTCTGGACACTTGGAGGCAAAGTTCCCTACGCTACAGCAATAAAAACAAATGATAGGTTGTGTACCTTTGTTTTGAATCTTAGAGGTCCCTTTATTTTGTTGTGTTCTTTTCTTTTCCATTTTAGTGTTATTGGGTCTTTCTTTGACAACGCTGGTGGGTCCCATTAATGTTGTTGTTGGGCCACTGTCCTTCTCAAATAATGTCTTGGCCTAAGAGTAACAATAGCTTGTTTGTCTATCTTCAAACATTTCAAAATTCTTTGCATGATCCTGAAAATTCAGCAACTTCTCTTTCAATGCCCTATTCTCCTTTTCTAGATCCATATTGTTGGTGTTGATATTCTTGATCTCCATAATGGCTTTATGATTTTCCTCTTAAAATAGATATTTTCATCAAAATCTTCCAAATCAATATAGGAGCAACTAGATTCAACACTAGTTTTTATTTCACTCTCAAAAATTTGTTCCCTTGATGACTCTAGGGATTCTTTTGCTGATACATGAGATGTCCTTTCTTTTTATTCACCAGAGGTGGACCCAATGTCTTCTTGACCAATGTCCAGATCTGTTATTTCTATTAAGGTAGCTCTATCTTCACTACAACTTGATGAGCATCTCTCACTTTCACTAGTACTTGTAGTTGCGCAATTTGAAAATAAATGGCCTGTTGTTCTACAATAACAACAAAATAAAAACTTACTTGCAGTTTACATCTCCTCTCGGTGTTGATCATCAACTTGGCCTATTGATACAAAAGAATTATCTTATGATTCATGATCTTTAGTGCTCTTTGAATCTTTGACTGCTTCATCCTCCATGGAAAGCCTCTTGACACCACATGCAAATTGCATGTCTACTTAATAGACAGACTACAATTTATCCCATATCTCCTTTGCAGTTTTAAAATAGATTACTTTCTCAATGTCTACCTTAGACAACCCTTTCATGATTTCCTTCTTGGCCAATTTTTCAAACTTATTATTTATTACTCCATTCTCCACAGATAGCCACACATCTAAATCAAGAGCTTGAAAGTATATTCTCATCCTTACCTTCCAAGTTGTATAATTTGAGCCATTCAAAAATGGAACTCCATCTGAGGTAATCCATTCATGGTTCTCCATGATCCCTGATCTTCCTTCCAATAGTTAAACTGATCCTGAAGGAAATTGGATCTGATACCAATTGTTAGAAACAATGGAAATAAGGACATAACTTGGGGGGGGTGGGGGGGAGGGTGAATCAATAGTGTGGCCAAATTATACAATTCTTCACAACTTTGACTTTTTAATCACTTTAAAAATTATTCATGAATCAACAACACAACTAAATCATGTATAACATCATCAAAATTAAGCACATGAGTGACATATACACAAGACACCAATATTATTTTTATTACAAGCTTCAACCTGATTACATCATGGCCCCACAAGCTACCACTTGTAGGTTTATCAAATTCTACGAAAATTAACGCTTATCCCTACTCATTCATCAACTACCACTGATAGATACTACTTCCCCTACTTGCTTACCAATACCCACTGGAAGGGACACTTGCCCCTGCTCGTTTACTAGTACTCACCAGAAGGGACGCTTTCCCCTGCTCATTTACAGTCTCTGCTGAAAGGGTCTCTTGCCCCCAAATATTTACTAGCACCCATTAGAAGGAGTTTCCACCCCTTCTCTTCAAGCTACCACTTTCCAACCCTGTTCATCCATCGTTCACCCATTTTCAAACTCAGATCAATAGGCCTCTTACCAATAATTTTTTCTTACTGCAACTGCTCATCAAAGCCAGCATAAAAATACCTTCAACTATATTTTGGTTACTGATACAAACGCCATCACCTTCAAAAATTTATGATTGATGATAAAAACACCATGCTCTTCTTACCATTATGATGCACCAACAAATATGATACTCTCTTACTATTTTTTTCTCTCTCATGCAACAAACCAACAACATTATGTTGCTCTCAAAACAATTTTTTTGCACACTCTCATGAAACCACCAATAGCTCCAACAAGTCTCTGTTTATCTCTCTTATGGAGCAACAACAACTCTCTCATTCACTTCTTGTTGCTACTTGAATTATGCTTATAAAGACTTTTTTGCTTCGTATTCTTGGCTTTTTTTTCTTTTGATTATTTCTTTTTTTTTCTTTTGTCTTATTTACATTAACCTTATAGACTTTGTTTTTTTTTTCTGGGATTAATCTCCAAGTCAAACTGGCCTTTTCTACCTTTTTTGTAACTTAAACTGACTTATTTTTTTCATTCTGGTTCTTAACATGTTTTAATTGGACTTCTGCTATTTTTTAACTACTGTTAACATTGTCTTAACTACTAAATATGTTGCTACAACTAATTGTTATGCCAAATGTTCCTCTATGTGTTATCCTTGGCTTCAATTGCAAAACAACATTGAACTATCACTTATTGTTGCCACAAAATCATGTTTCCAAATCATTCATGCCGCCTTCGAGATTCAATCTCCACCGCAACTACTAGCTGCCAATTGTTCTCTCCATGCACACTAGGCTTTGTTGTAGCTCATAAGGCCTTCACGACCCTTTTTAATTTTAAAAATAAAATGTTTCCAAATTCGTCGAATTTGAATTTAGGCCCTTTCACCCTAGCACCTTTTTCATTATCTTTCATAAGAACGGTATCCATGACCATTAGCTAAGGCCCTTGGGCACTAATCCTTTTCAAACCTACGTGGGTTGATTCTCTGTGTTAAAAAAATTTCATTTTTGGTCTCGCTTCTACGTGAAGTGACCAACCAAAAGCCCAAATGCCATCGCTTAGCTACCGCTTTGTTTCTATGTCAAACGATCAAGGGAAAGGTCCATGCACTTAGCCCGACACCTCCCAAGAGCCTTCGTGGCTCTTTATAAACTATGTGCATGGTCCTCCAACTACTTCTGTCGGGGTTCTTCTATTAGGTCGACGTGTCCATGGGGACCACCTGAAACTAACACCATTGGTTGTCGCTCTATTCGTTGAGCCTCCATTTCCAAATCCGTTCAACCCAGCACCACTGCCAAACTTAAATTTAACCATTCTGTCGGGTTGGGCCATTGCGAGATTAATTTTCCAGCGGGGTCCTCCGAACACATTTTTAATTGGTTGTCGCTACTGTCAGCATGCCGACGTGTCCCGGCACCTACTGTCTGGCACCGCCACTAAATTCACAACACTGAATCTTCTAGGCTCTTATCCTGCGGGCTGAGCTGTCAATAGGGTCTGTCGGACACCCTGTTTATTGGTCGATGCTCTGTTAACTGCCATTGTGTCCCGACGCCTTGTAACCGACACTTTTTATTTACACCTTATTTTAATCCTTCTGCGCCATACCTTTTGCGATGACGTCACCGTGAAATCACTTCTGCCATGTGTAAACCTTTGAGTGATAACACTTGTCACCCATAAAAGGGCCACTTGGGTACCTGAAAACACCATATTCGCATGCCACATGGCCTAGCACTCACCTCCTAGTTCATCCGATATTGTGCCATATATGAATTATTTGGGGTCCTCTCGTTGGTGTATTACTGCATGGTGGGCTCCACCCACTCAGTCCCCATTGTACAACACATAGTTGTTGTGTCCCGCTACTTGTCTCCCATACCTTCCCTTTGTGCGCCAAAAAGGTGTGGGCTCCACCTATGGCCAATCAAATGTGTTCTTGCTGCAACCACATATGCTTGGAGCTTCGCGTAGAAGCTCCACCATCCTTGCCACGGAGTTTGGCATTCAAGCCAACTTTGGCTATGTGCCAATGGATCCTCCATTCACCTTTAACTCTAATATGAAGTTCGTCAAAGGCTCCTCCATTCACCTTTAACTCTCCTATGAAGACCTTGGGGTCACCAAACTCTTATTCGCTCTAAATTTTGAACTAGGAGGCCATTTTTGACCTTCCACATACCGTTGGCAAGTTTTTCCAAGCTCTTTCCATCTATGTAGGTTACACCTACACCTAAGTTGAAATGTTGCTCTATAATTGCATCCAAAGCCTCTGCACATTATCACTGTGTTTACCTTGCACTCTTTGCCATTGCCTTTGCCTTTGATTTTTCATGTGCCATCTCTACTATTGCATTTTCCATCAATATTTTCCTTAGCCACCAATGAAAACATATTTACCAATGCAGTTTCCTTTTCCAATATTTTCTATTTCCTTTACTATCAATCATCTTTGCCATCAATGACAACACATTTCCAATAAAATGAATTACACTTGAGAAGGCTCTTGAATCAACCAAATAGTTATGTACACTATAGTTGTATATTTCAAAGGTTAGTATAAAAGTTGAATTTTGGGACTTTGGTTGGTTACTTGTGATAGCATCACTTGCAACAACTTTTTGTTTTTTCTAAGAGTTTGGTTTTACCATAGGTTTGTGTGTTGCTTTAAAATTTGTTGTTGTATTTTGAGGTACATCCAAATATATCCAAATATATCTCTGCAAATTACAATTTCCTTTACCTTGCACTCTTTGACATTGCCTTTTCCTTTTCTTTTGCTTGTGCCACCTCTGTTATTTCCTTTTCCATCAATATTTTCCTTAACCACCAATGAAAACATATTTACTAATGCAGTTTAATTTTCCAATATTTTTCATTTCCCTTACTATCAATCATCTTTTCCATCAATAACAACACATTTCCAACAATCTCTCCCTTTAGCATTGATGCCAATACCAATATCAAAAAACACATCATTACCAATCATTACTTCTCCCTTTGCTTTGCCAATAATCATTTACCATCTTGTGTTTTATCGGCAATACTTCTCCCCTTGGACATCAATGGAAAAGATACAAACATGCTCCCCCTGTCAACAATCTCCCTTTGTCTTTTGATCTTGTGGACCTATCAACTGCTTCTTCTTAAGATGAAAAAATCAAATGCCTCTGATTTGATCCAACTTATTAGGAGAATTTTGAGGTCTAAAATGGGCCCCCTAAGGAAATTATAAAATAATAGTGGAAATAATAAAATAAGATTTGATTACATCATCAAATTTTAGGGGCAAAAAATAAAATACTACTTTTTCAACTCGTATTTTCAACTTATCTCCCAAAGGTTTTACTCAAATTTTGAGCGGGAGTACTCGTTTGATGCAAAATTTAATTCCTCATCCAAGGATTACCCATGTTGCATACTTTTGATGGATATTTCTACACAAAAAATGAGAAACACATAAAAAACGTGATTGCAATCACGTATTTTCATGTATTTCTCATTTTTCGTGTTGCAGGGTCCGTAAAAAGTATGCAACATGGGAACTCCTTGGATGAGGAATTAAATTTTGCATCCAACGAGTACTCCTGCTCGAAATTTGAGTAAAATCTTTGGGAGATAAGTTGAAAATATGAGTTGAAAAAGTAGTTTTATTATTTTTTAATTTTTTAATATTTTTACCCTTTTACTTAAAAAATGGTGAATCACCCCCCATGGTTGACATCATCATATTGAATCCTATTGGTTCTTATAAATTTTATTTTGGTTGTACATTTTTCTTAGGAGGCCCATTTTAGACCTCAAAATTCCCCTAGTGGCAGCTTCCTTTCTGCCTTGTAAAGAATATTGAGTTGAAGGGAAAGGAGCATTTAATCCCAATATTTACCTCAAGCAAACAAGAGGGATCTCATGCTGAAGCAACACATGCTTGTGCAACTCATAAATGAATAATAACTCCTGTTGGTCTGAGTCTCTACTAGGATAACATTGCCTACCTAGACACATACACCTATCCTCTAACAACAAGAAAAATCGTTGCTCTGCATGACACCATCAATTTTCAACAAAGTATAACAATTTGAGAAACATATAGGGACCCTCAACAATGCATACTTAGACAAATCAATACTTTCCTATCAATACTAGACCACATGAACACCATACTTTGACAAAGAGTCTAATGCCTGTAAATACCAATTGACAATACCATTGGTACTATGTGATACTAATTACCAATTGTAACAACATCATAACAATCAATCCATATTGATTACTCTCATATGCTTCAAATACAATTAGTCTTTATCTTACAGCACACAATTGATACCATTTAGTGGTACCAATTGTCAATGCATAGTTTCATACTCAAATCTTGACTTGGGTATATTCCCCATGTGGCCATGCTCCCTATTTGCATTCAAAATATGTAAACACTACTTGATAAGGAAGCTTGTGAACAGATCATCACCAAAATACACATGCTCAAAATACCAATTGATAAATCAACCATACTGCTCATAAAAAATGGCATAATTCCATTTTATCCTTCATATGCATTCCTTGGTATCATTACTTTTTGTTCCTTGCATCTGAATTTTCTGGCTTCCCTTAAAGCCAGCCTCTTCTTTTCAATGAAGAGGAAAAACTTATCTTCTCCCCCTGAGTAGATTATCTTCTTTTTTCTTCCACACCTGGACATGTTGAATTTTCTCAACAATATGATCTTGTTTCTTATGTTGATATGTCTGACTGGATGGATTTTTTCCATTTCCTCAGCACACATACCCCTGTTGCTCTTCTTTCTCACTATATTTCTTTGGAGATATTTCGGGACTAATGTTTCTTCTTTTAACTGATTTGAGTCTCTTCCTATTGCAGGTTATATAGGAGAGATCAACCACTAGAATTTCAGAATTTGAATCTCCTTCATCAAACATTGTTTTTCGTTGCCTCCATGCACTATTCCATCTGACTTTCTTCTGGGTGTTGAAATAGCTCCATCACAGTTTTCTTTGTTGGCTCTCATCATAATCTATGCCTCTGAATGCAAATTTCAGGTCTAATTTTCATGTGGCTTCTTTGTGCCCAAAATTTTTACACCTGTAGCATTCAACTTCATTCAAGAAGGGAGCAAAGAGATTTTTCTTACCATAGCATGTTCCTATACAATTTCTTGGATTGTAATTCACTCTTTTTCTTATATTAGGCCACTGAAAATATTTATTTTGTGGGGAAAATGCTTTCTGTACGCAATTGTTCAAATTTCTCTCAGGAGGAATTCATGGTTGTTGCTGCATCTTTTGTTGTTGCACCTTATTTTTCTTCTTTGGACACTTGGAGGCAAAGTTCCCTATGTTGCAGCAATAAAAACAAATGAGAGGTTGTGTACCTTTGTTTTGAATCTTAGAGGTCCCTTTATTTTGTTGTGTTCTTTTCTTTTCCATTTTAGTGTTATTGGGTCTTTCTTTGACAACGCTGGTGGGTCCCATTAATGTTGTTGTTGGGCCACTGTCCTTCTCAAATAATGTCTTGGCCTAAGAGGAACAATAGCTTGTTTGTCTATCTTCAAACATTTCAAAATTCTTTGCATGATCCTGAAAATTCAGCAACTTCTCTTTCAATGCCCTATTCTCCTTTTCTAGATCCATATTGTTGGTGTTGATATTCTTGATCTCCATAATGGCTTTATGATTTACCTCTTAAAATAGATATTTTCATCAAGATATTCCAAATCAATATAGGAGCAACTAGATTCACCACTAGTTTTTATTTCACTCTCAAAAATTTGTTCCCTTGATGACTCTAGGGATTCTTTTGCTAAAACGTGAGATGTCCTTTCTTTTTCTTCACCAGAGGTGGACCCAATGTCTTCTTGACCAATGTCCAGATCTGTTATTTCTATTAAGGTAGCTCTATCTTCACTACAACTTGATGAGCATCTCTCACTTTCACTAGTACTTGTAGTTGCGCAATTTGAAAATAAATGGCCTGTTTTTCTACAATAACAACAAAATAATAACTTACTTTTAGTTTACATCTCCTCTCGGTGTTGATCATCGACTTGGCCTATTGATACAAAAGAATTATCTTATGATTCATGATCTTTAGTGCTCTTTGAATCTTTGACTGCTTCATCCTCCATGGAAAGCCTCTCGACACCACATGCATATTGCATGTCTACTTAATAGACAGACTACAATTTATCCCATATCTCCTTTGCAGTTTTAAAATAGATTACTTTCTCAATGTCTACCTTAGACAACCCTTTCATGATTTCCTTCTTGGCCAATTTTTCAAACTTATTATTTATTACTCCATTCTCCACAGATAGCCGCACATCTAAATCAAGAGCTTGAAAGTATATTCTCATCCTTACCTTCCAAGTTGTATAATTTGAGTCATTCAAAAATGGAACTCCATCTGAGGTAATCCATTCTTGGTTCTCCATGATCCCTGATCTTCCTTCTAATAGTTAAACTGATCCTGAAGGACATTGGATCTTATACCAATTGTTAGAAACAATGGAAATAAGGACATAACTTGGGGGGGGTGGGGGTGAGGGTGACTGAATAGTGTGGCCAAATTATACAATTCTTCACAGCTTTGACTTTTTAATCACTTTAACAATTATTCATGAATCAACAACACAACTAAATCATGTATAACATCATCAAAATTAAGCACATGAGCGACATATACACAAGACACCAATATTATTTTTATTATAAGCTTCAACCTGATTACATCATGGCCCCACAAGCTAACACTTGTAGGTTTATCAACTTCTACAAAAATTAACGCTTATCCCTGCTCGTTCATCAACTACCACTGATAGATACTACTTCCCCTACTCGCTTACCAATACCCACTGGAAGGGACACTTGCCCATGCTCGTTTACCAGTACTCACCAGAAGGGACACTTTCCCCTGCTCATTTACAGTCTCTGCTGAAAGGGACTCTTGCCCCCAAATATTTACTAGCACCCATTAGAAGGAGTTGCTACCCCTTCTCTTCAAGCTACCACTTTCCAACCCTGTTGATCCATCATTCACCCATTTTCAAACTCAGATCAATAAGCCTCTTACCAATAAATTTTTTCTTACTGCAACTGCTCATCAAAGCCACCATAAAAATACCTTCAACAATATTTGGTTACTGATACAAACACCATCACCTTCAAAAATTTATGATTGATGATAAAAACACCATGCTCTTCTTACCATTATGATGCACCAACAAATATGATACTCTCTTATGATTTTTTTCTCTCTCGTGCAACAAACCAACAACATTATGTTGCTCTCAAAACAATTTTGTTGCACACTCTCATGAAACCACCAATAGCTCCAACAAGTCTCTGTTTATCTCGCTTATGGAGCAACAACAACTCTCTCATTCACTTCTTGTTGCTACTTGAATTATGCTTATAAAGATTTTTTTGCTTGGTATTCTTGGCTTTTTTTTTTCTTTTTATTGTTTCTTTTTTTTTTCTTTTGTCTTGTTTACATTAGCCGTATAGACTTTGTTTTTTGTTCTGGGATTAATCTCCAAGTCAAACTGACCTTTTCTACCTTTTTTGTAACTTAAACTGACTTATTTTTTTCATTCTGGTTCTTAACATGTTTTAACTGGACTTCTGCTATTCTTTAACTACTGCTAACATTGTCTTAACTACCAAATATGTTGCTACAACTAATTGTTATGCCAAATGTTCCTCTATATGTTATCCTTGGCTTCAATTGCAAAACAACATTGAACTATCACTTAATGTTGCCACAAAATCATGTTTCCAAATCATTTGTGCCGCCTTTGGGATTCAATCTCCACCGCGACTACTAGCTGCCAATTGTTCTTTCCATGCACACTAGGCTTTGTTGTAGCCCAGAAGGCCTTCACGACCCTTTTTAATTTTAAAAATAAAATGTTTCCAAATTCGTTGAATTTGAATTTAGGCCCTTTCACACTAGCACTTTTTTCATTATCTTCCATAGGAACGGTATCCACAACCATTAGCTAAGGCCCTTGGGCACTAATCATTTTCAAACCTACATGGGTTGATTCTCTGTGTTGAAAACTTTTCATTGTTGGTCTCGCTTCTACGTGAAGCGATCAACCAAAAGCCCAAATGCCATCGCTTAGCTACCCCTTTGTTTCTATGTCAAACGATAAAGGGAAAGGTCCATGCACTTAGCCCGACACCTCCCAAGAGCCTTCGTGGCTCTTTATAAACTATGTGCATGGTCCTCCAACTACTTCTGTTGGGGTTCTTCTATTAGGTCGACGTGTCCATGGGGACCACCTGAAACTAACACCATTGGTTGTCGCTCTATTCGTTGAACCTACGTTTCCAAATCCGTTCAACCCAACACCACTGCCAAACTTAACTTTAACCATTCTGTCGGGTTGGGCCATTTCGAGATTAATTTTCCTGCGGGGTCCTCCCGACACATTTTTAATTGGTTGTCGCTACTGTCAACATGCCGACGTGTCCCGGCACCCGTCTGGCGCCGCCACTAAATTCACAACACTGAATCTTCTAGGCTCTTATCCTACGGGCTGAGCTGTCAATGGGGTCTGTTGGACACCCTGTTTATTGGTCGATGCTCTGTTAACTGCCATTGTGTCCCGATGCCTTGTAACCCCCCAACGCCTTGTAACGGACACTTTTTATTTACACCTTATTTTAATCCTTCTGCGCCATACCTTTTGCGATGACGTCACCATGAAATCACTTCTGCCATGTGTAAACCTTTGAGTGATAACACTTGTCACCCATAAAAGGGCCACTTGGGTACCTGAAAACACCATATTCGCATGCCACATGGCCTAGCACTCACCTCCTAGTTCATCCGATATTGTGCCATATATGAATTATTTGGGGTCCTCTCGTTGGTGTATTACTGCATGGTGGGATCCACCCACTCAGTCCCCATTGTACAACACATAGTTGTTGTGTCCCGCTACTTGTCTCCCAGACCTTCCCTTTGTGCGCCAAAAAGGTGTGGGCTCCACCTGTGGCCAATCAAATGTGTTCTTGTTGCAACCACATATGCCTGGAGCTTCGCGTAGAAGCTCCACCATCCTTGCCATGGAGTTTGGCATTCAAGACAACTTTGGCTATGTGCCAATGGATCCTCCATTCACCTTTAACTCTAATATGAAGTTCGCCAAAGGCTCCTCCATTCACCTTTAACTCTCCTATGAAGGCCTTGGGGTCACCAAACTTTGATTGGCTCTAAATTTTGAACCAGGAGGCCATTTTTTACCTTCCACATACCGTTGGCAAGTTTTTCCAAGCTCTTTCCATCTATGTAGGTTACACCTACACCTGAGTTGAAATGTTGCTCTATAATTGCATCCAAAGCCTCTGCAAATTATCACTGTGTTTACCTTGCACTCTTTGCCATTGCCTTTGCCTTTGATTTTTCATGTGCCATCTCTACTATTGCATTTTCCATCAATATTTTCCTTAGCCACCAATGAAAACATATTTACCAATGCAGTTTCCTTTTCCAATATTTTCTATTTCCTTTACTATCAATCATCTTTGCCATCAATGACAACACATTTCCAAGAAAATGAATTACACTTGAGAAGGCTCTTGAATCAACCAAATAGTTATGTACACTATAGTTGTATATTTCAAAGGTTAGCATAAAAGTTGAATTTTGGGACTTTGGTTGGTTACTTGTGATAGCATCACTTGCAACAACTTTTTGTTTTTTCTAAGAGTTTGGTTTTACCATAGGTTTGTGTGTTGCTTTAAAATTTGTTGTTGTATTTTGAGGTACATCCAAATATATCTTAAAATTTTAAAAAACAATCATTTTGTTGAGGAGTATTGAACATATCAAAACTTGAAACATTTTCCTTGGTTTTTTCCATATCCTAAATCACATTGTAATCCATGCTCACCGAAGCTACATTTTTCATTGTTGTTTTCTTGGGTAGGGAATGAACTATAATTTCTTGTTATCTGTGATAGGTTGCGAGGTAGAAGGGAGTGAAGGAATATGTCCCTTAGTTCTTAGGTTGTAATATATTTGTACTATTTGAGTGGCTTGGATTCTTTCTACCACTTGAGTTGGAAACCTTACTAATCGTGGTAAGGGGATGTATTTTGGTAATAATTTGGGGCTTGTGGGGATCAAACAAATAAAATGTGCTTGGTTTTCTTGCTCCAACCCTTTCTCTTCTTCCTCTCGAAGTCCACGAATATAGAATCTAATTTCCTTCCAATGTCATATAATGCAACCATTGAGGACATTCTTTTTCAAAATGATTTGCATGATGATATGTGAAATAATTGTCCATCTCTACCTCCTTTAAGTTCAAGTTAAAATTTGCAATTTAAAGTGGCTTTGGAGAAGTGATAACTTTCCTATTGAAAGGTTCAAAATTACTTTTGTCAGAGGTAACTTCTCCAAATGTTTTTTTCAAATCCACAATATCACTTGATAATTTCTTAACCAGACATAATATTCTCTCCATATCTCTCCATATCTATGGGATCTTTATCCTAAAGCTTGGAATTTGTTATTAAGAGTGGTTTGGTTAGACAATGATTTTTTAGGAGTGGTATGAACATCTTCATTTCCTAGGTTCCCTACAAAGATTAGCCTCTCCTTTTCCACATCCTTTACTTCTTTAAAATTTTCTACCAAATTCTTTTCACCAACTCTCTTAACAAACATGTTAATAGTGAATGTGAAGCATAAGTGTAATATTCAACTACTAATTCTTCAATTGTGATATAATTCACTATAAATTTATTTAGAATGGAGGTGAATGTTGGTTAAAGTATTTTTTTTGTTATTTCATATTCATATTAATTGTTATTAGTTATTTAAAAAGTGTAGTTGAGTAGATTATTCACCAAACTTAATAATAAATGTTTTTTTCAAAATCCTCCCAATAAATAATGTATCGTATTGGGAGATTAAAACACCATGTTGAAGCTTTGTTTTAAAAAAAGTATAAGGAAAAATATGCATACCATGACTTTGTGTTCCACATCCAATAATAAAATAACTAGATAGAATATTTTAAGATGAATCTACAATGAGCTTGATTTATTTGGGTTAAATATTGGTAGGATACACTCTGGATATCTAGGAAGATCATGGAGTGGTATTTCCAAAATAAGGGCAACTTGGGATTTCCACACCACAATTGAGGTTGATTTCTTTAGATTTTGGCAGCAATGAGCTATCTTATCAATTGAAGAACTTGCAGAACGAGATAATGAAACCAGAGAAATTAATGGGATTTCGTTTAAAGGATATGGAATTTCATCAAGTGTGAGGCCAATAAGATCATCTATAATTTCCAAAATGGTATCTACATCAATTTGAATAACATTCATGTTAGGTCTCTTTTTTTCTAAAGAGTAAGGGTGCAATGGAAACTAACTACTTTTCTTAGCAAATGTTCATATAATGTGAAAAAACACATTAACTTCTTGTTTATTAAAAGATTAAAATGGTTCAAGATATACAAAGCTAGGATTTTCAAAATCAATCATCTTTTCTAGGGTTATAATCAATACCAAAAGACTATAATCTAAATTATATTGTGAAAAAATACTATGCATGTTATCTATACCAACCATATGACAACTATCCTCCTTCTAGTGCCAAAATTGTTGATAATGTCATAATTTCCTATGCAATCGATAGGGACTCTCCCCAATTAAAAGCTCGCATTAGAACTTACATTGTTGAGAATAGGGAACTCGTTTAGATTATGACCTTGTGAACTTTACTAGTTTGGGATTTTTTGAAATGTAATTAATAAAAGGAAACTACTCTAATATGAAAAATGCATATTAATATATGTGTAAAATCCAACAAAACCAAGCAATGAACACAACACCAAATATATCACTTAGTTTACCTTTAGCAAGAAAGTTACTATGAGATTTGTTAGGAATAAAATCACAGAGCAATAAAATGAAAAAAATGCGGAAATAAAACATAGAATGAAACAATACAAAGGAGACACCAATATATGTGCTTTGCCCAATTTGGGCTACATCCATAGAGCAATAGTCAGTCCTTCCTTTTATTTCATCCAACAAAATGAAGGAATTAAAACCTTCAACACATTTTCTAAAATCTATTATTCTCTCTTTCACAATCTCCTCTCTTTCAATTACAATGTTATCTCAAATACACATCTGCAATACAATTGCCTCACAAAAAGAGGATTTCCTTATAGGTAAAAATAATCCTAACCTAACATATACCGTAAAATATATGACATAATGTGAATGGTCCATATTAACTATAAAATTACAATATTTTACAAGGTAATTTCTCCAAAAAATTATATTTAAGGGCGCTACCCACAATTTCATGCTAGGGGGGCTCCAAAGAGTTATCACCACCCCACCTAGACCCCTTGGTGACAATAGTAGTGGGGCAAGCCCCTCTACAACCCCAATCAAGAAATGGGGTCCAAACACAACTAAAAATAAAACCTTTAAATTAGGAAGATAATCAAGCTCCACGACCAACAATCTCCCACTTGGAGAACGATTGCAACAACTCCACCACTACTACATATGTTGGAATATGCTTCAACTTTGGACCTGACTAGTTTCTCATCTTCATCATTATGCTTGAAGAACAATTGTAACTAAGCATAAAGTAATTTTCTTCTTGGTTATCGCCTTCATTAACATCTATGCATGATGATCGCTAGCATGTATATTTTCTAGCTTCAATTGTCCATCTTCCAAAATTGATCATATTAAATGGTATTTGAACTATATATGCTTAGTATTAGAATGGAAATCTGATTTCTTTGCAAGATGAATGACACTCTTGTTATCACTATACCACCTGATATTCTCTTGTTTTTTTTTTTTTTTCTCTTCTGAATCACTCCATGAACCTCTATATCCAAATCATCTCATTATTAGCCTTTGTAGCAAAAACAAACTTTTCATCTATTTTTGAAAGTGCAACAACCTTTTGCAATTTTGAAATCCAACTTACTATTGTTCCATTTATAGTAAAAACATACCTTGTGGTGCTCCTTCTACTATTTATATCACCTGCCATATATAAGTCAACATATACCTGTAGAATAGTGTTTGAACCCCTAAAGCATAACTCCTGAGGAGTAGTACCTATAAAAATCTATTTTATTACATGTCGATGCTCTTTACCTGAATTGTTTATATACTTGCCAGCAACACTGATTGCATGTGCAATATCTGGCCTTGTGCACACCATCGCATACATCAAGCTACCAAATTCTAAGGAAACTTGGACATGTAGTCTATATCCTCTCGTGTCTTGGGACACATCTCCTCAGTCACTTTTAAATGGCTATACAAATATGTACTAATTGGTTTTTCATCTTTCATTTTAAATATTTTAAAACCTTTTGTATGTGAGTCACTCTGAGAAAATATTAATTTATGGTTTTTCCTTTCTCTTGTTATTCTCATACCAAGGATTTTTTTTTTAGCACTCAAATCATTCATAACAAATGGATTAGCTAAATTTATTTGGAGCACATTTATATCCTACATGTTAGATCCTACAACAAGCATGCAAACTACATAGAATAACAAGATGATATAGTTTCTATTATCTAGTATATTAAAATATTCATAGTGGTGAGACTCACATCTACAATAACCTTGTTCTTTCATAAACTTTTCAAACTTCGAATACCATTGCCTTGGAGCTTGCTTTAAACCATACAAGCTATTCTTATGTTTGCATACTAAGTTTCCATTTCCATTAAACTCATATCCCTATGGTTGTTACATAGAAATCTCTTCCTCCAAATCCCCATGGAGAAAAGTTGTCTTTACATCTAACTGATCAAGATGCAAATATTCTACTGCCACTATAGTTAAAATAGTTCTAATTAAAAAAAATTTGAAAAGAAAAAAAAAAAAAATCATCAAAATATATATATTTTCTTCCATTCAAGCCCCTTTACAAAAAGTTTGGCCTCGTACCTATTTTTTCCTCCATGTTATTCTTTCAACCTGTAAACTCATTTATTATGCAATGATCTTTTACCTATAGGAAATGGGACCAAGTCCCAAGTTTGGTTATGTACCAAAAATTCCATTTCTTCTTTCATGCCTTGCTCTTATTTCATACTAGTTTCTATTTGCATTGCTTCATATCTCTTTGGTTCAGTAGAATCAATAAACAATACATGATCCAATGAAGGAGAGTATCGTTCAAGGGGTCTACTTAACCTGGTTGATATTCTAATAGCACTTGTAGGATTTTGAAGTATTTGTTGTTTTTCTTGTTTAACATTTTGATTTTCCAACACCTTCAATTTATTATTATTGTTGTTAGTGTTGTTGTTGTTGTTGTTGTTTTTTTGTTATTTCCTAAAGCACTGTGTATTATTTGTTTTATCTTCCTATTTATTTCTCTACAATTGATCTTTGTACATGACCTTCTCATTCAATACCACATATCTACTCCTAATTATTTTTTTATTTTCATAATCCCATAAATGATAGCCAAAATAATGAACTCCATATCCAATAAAATACACTTCTTGGATCTTGCCTCAAGCTTTGTTCTATTTTCTCTATCAATATGAAAAAATGCTTCAAAACCAAAAGTTTTCATAAGTGATTAATTTATATTTTTACTTGTACATGCCCCCTTTGGAATTTCATCATCCAAGGAAATTGAAGTCCCTCTATTTATTAAGTACTCAATAGTATCAACAACATTTTCCCAAAATTGTAAGGGAAATCCTGCATGCAATCTCATACTCCTTGCACACTCCATGATTTTCCTATTAATCCTTTACGAATCCCATGGTATCAATAGTAATTATCAAACTCCTTACTACAATATTCACCTCCATTATCTAATGTAAGACACTTCAACTTATTTTCTATCTTTTTCTCAACTTATTTTCTATCTTTTTCTCATCCAAAGCTTTCTATTTCTTAAAAGTATCAAAGACATCAGATTTGTTTCAAATGCAATAAAACCAAGTTCTCCTAGTTGCATCATCAATAAAAGTAACATAATAATAAGAGCCACCAAGAGATGATACCTGAGCTAGTTACATTGTATGCACAAGCTCTAACTCTTCCCTCTTATTTTCCTTCCCAGCTATGACAAATATAACACTTTTTTTTTTCCATAAACAAATTCTTAGAAAAGTCCAAATCAACCTTTTTCAAATTTGGAAATAATTTGCTTGAGTGGAGAATTTTCATCCACTTCTTACTCATGTGCCCAAACCTATGATGTCACAAATTTTTATATGCTCTTATAAAATCAAAAGTAATAGAAAGGTCAACATTACCAATACACCAATACAATGTGCCTACCTTCTTTGCTTTTTCTCTCATAAGAGATCCTTTGGTGACCTTCCGTGAATTTCCTATAAATGTTACTGTACAAATTTCATTTCTCAATTCCTTTATTGAAATTAAATTTAAATTAGGAACATGCCTTACCTATTTTGATGACCATTGGGTTCCATTTTTTTAATTTTATCCATACCTTACCATTTCCCACAAATTTACATGGTATATCATCACACAATAAACTTGTACAAAGTCACCTTGAACATAATTTTGAAAATATTTCTTATGGGGTGTGGAATGAAATGAATCCCCTCATTCAATCACTAATAATCAACAATGTTACCTACTAAAATGATTAAATCATCTTGTAACACATCACCTACCACATTTTCTTCCTTGTTTTTCTCTTGGTGTCCATCTCCTTTTTTTCCTTTAGAAACCAATGGTGTTTCTTCTTGCTTCATTCATTCCCACATTGCAAACATTCCAACCTCCCTATGGATTTGGATTTTTTCCTTCTTATACTTTCCACGATTCCCTGAGATTTTACCCCTCTCCCTTTGTGACAACCCTTGATTAATTCCCCTATTGTAAATATTTTTCAAATCATTTTGTTGTAATTAAATTAAATGAGAATTGGGACACAGATTTCAGAGCTTAGCGAGGGAGGTTGTTTTGGAAAATGGAGGAAGCCTAGTTATTTTAGTGACAACCATGAAAGGCTGCCCAACATGAATTGATGGGGTTGTCTGTGTTTTTAATTCAGTTGGGAAACAAAGTACAAGTCTATGTTCCTCTTGGGAAAATCCACAAGCAATAGAGCATAAAAAAGTAATTTCTAGAATGGTTGCATAGGAAAGAAGATTTGCCTGGGAAAATTCATAAGGGAACAAGAAAAATGAGGTTGTTGTAATGGTAGTGAAAGGATACAAGTGGAAATGTAGGAGTGGTCCAACAAAGAGAAAGTATGAATAGACCAAACAGGACGACAATGAGCAAGAAGGGGCATCACTCTTTGAAAAAAGGGGGAGAGGCAAAAAGAAATGTAAATTGAAATATCTACCAAGGGAAAGAATTGTTCACATCCTGACAAAAAAAAAAGGATTTGCAAGAGACTTTGCACTACTGTTGGAACATTCAAAGATAAGAGAATAATTTTAGTTTAGCAATGGAAGAACTAATAGGCATCTCTTAGGTGAAGGTTCAAGGTCTCTGGATTCCCTGTTTTATTCTATGTATTCCCTTTCTTGGCTGACAGGTGGAGGCCTTGCTCTTTGGATTCCTCGTCAAATGGCACTTGGTGCCTTCAATGGCTTATTGCTCAATGAGTTATGTACTCCTAGTTTTGGGTGGAACCACTGATGGTTATTCTCTAAGGGTGGAGGTGGTATAACCTCTAGATTCCCTTGATTAGACGCTGGGTGGAGGTGTTATAAACTTTGGATTCTCGGTTTTATCTTGATTTCTTGTATTAGTTGGTGCATGGAGATGGTGTAGTCTATGGATTCCCTATTTTAGCAAAAAGGTTGAGATCATGTAATCTATGGACTCTCTTTATTAGCTGGTCGGTGGAGGTGGATAGACCTATGGATTCCCTATTTTAGCTAGTGGAATTCGTTAATTCCTTTGAGAACCCTTCCTCAAGCTTTGAAATATGGCTCGAGGGTGATTGGATGCAAGAAAGGTTGCAATGTAGACCAATCTAAGGTTGGATGGAGAGTTGAAGTCCCAATATCAGTTATTAGACTTATCTTATAAGATAAATTCTTATCAGATTCCATTTTCATGTAAATCTTATACAAACATTATATAAATGTTGATTGTGTTATTAAGATTCCTATACTAATGCTGAGGAATGTTATTCCTATAGGAATTTTGAGGAGTAGTTTAATTATTGTGTGATCAATGAATAATGGCTAGTCAATGTGGTTATTTCTGAGTTTAAATACAGCCTAATTTCCAGGTTCATCTGCAATGAAAAATAAGTGGTCTATTTATGATTTTGAATGTGATTTCACTATGATGACTGTGTAGTTGATATATAACATGTGTGATGAATGAGCTCGTCCATGTTCACTTTGTAATTGTATGAATGCAATATATATGTATGTGCATATTTTCTCATACTATTAATCAAATGCATGAGTAGTCATTAGGAGTGTATTTTGCTCATGGTTGGGCCAGAATGATGGGTATACTCGGTTGTCACTAGCTAGACCTGGGATGGATAACTTGTATTACCCAAAAGGGTGTATTGTGAACAATGTGTGCCCTTGTGTGACAAGCATTGAAATGTGTTTCATAAGTGCCACAGGATTTTTATCCATAGAGGTATATGAAGGATGACCAAATCGGTTTGGGATAAGAGCGCTAATGTAATACGTTCACAAGCATACGCAAGAGGCATGGGGGCGTGAGCCTGAATGTCAAAGCACTGAGAGCAATAATATATATATATATATATATATATATATATATATATATATCCTCATTGAGTTGATATTATAAGAGACATAGGTCCTTATGTTAGAAAACAATAATATTCCCATCAGTGCCATGGTTTCGAAGGGGTGGAATGTTGATGAGGGACACCCCCCCCCCCTCTTCATGCCTCAAGGGGCCACCCCCCATCATTCCGCTAATCTATTCTAAATGATTGCCCTTTTTTGATATGGGGGCATGGAACCATGATTGAGGACACCCACCCCCGGGGACATCATGAGGGGGGGGCTCCTCATTTGATCTCGACCGTTAGTTTCCCTATCATATGAGGGTCATTGATTGGTCAAGGGGGTATTCATTTTAATATGGACCACCGACACCCTGACCAGTCGTAGTTACAAGAGCATTCTAATTCATGCACTAACGTTGACATTGGTGGAAATGATCCATATGACTGGGGGTCGTGACCAACATATTGAAGGTCGGTCCCCGACATTTTACAACCGAGAACATTTGCACCTGAAATAAAACCTCTGTGGTGTTTACATCCTAGGGTATGCATGTTACAAGATGGGAAAATTGACTGTAGTTAACATGATTTTGATGTATACGTGAAGGCAAGAGCTTGGTGGGACCTAGGCCATGCGGTTATCGACATGGACTCAAGTTGACGTGGCACCATGGTGGCAGTTGGATTCAGACTTTTGGCAAGGTCAATTCATCCAAAAATAAGTGACATGTGGCACTCCTGGATGGGACCACATGGATAATATGTTGTCAGTGTGGTGAGGAAGTGACGTCACCCTGATAGTTTCAGGAGGAGCACATCGAGAAGCTCTCAGGGTATTTACATCCCAGGGAATGAAGAAATTTCTAAAAAATGATGAACAAGGGTTTTTTCCAAGGATGTTTAGAAGGAGATAATGCAATGGTAGTAAAACATGCAATCCCCACGATGAAGAAATGGCCATGGAAATTGACAGTAATTGGGAAGTCTACCTCTGTCCCAACATATTTATAAGAGGGGGGGTGGTTGGAGCATTTAAATATGATACATTGATCTCCCTATTATATTACAACCGTTAGATGGAAGGGACCCAGAGGTTTGAGTACCCTAGGGGTTTTCTTATTACACAATTAAAATTTTGGTAAGGGACAACATTCTTTAAATCAAGAAACTTGTGCATGGAAAGGGGTTAGGTGGCATGCCACAGGGGTGTTCCATAATGGCACTAGATAGGCAACATGATGATATCGACCGGTTAGGGAAATTACATGGAAATGAAATGGGATGCCATGTGGGCACGTGGGGAGCACACGAGCACCACATGGTAGGACATGGTGATATGGTAAGAGGTCATTAACAAGACCTTTAAATGGCCATAAATTTTGATCTAGGAATCCAATTGAGGATAATTTTATATTTTCAGAAAGCTCTCAACGAATCAGACACAATGGATATGTTTGTTTTAAATTTCAATAAATTTTAAAAATGACAAAATTTTATGACCCCATTTCCATAATAGGTCATTAGAGGTTTGATTAATGATAGTAATGCCTCTTTCTACCCCTAGTATGGGATATGGGTGGATGGGGGTATGTTACAGAGTGGTATCAAAGAAAAGGTCCAACACTGGACCTTTGGAAACAATATAGGGCCCTAGAACATGTGATAGGTGTTATAAATTGGTCGTCGTGTGGATTGATGATATGTGATGCTAGTTGTATTGCTTGTGATATATGCATATAGTATGTTAGTATTTATTTTTACATGATTTGTTATTATGGATCTCTTAACATGAGGTGTAATGTTTCAGCTAGCCTTGCACTGACAAACTCACAGTAACACACCATGTGGTGATTTATAATATGCATCTATATTGTGTTTAATCTAATAGTCATGTGTGTGTGTGAGAACACATTAAGAAGAAATTAATATTAGTAAAAGAGCCTAGAATGCACACACAAAATGGTGCAATATAGCTCTGAAAGGTCACAACATTGGCATGAAGAGGAATCAATTGAAAAGGGAGGAGAGGCATGTTCTCCTGATTGGATGGATACATTGAGAAGCTTAAGGGTTGAAATAAGGGGCTGCAAATTTGATAATGACAGGCTAGTCAAGGCACATGAAAAGAAATAAGCATAGTCATATTGTAATGCCTTTCATACCTATCAAGGAAAAATAAACATGAGTTGGGAGCTAGCCACAAGATCAGGAAAATCTCATTAGTGTTAGAAAATGATAAAGTGGCAGCTTATTAAATTTATTTTCTTTAACCTTGATTCTTGCTTGTGAATATTTATCTTCTTTATGTTCGTTTAGTTAGATATTTTCATCAAACAATATCAAGAAACAGTAACAAAAAAACACAACACATATATAGGCTCTCATCCAGGGAAAAACCCCTCCAAGGGGAAAACCCGAAAACTCTTCTCTTCTTAGAATCTTCTTCAAATGAGATACAAAGACCCAAACCCTAGATCAAGTCCTTCTCCCAGTACCAAGTCAGCCCTTCCTCGTGTCCTCTTTATGTTTGCACCAAACTGTTACACACTGAAACTTCGACCTACCAACTACAACATTGTTATTCGTCCTGCAACTTAGACCTACAATTTCAGCCTTGCAACTCCTAAAGAAAACCTAATACAAACTCCTTCTGGGACCTTCCAAGAGAAAGACAATTCTTCATAAGGTCAGAGAGGTCTAGACAGAGTTTCCTTCCTTCCAGCTACAAGTTTCTGCACTTTGTCCTACTGCAACTCGGACCTGCAACTTCAACTTCTTCTTGCAACCCAGAAACCCTATATTTTCACACGTGTGAGACAGATAGAGCTAAAAAACCAATAAATTATGTCCTTTCTTCTTCTTGACCTTCGTTCTCCTTCTTGCAACTACGTAGCTATAAATAAAACTCTTTCTCATAGATAGAGCTTGTTGAGTGAGTGTATATTCAAATGAAGTTGAACTTCTCTTTATATATCCTTCTCAAGAGGTCAAATTCCCTCCTTTGGGCTGACTTGAGGATCCCAGGGCCGACTTATACTTTTGGAGATTCCAGAACTTTCTAGACTAAAAAATAACCCTTTTTACAATTAAAATTTGCCTAGAAGGGTATTATAATCATGATGTTGACTCCATTGACTCATGAAAATAAATCCTAAGACCTAACAAACCATAGAATCACGAAGAACATGATTTTAACTAGAATACCATAAACAATGAACATGAAACCCATGCTTTAATAATAATAATTTTTCTTTATTCTTTTTCATGTTTGTTACATAGGATACATATTGAAATGAGTACAACAATTATGAAGATTGAAACTAGTTACTTTTCTCAACATTCCCTCTTAACTAGGGAGGTATTCATAATTGTACAAGTAGTACAACATCATATCTCAAACTGAATAGTTCTCAAGAAGGGTCGGATTGATAAGCTATATTGTCAACATCATTATTATGACCAACATTGTCCTTGAGGCCTAACTAGACAAGCTCTACTTTAATCAAGAGAATTATGTTGGGAGGCTTTATGTGTGATAACACACTACCTCTCTAATGTGCATACCCCATCTGTATGTCCACAAGGTATGTCTTTGTATGACTATCCTTATCTTAGATCTCCATAACTGAGTCCTCAAAGAATATCGGTCATCTTCAACCACTCTTATCTTGGATTCTTGTCCCATCCTCAAAGAGTGTTGTTACCTTTCTTTTCTTGGATGTTATATCCTCAAGGAAACCACAAATGCTTATCCAATCCTTTTTCATTCTCTCTTCATCATCCAAAGAGGAGAATGCACATGTAATTTTCATCATCACTCCTTCCCAACCAGAGAGTACATCCCTATTCTCCCTTAATCTTGAGAATATAACCTTTCTCCTTATTCAAGGAGACTCCTTTTTCTCCTTCTCAAACCAAAGGAAATTCCTTCCTTCCAATAATGGAAGCCAACACCACAAGCCTTTACATGTTGTATTCATCAAAGTATCATCTACTAGTTCTCCATAGCGACATGGCCCCCTCTTTCCTTCGCATCTCTTGTATCGAGCTTGCTTCTTTTAGAGGTATCATAGAACCATATCCACTCTTCTTTCTTGTCACAATATCCAACTAATATTCCTAGCTCATCACTTTCTTCTCCAATCATGAAGGCAGTGCATTGAGCCCGTCCCAATCTTCAATATGGTAATGAAAGTGATATTTCTTGACCTTAAGGTTATCTTCTCTCACAACTACCCTTTCAATCCCAATATTTACTCATCTCGACTTCATATTTTCCAGGTACCGAATATCAAGCTTCCTTAAATAATCTTCATTGATACATGTGACCTTACCCCAACTGTCATCATGTATTCCTACAACATCCTTTTCCCGGTAACCAAAAAATAATGTGTTAGCTAGATAACCAAACCATAAATGAAACAGACTTACCTCGTCATGGTTACCTTCTCATTCCATAAAGATCCTTGTCAACCATCTCCACTTGATTTTTTGTTCTTTCATAAGAGTTCCCAAGGATCAAACTTGATTTCCAAGTTACAACTTTTATTTCAAAGATGTTAATCTAATACATATTCTAGAGAAAGTCCTAATATTTTATACATCCTTAAGTAAGTTCTATTATTTTCAAACATCATAAATACTTGATCATATCTTTATAACCAACTTTATTCTACAAGATTCTCATAAAAATGAATCTTAACGAAAGTTTTCTTTTCAACATACATTCCTATGCTTTCATCCAATCATCTAACTATCCATAGATTTCACAAAAATTTTGCATGTTGACCCACTGAAATCCCTCATTCATTTTTACCATCATGTTTCCACATTACATAGAATACATATTATCCATGTCATGATGCTCTTCCTAAGGACTTTAAAAATGATGGTCTTCCTGGATCATAATGATCCAATTCAGCAAAATGAAGACCTCTAACATAATGCTAGATAATTTCTAAATGAACACTATGCAAAATGGTATAACATTCTATCCTAGATGATATTTACTAAGAAATTTAATCATGTAAATTTCAAAATATGCTACCCTCTATACTTATATCCTATGATTCTTATGCAAGACACATCATCTAAGAAAGGAAAAACCAACATTCATGAAGAACCTAGAAGTTAGTGAACCTTCTTTTAGTAGTAGAGATCCTTCACTTATTCCTTATTTTCCTTTCTCAGGTTCTCCCACTCCTTTAGCTTTATGAGCTTCACTACTATCCTTTCTCTTATTATTCTGGTGATTCATACAATCCATCTTGTAGTGTCCAAACTCATTGCACTTGAAGCCTTACACCTTGGACATATCTTTCTTCTTGACTTGCCAAACTTTCCCTTCTTCATCTTCTTGACTCGGGCTAGAAAGGCTCGAGACTATTCATATGACCCAATATCATCCTTGACTCTTCCAATATGCATTGTTCCCACAACTCTTCAAAGGGAGTTGAATCCTTCTTGGAGTATATACTTGTTGCAAAGTTTCCCCATTCTGGTGGAAATGCATTTAGAACACATATGGTCACCTTTGAATCAGTGATTGGTTCCCTAAGTCCTTGAAAATGGTCTCTTAGCTAAGATACTCTTATGAGGAAGGATGTGATATCCTCATCATTTGAATTCTTCATCCTATATAGTTTTTTCCGCAAAGACATATTTTGACCCATTGTACTTACAGAGTACAAATTTACTAGCTTGTCATACATTGCCTTGGAAGTCTTCAGGTTTGCCACAAATGGAACAAGAGAATTCTAATTGATTCTACTATGATCCTTTGAGCTCTTACTTCCCCTTTCTTGTATCTTGCTAGTTCTTGTGTCTTATATTTCTCAAGTTCAGTAAATTATCCAATAAAATATCCCATTACATCTTGCTCTATGAGTATCAAGTCAATCCTTTTCTTCCATGCTAGATAGTTTGAATCCCAAATGAGCTTATTATATCTCCTTGAAAAAAGAAAATAAATGACTTAGATTCATCCATTATGAAATATTTTGATACTTACTTTAATACCATGATTATTCTTTATGATAATATCTCCAACTTTCTTTATGTATTCAAGATCCTTGAGGAGATTTTTTTAAAGGATGTTTCCTAGAAAAACCTCCAAGATTGATTCCTTCCAAGTAGACTTCTCCTTTGTGATATCAACACCCTCCTTGTGAGATTGATGTAGTGTAAATATTATTTAATGTAGAAACCCTATATTAATAGGCCTTCTTCTTCTTCGGGCCTTCGTGAATTTTTTCCTTTTTTCCTTCCCCTTGGTAATCAATTTTTTCTAGTGTCTTTCCAGTTGCCTTCCTTGTTCACCTTAGCTCTGATACCATGTTAGAAAATGATAAAGTGGCAGTGTATTAAACCTATTTTATTTAAACTTTATACTTTCTTGTGAATATTTATTATCTTTATGTTGTTTTAGTTAAATATTTTCATCAAACAATATCAAGAAACAGTAACAAAAAAAGAGGACACATATATAGGCTTTCGGCTAGGGCAAAACCCATCCAAGGGGAAAACCTAGAAACTCTTCTCTTCTTAGAGTCTTCTTCAAATGAGATAAAAAGACCCAATCCCTAGACCAAGTCCTTCTCCAAGTACCGATTCAGCCCTTCCTCAAGTCCTTTTGTTTGCACCAAACTGCTGCACACTGCAACTTTGACCTGCCAAAGACAACATTGTTATTCGTCCTACAACTTCAACCTGCAATTTCGTACTTGCATATCCTGAATAAACCCTAATACATCCTCCTTTTGGGACTTTCTAAGAGCAAGACAAATCTTCTTAAGGTCAGCAAGGTATAGAAACATTTTCCTTCTTCCCAGCTACAAGTTTCTGCATTTATTCCTATTGCAACTCGAATCTGCAACTTCAGCTTCTTCCTATAACCCAACAACCCTATATTTTTGCATGTGTGAGAGAGAGAGAACCCAAAAAACAAGAAATTTCATCCTTCTATCTTATTTTTTACCTTCACTCTCCTTCTTGTAGCTACCCAACTATAAATCAAACTATTTCTTATATATCAAACTTTTTGAGTAAGTGTATCTTCAAAGAAGTCGAATTTCTCTTTATATAGCCTTCTCAAGGGGTCAAATTTCTCTTTATATAGCCTTCTCAAGGGGTAGAATTACCTCCTTTAGGCCGACTTGAGGATCCCAGGGCCGACTTGTACTTTTGGAGATTCCAAGACTTTCTAGACTAAAAAATAATATTTTTTACAATAAAAAATTTCCCAGAAGGGTCTTATAATCATGATGTTGACTCCATTGACTCATGACGATAAATCCTAAGACCTAACAAACCCTAGAAGCATGAAGAACATGCATTTACCTATAAGACCATCAATAATGAGCATGAAACCCATGCTTTAATAATTAACAATTTTGTTTCTTATTTTTTGCGTTTGTTACATAGGATACATATTGAAATGAGTACAACAATTATGAATACCAAAACTAGTTACATTTCTCAACAATCATAAGAAGGAAAACAAGAAGAAACGACTAATGGAGCAGATGAGAGTAAATCCAGGATAAGACACAAGTTGTTAAGGGAAGAAATGGTAAGGGGAGGTACTCTACTTAATACTCTAGAGAGAAGGATAAACACCCATGAGAAAAAATCTAGTGATACTCACAGAAGACACCATCATCATAGGAGGAGGAGGGAAAAGGAGCATATGCCAGAAGAGTTCAAGAAATCCAAGCCTCCTACGTTTGATGGTGAGGTAAATAAGGCATATAATTTTGAGGCATGGTTTCTTAGAATGAATACGTTCTTTAGAGTACATAGCTACTCTAAGAACATGAAGGCAAAGGTGGCCACTTTCAGCCTGAAAGGCAAGGCCAATATCTGGTGGGAGGATTTGAAGAATGTGAAAGACAAAAGAGAAGAAGAATTGCCTTGGAAAGAGTTTGATGGGTATTTTAGGGATAAATACCTATTTGATAGGTACTTTGACAACAAGGCTAAGGAGTTCTATGAACTCAATATGGGGCAAATGTCAGCTAAGGAATACACCATCAAAATCCTGGAACTGCTAAGATATGTGCCCTACCTCAAGGACGAGAAGGCAAAAGTTTAGAGGTACATTAGTGGATTGTCATATTTATTTAAATATAAAATTGAGTTTGATAAGCCACGGACGCTTGAGGATGTGATATGGAAATTAAAACACTATTATGAGAAGTCAATGCACAGGCCAAAGTTTAAAACCAATTGGAAGGTGAAAGGTAGTCTCAAATTCAAAGGAAGGAGGTAGGGAATTGCGAGACTACAGCCTAAAGAAAAGGAAATAATTTTCACCACCACAAATAGAGGTGAGACCCAACATAAATTTAAATTTCCTAATAAATTTTGCACTATCCATCCCACAGGAGAACAAAGTAGAGGTGATGGAAGAGAACCCCTAAAATGTTGGGCTTGTGAAAAGAACTATTGGAAAAGGGACTATAGTGCGCAGGAAGCTCATACTGTGAGGTACGTGGCCCAGAGTATGCCAAAAATTTATGTAGTAGTGGATAACAAACAATATAACCACCAAGAAGCTATTATCGAAATGGAAGTTACGATCTGCAATCAAACCATCTCTATTTTAATTGATCTAGGATCGAATTATAGCTATATTATCCCAATGATCATTGAACAATGTAATTTGGCCAAGGAAGCACATAAGGAATCGTGGTTGGTCCAATTATCCACAAGAACAAAAAATAGAGTGGAGCATTGGGTCAATTCCTACCCATTAATGCTAAGCAATATGCATATGGTTTCCAATTTTAATGTACCCCCACTGGGTGTCTATGATGCATTATTATGAATGGACAAGTTATCCCTTCATAGAACGAAGGTCGACTACTTTGAGAAGACAATTGAATGCATATATGGGGACGAAGAAAGAATAACATTGTAGGGGAAATTCCAATTAGCATTTCTAAGGATGATAGTCGTGACAATCTATTGTAGCACCTTATATTGAAATCATTTCAGGACATATTTCCATTGGAGATCCATGGCTTACCTCCTCACAAAGACATATTTTTTTCTATTGAGCTCCTATTAGCACCAACATCCAAGGCCCCATGTAGAATGAGCACTCCATAATTAATTGAGTTGAAGCTACAACTCAAAAAAGTTGGTAAACAATGGGTACATAAGGTCAAGTGTGTCACCTTGGGAGCACCAGTCTTGTTTGTAAATAATAAGGATGGTGCAATCAAGTCACCATCAATAATAGATACCCTTTGTCATGAATGGATGACTTGTTCGATCAATTTTTGGGAGAAATAGTTTTTTCAAAGATTGATCTGAGGTTTGGCTATCACCAGGTGCACATTAAAGATGAGTACATTTATAAGACAACATTTTGGACAAGGTATGGGAATTATGAAATTTTTTTTGTGCCATTTGGGCTTACCAATGCACCTGCCACTTTTATGTGTTTGTTGAATAATTTATTGTGCCCCTACTTGGATAATTTTGTAGTGGTATTCGTTGATGATATATTGGTTTACTAAAAAACCAAGGACGAATACGGAAAACACCTAGTTGCGGTGTTATAACTGTTAAGGGAGCACAAATTAAATGAAAAGCTTAGCAAATGTGAGTTCTTTCAGTTGCAAATCCATTATTTGAGACATATTGTCTCAAGGGAGGGAGTGATTTTTGACCCATAAAATATTAAGGCCATCATGGAGTGGACAACACCAAGAAAAGTGGCTGAGATTATATTGTTCATGGGGTTGGAAGGCCATTACAGGAGGTTCAACAAGAAATTCTCCAATATTGTCCATCCAATCATAACATTGAAAAAGAAGGGGAAGAAATTTGAATGGACAACTGAATGCACTGCAAGCTTTGAGAAATTAAAGCAATTGCTTACTCATGCGCCAATATTAAGCACAACAGACCCAAACAAAGATTTGTGGTTTGCAAAAACACTTGCAAAGAGGGACTTCGTGGAGTCTTGATGCAATAAGGCCAAGTAGTTTGTTATGAATCCAAGAAATTGAGTGAGCATGAGAAAAACTATATAACTCATGATATATAGCTATCAATCATAATTCATGCGTTAAAGATGTAGAGACACTATCTCCTTGGAACGAAATTCACTTTGATGATAGGCCATGGAGGGTTCGATTATCCCAAACTGAATTCCAGACAATCTATATGGTTGGACATAATTAGTGAGTTCAACTTTGAGATCAAATACATTATGGGAAAAGAAAACAGAGTTGTCGATGCACTCAAAAGGAGGGTGAAAATGTGACACTTATCAGCGATAAGTTCCTATGGGACTGATATCAAGGAAAGAATCAAAGTGGATGGTCAACAATATGACAAATACCGGCAATTAAAAGAAAATTTACAACATGAACTAGGAAGGGTGCTTGGAATCTATGTGGTGCACTAACTAAGGAAGTGGAGGAGTACATTCCACTAGTGGATCTTGCTTATAATAATGGTTACCAAAACTCATTAAATATGATTCCATCGAGGTGCTTTACAAGAGGAAGTGCAATACTCCTATCAGCTGGAGTGATCCAGTGAACAAAGTTCATATTGGGCATGATATGTTAAAAGAGAGTAATAAGAAATGGTAACCATAAGGATGAATTTAAAAGTGGCTCAAGATAAGAAGAATAAATATGTGAACCAACATAGAGTGCACAAAGAGTTTAAAGTAGGAGAGCATGTTTACTTGCAAGTTAGACCCAATAGAAGCTCTCTAAAATTTGAGGCATGTACCAAGATGGCACCACGGTTTTGCGGGCCATTTAAAGTGCTTGAAAGAATAGGTCCAATGGCATATAGGTTAGCCTTTCCACCAACAATAAAATTTCATAATGTTTTACATGTTTCATTATTTAAAAGTATGTACATGATTCTAATCATGTGATTGATTGGTCGGTTGTTGGAAATATTGAGAGGGGGGTGAATCAGTATTTCTTTTCAATTGTTATTTTTACCAGTTAGATCACTTATATTTAGAACACAAAATGAACAATAAGAATAAATGCTTTTATTAATTGTTTCTTTACAATAAATCAAGTACAATATATGTAGGGCTCCAACCCTAGATGAAGACACTGATCTTCAATCTCCGAGGCTCCAACCTGTATTTTCCAAGCACCAACTTGTATTTGCCAAGCACCGACTCGGACTTCCAAGGCTCCAACTTTGTTAATTCTGAGGCACCAACCTCAATGGCTCCAACCCTTTATCTGGTACAGGCTCCAACCTAGTCTCTTGAGGACTCCTATCCTCCAGGGCTCCAACCCTATCTTCCAAGGCACCAACCTTGTCTCTATGAGGCTCCAACCTCCTACTTCAATTCGTCAAGATATATTTGGTTATACTTCACGACTCCCAATGTCTTCTTCAACGAGCCCTGTCAATATTCACTTAGTTTTCATTGTAGTCTCCACATTACGTCATCAATGACAACCTTGTTCTTTTCACATGAAGGTGTCTCCACTGTCCTTCATGATACCCAATCAAGGATCTCTAAGGCCACCTCATGATAGGCAATGCATCATGGTCTTCAAGGGTGTCTCCAAGACTTCAATCAATGCTTGGCACTGTGTGAAAAGCCCAACCTTTCTTCAATAGTCTACCCCAATATACTCTTTAATATTATTCAATAATCTGCTACACAAATCCTCAAGTCAATACAAAATTCTTCTAAAGATCTTCAAGTATCCTTCAAGGTACCCCAGGTTCTGCACCTGCTCTAACCCTCTTCAAGGGCTTCCTCAAAAAACTCTCCAAGGGAGTCTTCAACAATACTTCAAGATGTCTTCAATAATTGTCTCAAAAGTATTCTCCAATGGCCTTAGTGGTGTTCCAAGGTACACTAGATGGTCTCAAATATGCTCAAGAGGACTTAAATAGATCTTCAATACGGCTTCAATGAAGCTTCAAATCTTCTCAACAAGTCTGCTCCAACAAGAATACTTCAACCTTGTTCAAACCCAAGCTTATCACTGTTTAGGCTCTTAAGTTATTCACTGTTCAAGGCTTCAAATAATGTCAATGGGCTGCTTACAAATGTCATCAAACAACTCTAAAAGATGATTATGAAATTTCCTCAAAATATGTCACTGAGCTAGTGTAATTGCCCAAAGTTGGACCCTCCTCACCAATCCCTCCACAAGTCCGAGGTATTTTTCTGAAGTAACAATTCCAAAACAGAAATGTCCTGAGCTTATCTGAGACAACAGTTCAAAATTAATTTGAGGTGTTGACCCTACTGTCTGAGATCTTTACCACAATCCGAACTCCTAGATATATGGTTGCAATTTGTAGGACAGATCCAAGTTTCTGTGGTATAGTTCTCCAAAAAATGATTGAAATCTGTCGTATAAGTCTGTCCAAATGATCTGAACTAATTGAGAGTACAGGTCTTGGTCCAAGCCTCCAAACAGGTGGCTAGCTCTTTCAATGGAGCCTCAAATGAGAACTGTAATTTATGCACTAAAACAGGTATGCATTGCTAAAGGGTTTTTTTTTTTTACAAATGCAGGTCCGAGCCTCCAAATCACTGGTCTCTGCTGCAATCCGAGTTCTTATTTGGTGACTGTTCCACCAAAATCTCAACAATCCGAGCTTCAAGAAATTGTACCTCCAATTACCTTGCATATTTTAACTCCACAGGTCTGTCAATATAGGGCTACAACAGGTCCGAGATTATATAAGATGAATTTCATATTTTAATCCAAACAAATGATCCTCCCCAGTCTCCTATTGCTTCTCTGCCCTTCGAAATTTCAGAGATAGATATCTGAATTTCTGACTGTGAAATGATTGAGTGCAACTTTATATATATAGTTGTTTGTCCCTATGAAGAGACACGTCCATCGGAAGTGAGGCTGACTTAATATGACTATGCATAGGTCGACTTGACTACAAATATATATATTTTTACCTTAAAAATTCAATTTCTCACAAACTATTGGGAGTTTCGAGGCAAGTAAAGGCTCATTGGAAAGGAAAATTTATGCTCTAAAAGATGGTATAGGAGTCAATTTGGAAGGATGCCTCTAAGGAGGTAAAAACAATTTTTATTTGTGGTTGTCCTTAATTTTTGTGTGCAGAAAGTGAATAGGACGACATGGCTTCTTCATTGCTTTGCTTCTTCTTTGTTTGTCTTCTCCATTGTTTGGCTTATCAATCATAAGATCATAGTGCCATCATGATAGTATCCAGCATCCATATCATCATGAACGTATAGCATCATGTATTCAAAATAGTGCAGTGGTATGTCATAGTGCAGCATCATTAGGAAAGTTTCAAGGTAGTCTTCCAACCATCAAATGAGATCTTCCACATCATCATCTAGTCTTCCAACCTTCATCAAGTGCATGCAATATTAGATCAAGTACTTCTTATGGCTTCCTTCATTAGTGGTTTGACTTCTTCATGACTTGACATCTTCATTGATGGTATCCTAGTCAACCAAGAGACATGACATCATCATCTGGAACCAGGCATCTCAAGAATATTGACATCTTGGTCAATGATATATTGACATCAATGACAACCTTGATTAACAATCTCCCCCTTTGTCATTGATGGAAATATTCTTGCCTTCCCAACATTCTCTCCCCCTTTGACATCAATGGCAAATGGGGTGCCCAAGTACTCCCCTTATCAAGCTACTTTTTTTCTTCATCAATAATAGTTCTTCATGGGTATGTTACTCCCCCTGTCATCGTGCTCTTCCTTCTGGCAATGTGGTCCATGATAGATGTGTCTACATTTATTCAATGGAGTTTCTCCCGAGAGATGATCTATCAAAGAATGAATGTCCATGTGTGACTCATCAAGGATTTCATAGTCCCCTTTCATGGATAGCTTTTGCAAGAATGGTCAAGAATCACGAGCTCCCCCTAACAGTATGCATGGTCTTTTTCTTAATTGGAAAAATCTCATCATCAAGAATTGGAATATTCTCTGCCAGTGATGCATTCATCAAATTAGCAACATGTGTTGTTGGCTTGAGTGTTCAAAAGACTTTCTGACCCAGTCTTCTTTCTTCTCCATACTTGTGTAACTTTCTTCTCTGGCTTAGTTGTCATGGTTTTATCTTGTTTAGGGACCCAAATAAAGTTACAATCACGAGCCATATGTCCAATTTTATGGCAACTGAAGCACTCCATCTCGTTCATGAATGGGGAATCATGACTTATTTTTGCAAAATTTCTTCTAGGGAGCTGATGGGAACCATTATATTTGTCCATGTGGTATGCCCTACAATACTTTGCCATATGCCCAAAGTTTGTACAAGAATAGCAATAACCAAAAAATATACTTTGGTACCTAGAGGATGGAGATTTCCTTGATGTATTTCCAAAGTCATTCTGCCTTGGGATCCTTTAATGATATCCATTGCCTCTTTCATCCTTGTCACCTTCAGCATATCTTCTTGAAGTAGGGTTTCTTCCAATGTCATCTTGACTCATGCTTTTGCTGGAACTGGGGACATCAATATTTCTTCCAAGCTTTTCCACATCCTTGTTGTTTGAAGCATTAGGGTTTGCATCAGTTTTATTTGAGGTTTCACCTGCATAACCAAGACCTGATTTATCTAGGGGGGATATTTGATGACTTAGGATGTCATCTAGGGTTTGATAAATCTTCAAGTTCTTATTCAAAAATTCAATTTCCTTTTTAAGAGAGACAATTTCTCCTTTCAACTTTTCATAGTCTTCATCATTCATAACTAGTTGGTTCTTCATTTCTTCCATCATCCTTCTTGCTTCGTGTGCTTCGATTTTAAGGGAGATGATATTTGATTTCATTATGAAGATTTCTTCATTCTCCTTTGCTAGACTTCTCTCCATTTCTTCTTTTACTCTTGTAGCTTCACATGTTTCGGACTTGAGGAGATTGATGTCTGATTTTAGTTTGGAGATTTCTTCATCCTTTTCTTCTAGTTGGCATATCATGGTGTTTCTCTCATTTTCTGCTTCATCAACTTGTCCTTCTATGAATGCCAAAGTTTCCATCACCTTCTCGGCTCCTTGCACTTGTTTCCTTGCTTCTTCTAGTTGATATCTAAGAGAGGAAACTTCTTCCTTGTATTGACCAATCTCTGCTTCAAGATTTTTCAAGCTCTTAAGTCTTTGTTCAAGGTGACTTGACAAAGTTTCTTCCCTTTTCTTTGCCTTATCCAATTAATTTGTCATAGATATGACTTCTTCATGATGCTTTCTTTTATTTTGATGAAATTCCTCCTTAAGTTTGGCGAGCTCCTCATTTCTTTCTTGTACTTGAAGCTTGAAAAGGTAAAATTCCTTCCTTGTCTTGTCTTGGTCACCATCTTGCACTATCTTCTTAAGTTCCTCATTTTCCTTTTTCAAATTGTTAATCTCTTCCATGGCATCTATAAGTTTAGCTAGGAGATCTTCTTCAAAGTCTTTTTTGCTTTCTTCTTCTTCTAGGTCTTCTTTGGCCTTAATGTCATCATTCTTATTTTCAACTTCCATGATGGGTTCTGGATTTCCTTCTTTCTTTCCATCATCTTCTTGACTAGAGGTCATGATCAATGCTCCTTTTGAGTGAAGATCATAAAGTTTGTCCCATATGCCTTTTGCCGATGAAAATTTTTCCAAATTGGCCTTCATAGAATTAGGTAGCCCATTCAAGATTTCTTTAATTGCTCTTGTATTATACTCCTTGGATTCTCCTTCCATCATGCTATCAGTAATCACCGATTTCCAGACTTCAATGCCTTGAATCTTTAATAAATTCCTCATTCTTGCCTCCCATATATCAAATTTTCCATTGAACAATGGAGCCTTCACAAATTGATTGACTTCAATTTCGATGGTTGAGGAAGACACGTCTTTAGGAGGCTTGGAGACTTTCTTTCTTGGCTTTGCCATTTGTGTTCTAAGGATCAACCTTCAAGCTGTTAGGCTTTGAATTAAGGTACTGGCTCTAATACCAATTGTTGGAAATACTGAGAGGGGGTGAATCAGTATTTCTTTTCAATTGTTATTTTTACCAATTAGATCACTTATATTTAGAACACAAAATGAAGAATAAGAATAAATGCTTTTATTAATTTCTGCTTTACAATAAATCAAGTACAATATATGTAGGGCTCCAACCTTAGATGAAGACACCGATCTTCAATCTCAGAAGCTCCAACCTGTATTTGCCAAGCACCGACTCGGACTTCCAAGGCTCCAACCTGGTCAATTCTAAGGCACCAACCTCAAGGGCTCCAGCCCTATATCTAGTACAACCCTATATCTAGTACGGGCTCCAACCTGGTCTCTTGAGGACTCTTATCCTCCAGGGCTCCAACCCTATCTTCCAAGGCACCAACCTTGTCTCTATGAGGATCCAACCTCCTGCTTCAATTCGTCAAGATATATTTGGTTATACTTCACGACTCCCAATGTCTTCTTCAACGAGCCCTGTCAATATTCACTTAGTTTTCATTGTAGTCTCCACATTACATCATCAATGACAACCTTGTTCTTTTCACATGAAGGTGTCTCCACTGTACTTCATGATACCCAATCAAGGATCTCTAAGGCCACCTCATGATGGCCAATGCATCATGGTCTTCAAGGGTGTCTACAAGACTTCAATCAATGCTTGGCGTTGTGTGCAAAGCCTAAACTATCTTCAATAGTCTACCCCAATATACTCTTTAAGATTATTCAATAATCTGCTACACAAATCCTCAAGTCAATACAAAAGTATTCTAAAGATCTTCAAGTATCCTTCAAGGTACCCCAAGTTTTGCACCTGCTCTAACCCTCTTCAAGGGCTTCCTCAAAAAACTCTCCAAGGGAGTCTTCAACAATGCTCCAAGATGTCTTCAATAATTGTCTCAAAAGTATTATCCAATGGCCTTAGTGGTGTTCCAAGGTACACTAGATGGTCTTCAAATATGCTCAAGAGGACTTCAATAGATCTTCAATACTGCTTCAACGAAGCTTCAAATCTTCTCAATAAGTCTGCTCCAACAAGAATACTTCAACCTTGTTCAAACCCAAGCTTATCATTGTTCGGGCCCTTAATTTATTCATTGTTCAAGGCTTCAAATAACGTCAATGGGATGCTTACAAATGTCATCAAACAACTCTAAAAGATGATTATGAAATCTCCTCAAAATATGTCACTGAGCTAGTCTAATTGCCCAAAGTTGGACCCTCCTCACCAATCCTTCCATAGGTCCAAGGTATTGTTCTAAAGGTACAGGTCCAAAACAGAAATGTCCTGAGCTTATCCGAGACAACAGTTCAAAATTAATTTGAGGTGCTGACCCTGCTGTCTGAGATCTTTTTCACAGTCTGAACTCCTAGATATATGGTTGCAATTTGTAGGACAGATCCAAGTTTTTGTGGTATAGTTCTCCAAAAAATGATTGAACTCTGTCATATAAGTCTGTCCAAATGATCCGAACTAACTGAGACTACAGGTCCTAGTCCAAGCCTCCAAACTAGCTCTGTCAATGGAGCCTCAAATGAGAACTGTAATTTCTGCACTAAAACAGGTCTGAATTGCTGAAGGGTTTTTTTTTTTACAAATGCAGGTCCCAACCTCCAAAGCACTGGTCTCTGCTGCAATCCAAGTTCTTATTTGGTGATTATTCCACCAAAACCTCAACAATCTGAGCTTCAAGAAATTGTAACTCCAATTCCCTTGCAGATTTTAACTCCACAGGTATGTCAATATAGGGCTACAACAGGTCCAAGATTATATAAGATGAATTTCATATTTTAATCCAAACAAATGATCCTCCCTGGTCTCCTACTGCTTCTCTGCCCTCCGAAATTTCAGAGATAGATATCCAAATTTCTGACTGTGAAATGATTGAGTGCAACTTTATATATATAGTTGTTTGTCCCTATGAAGAGACACCTCCATTGGAAGTGAGGCCGACTTAATATGACTATGCATAGGTCACCTTAACTGCAAATATATATATATATATATATATATATATAATTTTACCTTAAAAATTCAATTTCTCACAAACTATTGGGAGTTTCGGGGCAAGTAAAGGCTCATTGGAAAGGAAAAATTATGCTCATAAAGTGCATGAAATATTAGATCAAGTACTTCTTAGGGCTTCCTTCATTAGTGGTTTGACTTCTTCGTGACTTGACATCTTCATTGATGGTATCCTAGTCAACCAAGAGTCATGACATCATCATCTGGAACCAGGCATCTCAAGAATATTGACATCTTGGTCAATGCTATATTGACATCAATGACAACCTTGATTAACATCAGTGTTACAGGAAGAACCGAAGGGAGATTTCTAATTGGAATCCATGTGCATACTAGATCGAAGGCAGCTCATGCTCCAAAATCAAGTAATCGAGGAAGTCAAAGTGTAGTGAAGGAAATTTGGGCCCAAGGAATCCACATGGGAAATGGTTGATCATATGTGGGTAGCATACCCATTTTTGTTTGTTAATTGAAGCAAATGTAAACAATTTGTAAATTATTGTACATATTTGTGTATATAAAGCTCTGAATGCTTTTGTGTTTGGTTCAAATCATGTTTTCTTTGGTGTTTAGGTAGAGAACACAGAGGATGGTGTTCCTCCAATAGGGTGGGGTTTGTGAAAACGCTTGGATAACCCCACTATTATATATATATATATATATATATATATATATATATCATTTTCTCTAATTAAATTGACTAAGAATTGGGACACAAATTTCATAGTTTGAAGAGGCAAGTTGCTTGGGAAAATGGAGGAATCTTGGTTATTTTAATGACAACCATGAAAGGCTAACCAAAATGTATTGATGGGTGTGAATGTGTTTTAATTCAACTTGGAAACAAAAGTACGATCTCATGTTCCTCTTGGAAAAATCCACAAGCAATAGAGGATAAAGAAATTAATTGTTGGAATGGCCACGTTGGAAAGAAAAATTGCCTGAGAAAATGTACGAGGGAATAAGAAAACCAATTTTGTTGCAACAATAGTGGGGGGCTACAGGTGGCAATGCAGGAGTGGGACAACAAACAGAAAGGCCAAACAAACCAAAGAGGAGGACAACAAGTGAGAGGGGACATCACTCTTTGCAAAAAGGGGGATACACAAAAGGAAACATAGACTGAAACATCGACATCACAAAAGCATTGTTCACGACCTGAACAAAGAAAAGAAAATCTCTATAGAGGGATTTCCAAGAGACTTTTCATTGTTTTTGAAATGATCGAAGAGAAGAGAATAATTTTGATTGAACACTAGAAGAACTAATAGGCATCTCTCAAGTGAAGGGTTAAGGTCTTTGGATTCCCTGATTTAGTTGGAGGGTGAATATGGTTTAGTCTCTAGATTCCCTTGATTAGATGGTGGGTAGAGGCCTTTCTCTTTGGATTCTTGTTGTATGAGTGCCTTGTGTCTTCCTTTACTTGTTTAATGGTTTATTTCTCAATGAGTTCTGGACTCCCAACTTTGGGTGGAACCATTGAGGGATGTTCCATAAGGGTGTAGGTGGTATAACCTCTAGATTTCCTTGATCAACTAGTGGGTCGAGGTGGTATAACCTTTAGATTCCCTATTTCAACTTCATCTCTTGTACTAGCTGGCGGGTGGAAATAGTGTAGTCTCTAGATTCCCTATTGAGAGGAAGGTCGGAGACGGTGTAATTTTTGGACTTCCTTGATAAGTTGGTGGGTAGAGGTGGATTGACCTCCAGATTCCCTGTTTCAGTTAGTGTCATTGGTTAATTCCTTTGAACAATCTTCCTAATGCTTTGAAATCTAGCTCAGGGGTGATTGGTTGTAAGAAAGTTTGCAGTGCAGACCAATCTAAGGTGTGGTGGAGAGTTGAAGTTCCAATCTCGTTTGCCAAACTTCTCTTATAATATAAGTGTTTATATGAATCCATGTGCATGTAACTCTTATGAAAACACTGCATAAATGTTGATTGTATTTTTAAGATGCCTATACTCATGCTGAGGAATGTTATTCTGGTAGGAATTCCGAGTAGTTTAATTCATGTGTGATTGATGAAGAATGGACAGTCTATGTAGCAAATTATGAGTTTAAATACAGTCTAATTTCCAGGTTCATCTTCAATGCAAAATAAGTTGTGTACATATGATGTTGTGAATGTGATTTCACCATGATGACATTGCAGCTTATATATAACATGTATGATGAATGAGTTTGTCCTTAATCACTTTGTAATTATATGAATGCAATATATATATGTATGTGCATATTTTCTCATATTGTTAATGAACTACATGAGTAGTCATAAGGAGTGCATGCTTGTTCATGGTTGTGGCCAGAACAATGGGTAGACTCGCTTGTCACTAGCTAGACCTGGGATGGACAACTTGTATTACCCAAAAGGGTGTACTATGAACATTTTGTGCCCTTATGTGAAAGTAACAAGCATTAAACCTTGTCACCTAAGTGTTGTAGATTATATATCCATAGGGGTATATGAAGGGAGGCTGAAACAGTTTGAGATAAGAATGCCACTGTAATACATTCACAAGCACATATCAAAGGCATGGGGGCGTGAGCCTGAATGGATAAGAGTCGAGTGCGGTCATAATGCATAATTACATATATATATCCTCACTATGTTGAAAAACTGAGAGATGAAGGTCCTTCCATTATGAAACAAAAATATTCTTGTTAGTGTCATAGTTTCGGCGGGGCAGAATGTTAGTGAGGGACCCCCCCCCCCCTTCTTCGTGGCTCAAGGGGTCACCCCCTCTCTCATTTCATCGATATGGTCTGAATGATTGTTCGTCGTTGATCTGGGGTGTGGAACCAAGAGATGGAGCCATGACTAAGGACCCACCCCCCCCCCCCCCCGCCATGATGTCACGAGGGGGAGGGGGAGGTCCTCATTTGATCTTGATCGTTGGTTTCCCTGTCGTATGAGGGTCATTTATTATTCAAGGGGGTTCGTGTTTTAATATGGACCATTGGCACCTTAACCTATCACAGTCACAGGAGCATTCTACGTCATGCACTAACATTGACGTTGGCGCAAAGGGTCTGTATAACCAGGGGTCGTGGCCAACACACTGAAGCCTGATCCCCATCATTTTATAAATGAGACCATTTGTTGTTGGAGCAAAACCCCCAGGGTATTTATGTCCCTGGGTATGCATGTTACGAGATGGGAAAATTTACTGCAATCAACAGGAGTTTGATGTATACACAAATCCAAGATCTTCATGGGACCCAAGCCATGTGGACGTTGACATGGACTCAGGATAATGTGGCATCACGGTGGCAAGCCACATGGCGCTTGGATTCGACCTTTTGGTGAGGTCAATTTGTCCAAAAATAAGTCACTGGGCACTCCTAAAGGGGGCCACATGGATAGGATGACATCAACATGGCAGGGAAGTGACATCACCTCAGGCTAATGTCACCTCAAAAATTTCAAGGGGAGCACATCAAGGAGCTCCCATGGTATTTACGTCTTAGGGAATGAGAAATTCCCAACAAATGACCAACATGGTTTATGTATGGGGATATTTAGAAGGAGACTTCAAAGTGACGTCAGTGAAACATGTAAGCCCTGGGACGAAAAAATGACCATGGAAATCAACAAAAATTGGGAAGTTTGTCCTGGTCCTGACATATTTATGGGGGGGGGGATGGATCGTTTAAATATGAGTTGTTGATATCCCTATGGTATTACAGTCATTGGATGGAAGGGAACCAGGTGGTTTTCTTATTACGCACTTAGAATTTTGGTCGGGGACAACGTTCTTTTAAATGAGAAACCCACGCATGGAAAGGCTTTATGTGGCATGCCATAGGGGCATGCCACGATGGCACTATATAGGAAATGTGATGATATGGATCAGTCAGGGAAATGGCACGGTAGTGAAATGGGATGCCATGTGGGGATCGCATAATGGCCACGTGGAAAGACATGGTGAGGTGGCAAGAGGTATTGGCAAGACCTTTGCATGGCCATAAATTTTATCTAGAAGTTTGATTAAGAAAAAATTTATATCACCGAAAAGCTATCGATAAGTTGGACATAATGGCGATGTCTATTTTAAATTTTGATAAGTCTGAAAAATGATAAAATTTTATGACCCCATTTCCATAATAGGTCATTGGAGGTCAGTCAATGATAGTAACGCATATTTCTACCCCTCGTATGGGTTATGGGTGGATGGGGGTATGTTACACCCTTTGTCTTGCCATATTCTCTACATTCAAAGCATTACTTGACATCTCCCTGTGCTTTTCCGTCACATTTCGTCGCTAAGCCCATAACTCCAACAACATCATCAAACTTTAAAGTCTTTGAACTAGAGAAAAAATTACTCACAACCATGACCAAGCTATTCAAACTTTCTAGCAATGAGTGAAAATTCAAAATAACCATAACCTCTTCATCAAAGTTCACCCGTATAGAACTTAATTTTTTGGCGATCGTGTTAAATTCATTTAAATGAACAACAAAAAACCCACCTTTAGACATATTCATATTAAATACATGATTTATAAGAAATACCTTGTTGGAAGCCATGTATTTTTCGTATAGTTTAGCCAATGTTGTTATCAAACCCTATGTTGTCTTTTCTTTCGAAATTTTGAAAGCCACCAATGCTACCAGACATATCCATATTGTTCCTAGTGCCTTTTTTTCAAGAATCTCCCATTAATATTTCAGTCATTGGCTTCTTTGTTATTCCACCCAGTGGTAGAAAATTATTTTTTTGATATAAATAATCTTTGATTTGCATCTTCCATAGTTAGTAGTTTTGGTTGTTAAACTTCTTGAACCTAAAGCCTTCTTCTGCCAATGCTCCCACCCAAACTAGGAAACCTCCTTTCTTGTGAGTTTCATCAATCCAATAAACCTTCGAATTTGATACCAATTGCTAGGAATAAAATCACATAGCAATAAAATCAAAATGAATGCAAAAATAAAACATAAAATGTAACAATACAAAGGAGACACCAATATACATGGTCCGCTCTATTTGGGATACATCCACAGAGAAATAGCTATTCTTTCCTTTTAATCCGTCCATCAAAACGAAGGGACTACAACTTGCAAAACATCCACTGCAAATTCCTATTCTCTCTCTTACTGCCTCCTCTATTTCAATTGCAATTCTATCTCAAATAATTCACATATGCAATAAAAATCCCACATAAAATTAGGGTTTCCTTATAAGGAAAAAAGACCTAACATAACATCAACCATCAAATCCTTGACTAATGATGAATGGTCCATATTGACTATGAAATTACAATATTTTATAAGGAATTTTTCCAAAATCTTCTCTTTAGGGATGATGCTCCCAACCCCCACCAATAGGAGCTCCAAAGAGTTGTTTCCACCCACCCTAAACCCCCTAGTGAAAATAGTATGGGGGAAAACCCCCCAAGACCCTCGTTAGGAACTGGGGTCCAAATGCAACTAAAAACAAGACCTATAAATGACGAAGACAATCAGGCTCCAAAACCAACCAAAATAAGAGCATAAACATACATAACTAGATGCAAGCTGGAAAAGTATGAAAATCAATGGCCAATTATAGTACCATGCTTATAGCTACAAGCAACCATTTGTGAGAAAATAAATAAGACAATTTTCTCATATATATATAAATCCTACACTATAAAAGCAAATTCTTACATCATCCTACAACTTAGTAAAATAGTAGAAGAAGTTTTACACATTAAAATATTTAGAAGTGAAGTTGGTCTCCATAATAGCTTGGCCAATAGTGTCTTTTCATTCATGAATTTTATAAAAGGTTTTAGCAAGCTATAGAAGCAAAAATCCCTTTATCCATTGAATTCATCTTACTTATATAAAAGGAAGAATGAGAAAAAATCATGAATTTGATACACCTATATGATTATTCATTTCTCCTTGTTGCTTGTTGTATTCCTCTAACACTTTGTCCTTTTTACTCACATGAGAACTCAATTCCTTTTTATTGTTCTAACCCTTTGTTTGGTTGTTTCAACTTCATTTCTAGATGTTCAAATCCTCTTCTCTAATATAATGCTTAGTTAAGGCCATCAATGCCTCGAAGGTTCATCTAGGTACATCCCCATGAGAAAAAATATGTTTCTTAAGGAAAAATCTCTATGATAAAATACTCTACCTTATTTTTTTTCTCACATTTCTCCATTTTAGGCAATAGATTCTTGATTAGTGTCATGTTTTTGGTAGGAGCTTCAATAAAGTTATAGATGGATGCTTTATTAAACTCATGAATGGATCTTATGAGTTTCCTTGTTGATGCTTATATAGCTTTCTAATTCTTGAGAACCTCTATCCTTCCTAAAAGAAATTATTTATAGGCCCTAAAAAGGGGAAGAGGCAATTGTTTGCCATATCCTTTGTAAGTTTCCATATCATATAAAATTTATTGACTTGATGTGTAAGCCCATAGAGCTTATCATGAGTTGTTTGCTTCTAGTATTTTAGATAGAACTCCATTTCTTCCAAGGAATCCAAAGTGAAAATAAGAATTTAAAAAGGAAGTTACTTTAGTGAAAATTGTCAATCTTTTGCTCCATCAAAATACAATTAATATTTTTAATACTCAAGTTATCATGTTTGGACACATATCGTGATCTACACTTTGTATTTCCATTGGGTCTACAAATGTTTTGCTTTGTCATAGAATTCTTTCTACCCAGTGTTCAATTCAACTTGAAGGCATAGTCAATGAACTCATAGGTTTGGTAACTATTGGATTTATAATTTTTAACCTATTATTCTTCTCTTTTAACCTTTCCTACTTCAATCTTAGTATTATTTCCTCCAATTTCAACATTGGTCCTTCGTTTTCTTCGTAGCTTCTTCTCCTACTACTATGGTTTTCTTCATGCTTGTTGGTAGTATTTCTCTAGTATATTTTATTATGTCATCTCTTTAGGTTGACCTATGGTTTTCTTCATGCTTGTTGGTAGTATTTCTCTAGCATATTTTATTATGTCATCTCTTTAGGTTGACCTATTATTGGTTTCTAATAAGGACCTATTTTCCTTATTTTCCTTCTTTTGCATCCTTTGGAAGCCATATAGAATGTTTTTCTTATTAGAAAAATAATAGGGCACACATGATTAGCTTCCCAATCAAATCAATTGAATTGACAAGTACTTTTTAACCATTTGTATTAGACAAGGTTTGAGAACATTAACCCCAACTTGAGGTGCATGTTGTTACAGTGGAACATATCACTGAAGTTTTGAATTTTCAATGCAAATTTGAACTAGGAAAAACTTGAATCTAATTTGGGTGACATTAAAAGTAACATAACTATGTGCCTTGAAAGCTCATTGAAAACAACATATTTTTCTAGGTTAAACTTGAGCATTTCGACATAAGTATATACTTAGTGAGTCTAGTTAAGAAATTGTAGTATTCAGAATATAAAATTCCTAAAGTCTTTTATGACCTTGACAATTACAAAGGAAAACAACTAAACAATTCATTATGTCTACTATTCAAACTACAACATGTCTTACATTTGAACTTTGATTCATTTTTTGAAATCATGTGTATTACTCAAGTTTGAAAAGGTGTTTTTCCAGATCATTGATACATGATCGTGCCTCACTTAAAGGTATTAGATCCAAACATTTTTTTAAATGAACTGTGATCATGTAAAGAGTTCCAAACAAGAGGGGCTAGTTGGAAAACAATGACCCATTCACACTATCATTTAACAAGGGAGGCCTTAATTTGGAAATCGGGATTGATCATCAAATTGCGACAAGAGTAATAAAAATGGTGAATGGATGGAACAATTCAAAATGGGCCCAATTAATGGATTGAGGCAAATATTCAAAGCTCGTATAAAAAATTGGAAAGAGGCATGATAATGTAATTGTGCCTAATTAGAAAAATAGGAATAAATTTTATGACTTAGTGAAGAGGGGGCTCAATTTGGAAATCAAACTTTAAGACATTCAATGAGGTTTCATTGTTCAGGAGAAGAGTTCAACATTTGAGTCAACAATTTGAAATTTTACATGGATCAAACAAATAAACTACGATTGAGGGGAGCTCAATTTAAAGATTAGGTTCGATTTCCAAATTGGGGGAAGAGTTTGGAAGAGAAAGCTAAGGGATGGGATTGACTTTGACATCAAGCTTGATTCCAAAACTAGATAAGGAGAATAGTAAGTCAAATGAAAAGGTGAACATTTTGAAATTAGGTCTGATCTAGAAATCTAGAGGCAAGTCAAATTTGAAAGGTAAGTTTAAAATATTGAAGTTAATTTTGAAAGAGGTATTTGAATTTTAAAAAGAAACTTCAAACAAAAAAAATCAAGCAAAATAAATTCAAAGAAAAGGAAAAAAAGAAACTCATAATAGAATAAAAGACCCTATTTTGATATACATTTGCATTTATTATGTATTTATGAGCATTTAAGGAATATTTTTCTATAATATTGAATTTTTTTACTTCACCATAACATCAATGACTTGGATTTATTGTACACTATTTCCATAAACTCATATAATAACTAAGAAAATCTCAAGAAATTAGGGGGCAAAGACATGCAATATTAATGTGATTACCAACTATAAGGCAAAAAAATCCTAATAAATAGATAATTAGATCATCAATATTGTCAATCTAATACTAGTTAACTTATGCAATCTATGACTCTCTAATTGTTGATGACTCTCTAATTTATGATATCTACCATTGAAATTGTTGTGTTTCGTTGTATATTTTAAATTAAGTAACTAGGCTAGTTATCAATGGAATTATTATACTAAACTATAGGAATTTATAGGGTAAGTTCCTTAGATCAACCACCAAAGGTCACCGCTCACAAACAAATCACAGATCAGTACACAAATATTTGACATGGTTAAAATCCTCGAAGAGGGAAACAATCCACAACCTGAGCCAACGTGGCCACTTCAGGGAATTTATTAATATAAAGAAAGAAAATTTACATAAGCTTCTCTCATAAACGATTACCGGACAAATGACCCTCCATGCTCTTTAAATAGAGATCATGGACCAATCGGGTGTTAGGCCATGGATCAAGTGTCGGTAATACCGAAGAGAAAGTGAATCGTCAAATCACTACATATCGTAACTGTCGGATTATAAGTTACAAATGTACATAGTAAAGAAACACACTTTACCTAACTCTATGCTAGACCAACTTATACTTAACTATTTCCTGTGTCGGAATATCCTAACATCCCCCCTTAAGAACTACTTGGGATATGATTGAAGTATTTACAAAGGTGACACAATACGAGAAGGAAGGAGGCATTATAGCCTATCCCCCCTTAATGATAACTTTCCTGAACTCCAAGCATAGATCGAAGTTTGGTAAACTTCGCTTCTGTGAGATCCTTTGTAAAGTTATCAGCAACTTGATCATTGGTTAAACAATAGTGCACTTCAATAACACGATCATGAATGAGCTCTCTGATGAAGTGCATATGTAGCTCAATGTGTTTCATGCGCTGATGTTGAACTGGATTTTTGCATAGTTGAATGGCACTCTGCTTATCACGCCAAAGTGTAGTTGGATGCTACTTATGAAGACCAGATTCGATCAGGATTTGACGAAGCCACAGGGCTACCTTGCTGGCTTCAATTGCACCACGATACTCTGCTTATGCCAAAGAAAGAGAGATGGCACTTTGTTTCTTACAAGACCATGTAATGGGCCATGAACCAAAAGTGAATACATAGCCTGCAGTAGACTTTCGGTCATCAGGCTCACCAACCCAATCAGAATAAGTGAAACCAATCAACAATGGAGATGATCCTGCACTGTAATGAATCTCGAACTGAACTGTACCTCGAATATATCGAAGTATTCTTTTAGCTGCTTTCCAATGACTTTCATGAGGTTTGTGCATAAACCGAGCAACAAGACCAATGACAAAGGAAAGGTCATGACGGGTATGGGTTAGATACAAAAGTTTACCAACAAGTTAACGATATAAGGTAGCATCAACTTCAGGGGAAGTACAAGTGACTAAAATATTGACTCCAAACTAAAAGGGAGAAGGGGCTGGCTTACAGTCTTCCATGTGAAAGTGGCGTAGAAGATCACGGGCATACTTGGACTGAGAAAGGGTAATATCTTCTTTGGATTGCAAGACTTGAAGACCAAGGAAATAATGCAAGTGTCTTAAGTCTGTCATTTCAAACTTCTTTTTGAGGCTATACTTCACATGGTTTATATGGTTGGGATCACTACCAATAAGGATAAGATCATAAACATAAAGAACAAGGATGATTAAGGACTTCCCCACTTTCTTGGTGTAGACAGTGTCGTCGAAATGACATCTAGAAAAGCCATTATCTAAGAGAAAGATATCCATTTTGGCATACCAAGCCCGAGGGGCTTGTTTGATACCATAAAGAGACTTCCTAAGGCGACAAACAAGGCTAGAGTCGCTTTGGATAAAGCTAGGGGTTGTTCCATGTAGATTTTTTCATGTAAATCCCCATGTAAGAAGGCGGATTTAACATACATATGATGGACTTCCTATCAAAAGGAGGCAACGAGGGAAAGAACAAGGCAGATAGAATTCATTTTGACAACAGGCGAGAAGGTTTTAGTATAGTCGTCTTGTCATAAATGTGCTAATTAAGAGTCGTGTATATAAAGATTCAAGTCAAAGAAGTATGCCTCAAGACCTTGTCACATAAGCCTTGAAGACACTACTCAAGATAAACATTGAAATGCCTCCTCAAGTTGGCCTAGAGGAAGTGAACATGTCAGCTTACCCTCAGTTTGTAAAGTCTGTCTAAATCACAGGAAGGAGTATACTATATAAGGTAAGGTTTGCGGCTCATTTGAGAACATATCTACGAATAAGTTTGAGTAAAACTTCAGTCATATATCTTTGAGTTAAGAGCGTGAACAGGACTACAATAAGTGCGAGAACAGGTCTGGTTTTACTGTGAAGTAAGGACTGTGCTTAGAGCGAAGTAGGGGTTGTGATAAGTGTGAAATTGCAGCATTGTGATAAGTGCTAAGTTGTGGGACTATACTAGTGCAGAATTGCAGAACTAGTGCGAAGTAAATAAGGATGACTCTGATATGATAGATATCACAGCAAAGAATGGAAACCTACCTTGGATCTTTGTCCTGTAGCGAAGTGAAGGAATCAACTCCTTGTTTTATATGTATCTCTATTTTGGAATATAAAGAAGAGATATATTGCAGAACGGAAAGGTAGCCATAGAGGCATAATATAAGAACAACAAAGTATAAGAGGGAGATTTAGGAACTGAGATTTCCTAGTGTCGAGAAGAAAGAAGGATCATTCAGTGGATAAACTAAGTTATCTAGTTCTGGTGCAAAAAGGTGCATGACTATGCAGAATGGTGCAAGACGGTGCAGAGAAGAAGGATCAACCCAAGGAGTCAATGAAGAAGCAGTTACAAGGTCTTGGAGGCATACAAGGATCAAGGGTTTGTGTCATGGTTATGGTACTTGTCATCTGAAAGTCTATAAGAAGAATTTCTAGTGGGTTTTCCTCTCCAAGAGGGAGAGGCTTTGGCCCTAGCTCGAAAAGCCTAAATTTGTGTCTCTTGTGTTTTTGGTAATTGACTTGATGAAAGAAATAATAAGCTAAGAAGAAGACATAAGTAAAAGGAAGTAAGCTCACAAGTAATTATCAAGAAGAGAATTTGAATTAAACATTGCCCTACCAAATTCTCAACATGGTATTAGAGCAAAGGTGTTGAAAACAAAGTCTACTTGACAAGAAGACACTCAAGGAAGCAAGAATCAAAGACTACATTGAAAAGTCAAATCAGTTTGCAAAGAAGATTCTCAAGTCATCTCAAGAAGACCTTCAATCTCATTCAAAAGATTCACTTATCAAGGAGATAATCTTTGCCATCAAAGATTTATATTGAAGACATTGTTGGAAGAGACATCATCTTTTTGAAGACATCCTTTATCATCAAGGATCCAAGGTCACCTACATTGGAATTTTCAATCTAATAAGAAGTTCCTAACTTCATTTTCATCATCATCAAGGAAGATGCTAGAAGGAGGAAGTCACCCTACTCAAGTAAGTATCTATGACCTTATCTAAATCTATCAAAATGACTTATTGCAAAGAGAGCAACAAATTGGTTGGGTCATCAAACTTTAGTGCATGGAAGAAGAGGACAGATTTGAATCTAATTGAAAATAAAGTTATGGGCCATATCGAAGAATCTTCAATTCAACCTTCAAAAGAATACATTCAAGCATATAGCAAATACATAAAGGGATACATAAGAGCCCGAAGGATTCTTATAGAATCTATTAAGGACTCTCTCATTCCCTATGTATTAAATCTAGAATCCTCTAAAGAAATATATGATAAATTGGTGGAGCTATTCTCGAAAGGTTCTGCAGGGGAAATAATATCCCTGAGACAAAAATTATACAAACTGATAATGTCAAGAAAGGAAGGAATAATTCCATATCTTATGGAGATTTTCGCAATACGAGATCAACTACAGAAATTGGGAGAAGTAATGTCGGATGGAGAAATACTGACTATGGTACAAAATGCTATACTTAAAAGAATGGAAAAGTTTCACTTCAAGCATCGATTGGAAAGAAGAAACAATGCCATTCCAGGATCTATGTAAGATTGAAAGCCAAAGCTGATATAGGATCAAGCAAAAAGAATCAAGCCTTTGCAGCCAAGTCCATGAAGAAAGGAAGTTTCACTAAATTTGGTCCTCAAAATAAAAGAAGAAATATGGACAAAGCACGATGCTTTGGATGTAATGATTTTGGGCATTATAAAAGGGATTGTCCTAAATATAGAAAGGACAAGAGGAAAAAGGAAGAAACTCATGTCTCAGATGAAAGGGAAGAACTTGATGCAAAGAAATCTAAGAAAGAAGAAGCGAAAGATCTCTATTATGATTGAGATCGTCTTCCTCTTTAAGTGATTTATGTTGGTTATAAAATAGTATGATAGGAAGCAGTGTATATTAATAGCATCATGATAGAAGCATGGAAGGAGCACTTGAAGAAGTAGCTCTTGGAAACCTCACTAATAACAACATTGATGGAAGGAAGTCATCAAGATCAAGGATCATCATTCAATAATGACTATGGAAACAGGTGTTGATATTTTTCTAATGGAGACCTCTCTGGACTCACTGACTAGAAATAAAGCCAAAGGTTTCATTCATCGGGAATTATATCTTGCAGAATTTTGGGATTAGTATATGATGACATACTAATTAAGCAAGTCAAGGGAATGAAGTTCTTCATTCTAGTGAAATTGTTGCAGGATTACTCAAAAGGAAAAGGATGAGGTACATATATCTATATGTTGGCACTGGATGTTGTCAAGTCATGTCATATGGTTGCAGGTGATGGAAGTATGATCAAAGGAAGAAGGATCTCTTCTGGTGCACAGGTTGCCACTAACAGATGAAATAAAACATATGTCCTCATATGGAATATGAGGTGGTTGTATACAAACAAGGAACTGGATGTTGGATGTTCCTAGGAATGAAGTTGTGTGGAGAAAGAAAGGAAGAGATCATGAAGTGCAACCACGTCAAGAGGCGGTTATCATCTGAAAGCCAAGAAGATGCATCTAGGAGATCTCCTGGGAAGATATATGGACTCTGGTAGAAGTATGGTAAATAAGAAGACCCTTGACTAGACATAACTTTAGGAGATGTGTCGGTCTGAATAGAGGATGTCGATGCCTACAGGAAGATGTCATGTGAAAGATCATCACTGAGGTAACTTTTGATTTAAAAGTTATTATGTATATGTTTATCTGGATGAGTTTATGCAACGTTGCCAATCACGTGGAAGGATGTAAGATCCTTGGGAGATGGTTCAAAGGAAAGCAGTGTGGCATAAAAGGTGGACCAGATGAGAAAAACTGATGAATCAATTTTTGATGAATGACATGACTCGTGGATGAAAGTGATCGATGATATGTGCCCTATGAAGCCAAAAGGTTGAATATTCCTCAATATCGAAATACATGACATCGAGGGGAGTAATTCTTCATGAGCAGCTGGGTGTCTCACCATTGTTGTTGCAGGTCCCTAGTTGAGAGGGAGTCTGGTGGTATGTTTCTTACTTGGAAGAAACTTGAAGTATGTCCTCCCTGAATTAAGAGCGAGTGACGTATATAATTCTCTAATTCACATGTCATGCACTAGACCAGGACTAACAACTGTAAGTCTTAGTGAATGCCATGAGGAGAGAATGGATAGACACATCATTCTGGTCTTCACTTGTGAAGACATAATGGAGGATTGGGTAATCATCTGGCATCTGATACTCTTTGACAATGAGATAGGGCATTCAAGATAAGAGTAGTCGGGGACCGATATTCTTTGAGGGTTGGCTACCCAAGAGAAAAATAGTCCAAGAAGGGCATACTCTGAGAACACCTGGGTGGAGTATGTACATTGGAGAGACAATGACTATGGTGTCTAAGTCATGTGTCTCGCCAGCATTATATCCCATTGTCTCATTGAGAGATAGGGTTGTTACTTAGGGGCGCACTAGGACAATGTTGGTTGATATGATGCTATAGAGATGTGATTACCAATCCAATTCTTCTTATGAGATTCTTCAAATTGAAAGTGACCATGTACATGTATGAATACCTCCCTAGTTAAGAGAGAGTGTTGGAAAGTGTAACTAGGTTCGGTCTTCATATTGACTATGTAATTATGTATTTATGTAATGAAGAAGACAAAGATAATAAAATGTATTTTTTGTTATGTTGGCTTCATGGGTTTCATGAGAAAGGCTTTTATTATAGGTGAAAAGACTTCTTCTTAATGTATTTTAGGGATTTGTCATCTTGTCATAAATGTACTAATTAAAAGTCATGTATATGAAGAGTCAAGTCAAAGAAATATGCCTCAAGACCTTGTCACATAAGCCTTGAAGACGCTACTCAAGATCAACGTTGAAATGCCTCCTCAAGTCAGCCTACAAGCAGTGAACATGTCGGCCTACCCTCAATTTGTAAAGTCAACCTAAATCACAAGAAGGAGTATACTATATAAGGTAAGGTCTGCGGCTCATTTGAGAACAGATCTGCGAATAAGTCTGAGTAAAACTTTGGTCATATATCTCTGAGTTAAGAGCGTGAACAGGACTACAATAAGTGCGAGAATAGGTTTGGTTTTACTGGGAAGTAAGGACTACGTTTAGAGCGAAGAAGGGGTTGTGATAAGTGTGAAATTGCAGCAATGTGATAAGTGCTAAGTTGCAGGACTATGCTAGTGCGGAATTGCAAAACTAGTGCGAAGTAAATAAGGATGATTCCGATATGATAGATGTCACAGCAAAGAATGGAAACCTACCTCGGATCTATGTCCCACAACGAAGAGAAGGAGTCAACTCATTGTTTTGTATGTATCTCTGTTTTGCAATATAAAGAAGAGATATATTATAGAACGGAAAGGCAGCCATAGAGGCATAATATAAGAACAACAAAGTATAAGAGGGAGATTTAAGAATTGATATTTCCTAGAGTCGAGAAGAAAGAAGGATCATTCAGTGGATAAACTAAGTTATCTAGTTCTGGTGCAAAAAGGTGCATGACGGTGCAGAATGGTGCAAGACGGTGCAAAGAAGAAGGATCAACCCAAGGAGTCAATGAAGAAGCAATGACTAGGTCTTAAAGGCATACAAGGATCAAGGGTATGTGTCATGGTTATGGTACTTGTCATCTGAAAGTCTATAAGAAGAATTTTTGGTGGGTTTTCCTCTCCAAGAGGGAGAGGTTTTGGCCCTAGCTCGAAGAGCCTAAATTTGTGTCTCTTGTGTTTTTGGTAATTGACTTGATGAAAGACATAATAAGCTAAGAAGAAGACAAAAGTAAAAGGAAGTAAGCTCACAAGTAATTATCAAGAAGGAAATATGAATTAAGCATTGCCCTACTAAATTCTCAACACTTCCTCCTTAGACAGATAGCCTTCTTCTCACACTTCTTTATATTCTTGTTCCTCGCACTTATGACTACAATCCTTGACAGAAGTTGATGCTCCTTAGTGAGGTCGAGGGAGCCTATTTATATAGGCCATCTTCATATCCTTAGGCCGACATGATAGTTGGAGAAGAGTCGATATGATATAAAGGGTTCTTCATGTGATGTAGGCAGACTTGAAGAGGCCTAATGACAATTCTTGGACTACTTTACATAGACAATTGTGACCTTTTACAAAGTGTAACATGACTTCACTTACATGAAAATGACTATTATTTTTATGACAAGATGACAAACTCCTAAAGACTCTAAATGAGAGTCTTGACCCAAAAATAAAATCTCTTGCTCATGAAACCCATGATGCAAGCAATACAACAAATTCATTTTATTTTTCTTCTTTGCCTCTTCTTACATAAAATCATAATTACATGTTGTTATGAACACTGAACCTAGTTACACTTTTTCAACACTCCCTCTTAACTAGGGAGGTATTCATAGTGGTACTTTGTCATTCTCAATCTAAATAATTTCTCATAAGAAGAATCAGATTGGTAACCCATCTGTATAGCATCATATCAACCAACATTGTCACATAGCAAAGCCTTGACTAACAACTCCATCTCTCCACGAGATCTTGAGCTCAATGTTGGTGAACCCAATGATTTATAGACACCTTAATCATTGTCACTTCTGGAACATACCCTACCCGAGTTCTCAGAGTGTGTTCCGTCAGGACTATTCTTATCTTGGATTCCCAATCCTCAAAGAATATCGATGCTCTACGACTACTCTTATCTTGGATGCCCTATCTCATCCTCAAAGAGTATCGAATGCCAAATGATTACCCAATCCTCCATTTTGTCTTCCCAGGTGAAGACCAGAATGGCGTGTCTATCTCTCCCTCTAAATTAGGGAAAACATATTCCATTAAAGGAATGTACTCATTCCTACACAAGGAATGTACCTAAGCTCCCTCTTGGCTTAGGAATTTCCAAGTTTCTTCCAAGTAAGAAACTTGTTTCCAGACTCCCTCTTAATCAGGGACATGCAGTAGCTCCTCAGGTGGAGATAATGGGACAACCAACTGCTATGGAGAACTCCTTCCTTCGATGTCATGAATTTCTTCTTTGTTATGGAGTTTTCATCTTTTTGGGACTTCTTCATAGGGCACAAGCCATTCATCAGTTTCATTCAGGAGTCAATCATGTCATCATTACTTTCATCATAAAGTGATCAATCAGTCTTCATTTGGTCTTGCTTCATGCCATGCTGCTTTCTTCATGCCATAGTTTCGGAGGGATCTTACATCCTTCTATATGGCCCTCTTGGAAATCATCCATGGTTCTTCCCTTTGGCAGTCCTGCATGAGCCCATCCATATATTTTTTTAAATTGAATACTTGAATCAAAATAACCTTTGTGATGGTCTTTCATCATGACATCTTTTAGTAGGTATCAGCACCCTGCATACATGTTGACACATCTCCCAAAGATTATTGTCAAGGGTCTCCATCTTTTCCAGACTTCCATCAAAGTCTTCATATCTTTCTGGCAGATTTCCTAATCAAGTTTTCTTAGACTTCTGGATGATGATTATCTTTACCATGGTTGCATATCTCATGATCTCTTCATTTCTTTTCTTAACACATTTTTAATCCCAGTAGCTTTCAAGTAGTCAATTACCTCATACTCCATATGAGGACATATTATGTTGATTTCATCTAGTGTGAACCATGCCTACCGGCAGCATTTCATAGGAGGAGATTTCCTTTTCTTTGATCATGCTTCTCAAGACAGAAGTAGTGATCTATGCTACCTACAACCATTCGACGTGACTTCCATAATATCTTGTGTAACCATATATATATATACCTCATCCCTTCTTTGTCATCTAGACCTCCTGTGGCAGCTTCCTTTGAATGAAAGAAATTCATTCCCTTGACCTGTTCTATTAATATGTCATCATACCATTATCTCTTGAATTCCACAGGTTAGAATTCCCGATGAAACATTTTCTCTCTTTCTTGATCAATGATACCTCTGATGAGGATTTCATTAGAGAAAAACTAGAGAATCTTTCATATTCTTATTAGCAGATGTTTCCTCATTGCCCAATGTATGATGAGCCTCATCCTAGATGATTACTTTCTCTTTTCGTAAGTGTCAATTGAGCGTCTAGTGAGGTTTCCAAGAGCTATATCCTTCATAGTTTAATTGTCATATAAATTTGTTCCAGAAATCCTTCTATGACACCATCTCTTTTATTTTAATGCTTCTATCATGGTGCCTTTTTAATATGATGCATCCTATATAATTTTCAATGCTTCCTATCTACTATTGTACAGCAGACAAATACTTTAGAGTGAAGAAGATGATCTCAATCATAGTAGAGATCTTTCACTTCTTCTTTCTTAGGTTTGTCTCGGGCTCCTCCATTTCTCCAGCGATATGGCCTTCTTCCATATTTCTCTTGTCCTTCTTAGATTTAGGACAATCTCTTTTATAAAGCCCATATTCTTGACATCCATAGCATATTACCTTAGCCATGTTCTTCTTTTTCTTTTGAGGATCAAATTTGCCAAACCTTCCCTTTCTTCTTGACATGGTAGCATAGGCTTGATTTTGTTCATTTTATCCTATATCAAACTTTGGCCTCAACTTGGTCTATTCTATCTTACATAGAGACCATAGATCTTGGAATGGTGTGGCTTCTTTCTTCCCATATATACTTGAAGTGAAGTTTCCCCATTCTGCTAGAGCATTCAGTACCACTGTGGCCATGTCTTTGTCAAACATTACTTCTCCTATAGTTGATCTCAAATTTTAGAGATCTTCATGAAATATGAAGTTATTCCATCTTCTCTTGTCAACTTAAGCTTGTAGAGTTTTTTCCTTAATGAGATTACTTCTCCAGTAGTACTCATAGAAAATAGCTCTACCAATTTGTCATATATATCTTTTATAGAGTCTAATTTTGATACATATGGGATGAGAGAGTTTGGGCTCTCACTTCTCCCTTCATGTATTTAGCATGAGCTTGAGTATCTTCTTTTGGAAACTGGGTTGTTGACCCTTTAATGTGATCCATGACCTCATTTTCAATGAGATTTAAGTATGTTCTTTTCTTCCATGCAAGGAAATTTGATCCCCAACCAATTTGTTGCTTTCCTTGCAAAAAGACATTTTGATAGTATCAGATGACGTCCTAAACTTACTTGAGTAGATGTTGCTTGCTTCCTTGATATGGATAAAAGATTGCTTCTTAATAGATGTGAGAGAGAGAGAGAGCTTGCTTCACAATCCTTTATCTTTCTTGGAGATGTTTCTAGGATTTTGGTTCTTTTTTATTCCTCTTGATGATAGATCCAAGATTCTTGCTAGAGTAGATTTCTTCGATCTAGGGTTGTAATGAGAATCTTGATCTCTTGATTGGTGTTTTTGACTTGCTTTGATCTTCCTTTGAAGATTTATACTTGAGTGTCTTCTTGCTTGAATGCCCCTTCTTGACTTTAGACTTTATCTTCTTTGATAATTACTTGTGATGTACTTTATACTTCTTGATTAGATATTTTCTTCAATAGGTTATTATTATGTTCTTCTCATCAAGTCAATTATCAAATACACAAGAAACACAGTATGTAGGCTTGTAAGCCAGGGCCAAAACCACTCACTCTTCGAGAGGAAAACCCGATCAGAAATTCTTCTTATAGATCTTCAATTAATGAATACCAAGACCATGATACAGACCCTTGACCCAAGTATCCTCCAAGAACCTTGTCACTAGCCTTTGGTGTTCTCCTTGAGCTGCTCTTCTAGGCTTCTCCTTGAGAATCTCAGTCCCTCTCTTTTCTGCACTGTACTGCACCACTTTCCTTGGCAGAATCTCGGTCTTCTTGTTGTTGCAACCCTAGACAGAGATTCTTGGTCTCTTTTTGTTCAACTTCTTCTTGTCTTATTCTCAATCTCTTTTTGTTCGCCTTCTTCTCGTCTTATTCTCAGATTACCTTAGGCTTATTCTCGGTTCCCTTTTTAGTCCCTTTTATGTGTGACCTTATTCCAAAACAGAGATGTAAGGTACTACAACTAGTCTTATTATTGATGCCTTCAGACCTTCTTGTTTTCCTCAAGAGAGAGAGAGGATAACCCAAAGTCTGAACCTTATTAGACTTCCTCCTTCGCAAGATAGCCTTCTTCTCGCACTTGTTTATATTCTTGTTCCTCGCACTTATGACTGCAATCCTTGACCTAAGTTGATGCTCCTTAGTGAGGCGAAGGGAGCCTATTTATATAGGCCATCTTCATATCCTTAGGCCGACATGACAGTTGGAGGAGAGCGAACATGATCTAGAGGGTTCATGTGATGAAGGCTGACTTGAAGAGGCCTAGTGACAAGTTCTTGGAGGACTACTTTACATAGACAATTGTGCCCTTTTACAAAGTGTAACATGACTTCATTTAATGACAATGACTATTATTTTTATGACAATATGACAAACTCCTAAAGACTCTAAAAGAGAGTCTTGACCCAAAAAAAAATAACTTGCTCATGAAACCCATGATGCAAGCAATACAATAAATTCATTTTATTTTTCTTCTTTGTCTCTTCTTACATAAAATCATAATTACATGCTATTATGAAGACCGAACCTAGTTACACTTTTTCAACAGATTAACCCAATATGGAGGCCATATATCAAAAGAATTTGCATAAAGAGATGAAGCATGAGAAAATGTGGCCATAACACAACTAACAAAGAAGAAAATGTAACTACACCAAAATGATGTGAAAATTCAACTTTGGGCAAAGTGAATGTCACAAACACAGTGATAGAAACCCATATATATAGTTGAGGAAAAAACATTTTTAGAACCAAATGTAAATTAAGAGGTAAATGTTGTAAAGTTTTAATTGATTCAAGGAGTATAAAGAATATGGTAGCAATTAAGATGGTTGAGAACCTAGGATTAGTGTGACAGAGACATCCCTAGTGCAACAAGATATTTTGTTTTAAAGAAGGATAGGAGTTGAATTTTCATTGACCAATGCAAAGTGTTGTTCTCACAGTGGTGAGTATAATGAAGATAATTTGTAATGACCCTATGGTCGTGTGTCACTTATTGTTGGGAAGACATCACAGTTCAAATTTTGTGCAATGCATGATGGAAGAAAGAACACTTGTCCATCATGAATGGAGGAAGAAAGTTCAAGAGGTTTCCCATAATGAATAAAGACTCGAGAGCATTACAACTAACGATAAAAAGAATTTTCTTTTATTGTGAAGAAAATATAGGACATTATGTCCTTGTTTGAAAGGTGAATAAGGAAGAGTAATGCCACAAACATGAGACCAATGCACGGAATAAAGAGATGTCAAAAGAAGTGAAGAGGTTGTTGGATGTACTCCCAAATATCACAAAAGAGGATTTTCCAAATGAACTTCGACCAAAGAGGAAAATTGCACATGAAATAAATTTGATACTAGATGATAATTAACCATAGTAGGTTGCAGATAGAATGAACCAACTAGATCATGCAAAATTGAATCAACAAGTTGAAGAAAAATTATCAAGAGGATCAATAAGAGAGAGTATACGTTTGTGTATTATGCTAGTGTTATTGACCACAAAAAAAAGCTTGTAAATGGAGATTATGCATCAACTCAAGAACAATGAGAGCGATTACAGTGAAATAAAATTTTATGTTTCCAATAATAGATCACTTGTTAGACAACATAAGTGACACAAGATATTTTACGAATATTGGTTTGAAATGTGGTTATCACCAAATTAAATCTATCTTAAGGAGATAAATGAAGGCAATCATTCATAACAAAGAATGGTTTGTATGAAAAACTGGTTATGCCTTTTGTTTGACTAATTCACCAAGTATTGGGTCCCTATTTGGATAAGTTTGTTGTTAAGTACTTGGATGATACTATGATTTATAGTGGTGGCGAAGGAAGGAATTTGCAATATATCATATCAGTGCTATAAGTTTTGAGTAGAGAGAATTTGAACATAAATTTGGTGTGAGTTCTTCAAACAATAGATGCTTTCTTTGGGGTTTGTCATACTCATCACAAAGATTGAGTATGTTGACCTAGAGAAGGAATAGGTTGTATTAGATTGGCCAATGTCACACAATGGATAAAGGTTGTATTAGATTGGCCAATGTCACACAATGGCCATGAGGTAGGCAGTTTCCATTGCATCGCTAAATTTTATAAGAAATATATCAGAAGGTCCAATGGAATTTGCACACCTTGACAGAATGAATTCAATGGAATTGCACGCATATTACAGAGTTCATGAAGGCACGAGGATTTTAGTGGAGCGTGCAAGAAGAACAGGTTACTTCAATTTAAGAAAGTATTCCAAGTGTGATGCAATCCATGTAGCTATTGGAACATTTCAAAGAAAAAAGTTGAATGAGGTAAGGAAGAACTAACCCACATGACCTAGAATTCTATATTGTGATATAGATATTAAAACATTGGAGACATTATTTGCTGCCTAAAGAATTTATGTTGTACACGAACCACAAAGCCTTGAAGTTTATTAATATTAAAGCAAAGTTGAATGTGAAACATATGAGATGTACAAAGTTCAAACAGAGCTATGCATTTGAGTTACAGCATAAGTTGCTCTTCAATCACAAAGAAACATTGGAGCTTGTAGAGTTTAATTCACTCTTTGAAGAAATCACTTGGCACCATCTAGCAAACAATCTTCTACTAAAAGAACCATTAGCAGGAGCATGCTTAGAAGTGAACAAGTACATCTCAATAATCCCATAATAAATTCCTCATTCTCCGTAAAAGTCAAGCCATCACATAGGCTTGTAGTCCTTTCTGACAATTTCACCGAGTGGCCATGTAGGGTGTCCACCTGCAACATTTTAGATCACTCCTTAAACTTTTCTTCTACATGGATGGAAGCAATTTTAATTGCCAATAGAAGGAGAGTACTCACCACTATAAATGATATGTTTTCTACAATTTTTACAAACTATTCCAAAGTCAACAACAACTTGTAGAATTCCATCCTCAATGCTCATTCTTGATGACATGATTATGATAACAATGGTGGAGAAACATGAGATAAATTGAAAGGACAAAACCCCACTCACACAAATATATATGGGCATGCTAATTGTTGTATATTGAAGAGTACTCCATGAAACTGTGAAGTTCTTACTGTTGGAATTCATAAGGTGGCTGTTAGACAAAAACAAGGTAATGAAATGTACATGAATTTCTCAAGATCAATCATCTATAGACTCTTCAAAGTATTTTCATTGGAGAAAGCTTACCGTTGATCTTGAAGAGTACTCCATGAAACTGTGAAGTTCTTACTGTTGGGATTCATAAGGTGGTTGTTAGAGAAAAACAAGGTAATGCAATCTACATGAGTTTCTCAAGATCAATCATCTATAGATTCTTCAAAGTATTTGCAATGGAGAAAGCTTACCTCTGATCTTTGTGTGCATTAAATAAACAAACTTGCTTCAGAAATGGTGGTGAAATAGTCAAATCTATGAAGTTGAATGAGTTAGGTTGTACTTATCTTCATAAGTTGTTCTTGTTGTGTGCATTGCTCAAGGCACACATCCATTTCACAACTATTTTTTAAGTTCAAGGGCTGATAAATGGAATATGGGCAATGCCACGCATGTTCTCTCCAATATCTCCATGGGCATGATGCTCAGCAATCATTTCAACATCAGAGGTAAAGTTGTTACCCCTTCGCTTAAAGGATAAAACCTGTTGTAATATTGGCACTGTTGGTATGAGACAAAATCATCATCAATCATAAGCACCTTACTAGAACTTCCATGTACCCATTTCTTCAGTCAGTTGCCAGAATTTTCAAGTGTTGAAAACCATCTTGATGCAAGAAGTTAACTTTTTAGGCGCTGCATATTTTGGGATGACTCTATCTGGAGAAAAAGGCCTGCCTTCGCCTGTACAGAAGGGGGATGCTATCTATTATAATGACCCAGGAAAGAGTGACATTAAGATTTTGCTATTTTCCTAGAGATTTTGAGTGGAACCAAAGCATATGGCACAGATTTTGATCCACCTGATATTATCAAAATGGGCAGTGGTCCTGCTCAGTGAGGGTAAGGCAACAATCAGTTAATACCACTGTGGATTTACGATGAAATGCAGAACCTTTGCAGAGAATCACTTATATTGCATGGTTTCTGTACATGACCCAAACGAGAGACCAGCCATGTCAAACGTCGCTCCAGCATAAGAACTAGCTCTAGCAACTTACTAATGTTTTTCTATCTCTATAATTACTAATGTTCTTGACAAATTGAAGATTCTTGCTTGAAAATTATTTTCTTCAAAGGGCAAATCTAACGAGGGTGTTTCCAGCCAAAATTCAAAGCTTAGCCAATAAGCATCTCACATCCCTGGGAGTCTTATGCTCATCCTGTGTCATTTATGAAGATAATGCATGCAATCTTATAAACCCAGAGGCAAGATGACCAACAATGGAACTCTATGCCTTCGATTTGTGCCATATTCAGTTTACCAATTCTATACCAGAAGAAGTTTTCTGTCTCCAAACACTTAGTTGACATAATTAGCAAAAGCTTTGTCTGGATCAATTCCAGCAATGGCTGGTGATTGTCAATCTACTTTCCATTTGCCTTTAAAAGAAAATCAATGACTTGAAGGAGTCCTTCAGAGTTAGGTTGGCTTCCCAGTTGAGCTTCAAAACCTCCTTAATCCAGAGTAGTCAAATCTCAATAAAAGTTACTTCGGTGGCAAGATTTCATCCTTTTTGGGAACACTGAAATACCTCAACAAGTTGATAGTTAGCAATAACCTTTTATCTGGTAGCAATCCCCCAGCATAGAAGAATTACCAAAAGCTGACATTGCTTTATTTTAAGCTATAATAGTCTTTCTTCTACCGTCCCTTCAAGAATAGGAACCATTAATAACCTGCCAACCAATCTCAACCTCAGCTGGTATGCATTCAAATCCTCAAGGAAGTTTCCCTAATGACACAACTGCAATCATTGGACCTTTCACACAACGAACTGTCTGTGGATATCAAGGTTCCTGGGGTGCTCACAAGCTTGACTCTTTGAATGTTTCCTTAATAATTTCTATCGCTGTCTCCCTGCAACACCCTTTCTATAGAACCTTGACAATGAGTTCTCTGATGGGCAATGCTGGGCTCTGTCACTCCCTTGATTGCTAAATTTGTTCTTCTTGAAATCCATCATTAATGATTCAACCCATGTTGGAGCAACAACTGTCCTTGTCTACAATTTGTTTGATACTATAGTATTGGCTTTGTACAAAGCATGGTATTTAGTACTTAAAACAGTTCGAAGATTTAGGCAGGAAACAATCCAAGATGTTTTCCTTGGCTGTGGACATTCATTCCCTTCCAGAAGCTCAACTTCATCATAGAAGATGTTCTCAAGAATCTAAAAGAAACTAACATTATCAATAAGGGTTGTTCTAGAGTTGCTTACAAAGTTGAAATGCCAGCTGTAGAAGTGACTGCAATCAAAGAATAAATGGTCTTCTAACAGGGATGATGTAAAAGACCAGCAGGATGCCTTTGCGTCAGAAACAGAGATCCTGGATAATATTCACCCTCATTACATTGTTAAGACACTTGAGTATTGTAACAATCAGCGAGTTCATCTGCTTCCCTGTAACTGCATACCAAATGGATATCTAGCTCAATTACTTAGAGATGAGGATTCTTGATTGGAATGCAAGGTACAAAATGGGAGTTGGAGCAATTCAAGGCCTTTCACATTTGCACCATGATGGTGTGCCTGCGATTCTGCACATGCATGTCAAATGCAATGGCATAATTTTGGCTGCAACTTTTGCCATATTTAGCAGATTTTGGCCTTGCCAAGTTGATGACTGCTTTTGATTTTTATCATGCCATCTCCAGGGTTGCTGACTCTTTTGGTCATATTGCTACACAATGAACATTACATAGAAGAGTGATGTATACAGAAGACAGCTAAAGATAGCTATGGAATTGTTCTACTTGAGATTTTGAATGGCAGAAGCACAGTGGACTCGCCATTCGGTGATGGATAGTGTACTTTAGATTGGGTCAAACAGATGATGTGAAACTGTGAACCACTCTTGTACATTCTGGAAGAAGGAATGGCTCATTCGTGGATATCACAGACACTGGGAATAGCTATCTTTTTTGTTTAATTCTATGCCAGAGCAAAGGTCAACAGTAAAGAAAGTAGTCTCATTGCCAAACTAAGGCATCCATCTGAGGAGTGATCGAAGGTGGTTCTACCTCTAATACATTTTCTATTGCACATCTGCAATAATTCTACTTGAGATTTATTGATAGTATATATATCGTAGTGCCAACAGTCTTGGCTGCAGAAAGCCTCTGCTTGAGGTCATCCTATTAATCAAGCACCACACTTATTCTGTTTTATCTGTTGGATATCTGTAGCAGAAGCAGGTCGGTGTCATTGTAACTGGCAACAACAGGAAAATAGGGAGTGGCAGACTCAATGGAAAATTTTATCAACTAATATAGAGCTAAGTTACCGGAAACACCTGAAGAATTTGCCGGAAACACCAATCCTCGTTTCCGAAATAGAAACAGATATGATCCTTGTCTGAAACGCCACAAAAACGTTTTTGTGCCGTTTCAAAAAATTGGAAACTTTGGATTTGGAATTGGATATGTTTCCAAGAGTTTTTAATTTTTTTGGATCCGTTTCCGGAAATCTGGAAACGGATCCATGGAAATCATGATCAGAATCCACCCATAAAATGTTAAAAAGTGTGAAATTTGAATAGCCATAAATAAATAATAAAAATGAAGAAATCAGAATTGCAAATAAACTCACTATAAACAGTCTCATAATGTCTCTTCTAAATCTTTAGAAGCAACAACACTCCATATATTTATCAAGGATTCTTACTAAGAAAAAGATAGATATTAAAAAATACAGATAGAAGGGTTTGATGAATGTCTTTGTAAAGAGATTTATTTGAGCGATTAATTTTCAGTTTGGTTAAGGTTCTGTTAATTGTCATTTATTTTGCTCTTGATTTCATAAATCCCTCCAATATAATAAATTTTCTCTAGCCAATCTTTTGTCTGCACATAGTCAAGAGACCAAGCTGACGTTGAGAAGATTGAAATGTTCAAATAGGTATTGACAGAATATCCCAATGATCCCATGGGCCTTATAATTGCCATGCAAGGAAGATAGAGACCATCTGCCATGCATGACACATTCTTTGAAGGAGTTGGACCCGAAAGTACAAAGGTTGTAGCATTTATGATTACATTACTAATGATGATGATAATATGTTGAATGCTATAATAATCATTAATGATGATGACAATGTGTATGCTGAATGGACGATGATGATTTGTTTATGTTGAATTCATGATGATGATTATCCTTCTGTCTAGAACAACGATGCTATCTATATTGATTAATATTACTTTATAGAGAAGAGTGGTGTATACAGATTTTCTGAGGTTTTAAAAGATAGATTCTGAGTGGAAGAAAAGCATAATGACAAGGATTTTGATCCACCCAACATTATCGAATGGGCAGTGCCCCTGATCAGTTTGACAGCAGTCATTCTACATGGCAGTGTGGGTTTACAATGAAATGTAAAGCCTCTACTAAGAATAGATGATATTGCAGAGCTTTCTTTTAGGCATGACCCAAATGAAACACTGACCATGTCAGAAGTGGCTGCATGGTCAGAGAAACTTGTCAGAACTAGCTCTTACTAATGTTTTTCTATCACTATAATTGTGAGCATTCTTAAAAATTGAAGATTCTAGCTTGAAAATTATTTTCCCTCTAAGGCAAAGACAACTGGTGTGCATTTGTCTAAAATTCAAGTTCAACAGGCATCTCATCTGCTTGGGAATCTTATGCTTACTTGTGGCATGTTAACGTTTGTAGCTCAGACATATACTTCCACACGGGTCTGTGCCTAGACATGTGGAAGTTGTCTAATTGACTCTTAACCTTAGCAATTACTTCAATTATTAAAGTAATCTCATTAATGAGAAAAGCTAAGTTACCAGGATTCAGATACAGATCCGGATTCGCTAGATTTTTGAAAATCCAGGATTGGGATACAACAAGGAAACGTCAAGTACAAAATATATAGTAATATTTTTTTAATTTTAAGAAATATTTTATGTTAATTATAAATGATTCAAATTTTATAATAAAAGAATATAATATATATTATATAAATTAAATTTATAAATAATAAAATAGGTATAAGAAAAAGTGGTTTTCGAAGATATATAGATGTGTGTTCACTGTTATTTTATTTTTTTTAATTAGAGATTTTAATAAAATTGTTCATTAATTTTATAAATTCATATGTTAATATGGTTGTGCAATGTTTTCTGATATTCCAAATTATGAGAACCTACCAAATGTTTGACGGAAAGAAATTAAATGAGAAGTATCTATAATTATTGCAATTACATAATCACACAAACGAGCCACGTATTTTGCAATTTTTGTTGAAGCTCATTGATTTTTTTATATATGAATGAAGCTCTCCAAATTCTCGTCCATTCCGGTTTCACGACATCTGGATAGAGGCTTCCTTCGTCCCCTGTAAGTCGTTATTATTATCGATCTCCTTAAGGTAGACCGTAGGAGGTGTAAAGTTCAACATTTTATTCTCTTAAGGTTAAGGGCCTACTTTCCCTGAATTTGCCCAATCTCAAAACAAAACTCCCATCTTTATCTCTGCACCTGCCCGTCTCTGTTGCTGGGTATCGATCTTGATTTGCCAGATCTTCTTATGGATAAACTCAATCAGCTTGCAGTCTCGACTCTCAGTGTTTCCTTCACAAGACATTGCAGGTACTCCAGAATAGGCAAATCACACGGCTTCACTCGCAAAAACCGGGTTGAATAAAACGCTTAAATCTGAAATTCTACAAGCGATCCATTTCCAAAGTAAGGATTCGTTTCCAAGGCGAGGGATCCGTTTCCATTGATCATGGATTTGCCACGCTGGCGGCTCTTGGACAGATCTAGTTGGATCCGGATCAGATCCATGGATCTGTCGATCCTGGACCCCAGAGGGCCGGATCCGGTAACATAGGAGAAAAGTGAGTTACTCTAATGAATTGCAAAGGTTATTTACATTAGTGAATTAGCTAAATCACAGCCATTGATCTCAAGTGAAGTTGAGATTTAATCTCAACCATCAATCATTTTGGAGATTATGGTTGTTGATTTAGTCATAACACAAACTTATGAAAACAAGGCTGCTAAGGGAGAAGACACATTAGTGAGAGAAGGAAATCTTAGTGATTTGGGTGAAGGACTTTCATCCAAGTGCCAAAGGTGTTGATTTTTCATAGATCTTCTAGCTGATAATTATTTTATATGATTTTTTAAGTTAACCTTTCTTGTGTTCACATTCATCATTAAGCAATTACACGAAGATCTTAACAGTAGAAACAATAAATGACAGTGGGATTATAAAAAGACAGCAAAACAAGACACGAATTTTAACCTGGGAAACCCACATGGGGGGAAAACACAGCAAACTTTACCTTTGAGAAATTATTAAGTTCAACAAAGATACATCTAATTCTTAAAGTCAAACATAAAGTCAAACTGACTAGTAACATAGCCCTGGTCACACCTGGTCAAACTGCCCTTAATGGCGTCAGCAATTCGGTCTTCTTGTGCCTCAGAAATTTTGGTCTTCCTTAAATTTCGTCCTTCCATTTAGCCTCAGATTTCGTCCTTGTATTTTCCTCGGATAATGCCTCAGAACTTCGTCCTTCTTGTGATCCGAAATAAGCCTCAGATGATCAAAAAAGGGATGCCAAAATTTGAGAGAATGAACGCCAATATATAGAAGTTAAAAGGGCCAAATGGGTGTGTCCCTTCAAGCTGGGCCAACTTGACACTGAGAGGGCCGACTTGATCCTTTTGGATCCAAAATTCAAATTTCAAAAATTAATAATTATTTCTTTTGAAACCAACATGAAGAACATGTCTTATATAGCTCAAGGGCTAAAATATTAATTATGAAGACCGACCATAGCTACAAAATTTAACAAAAGGAAAACAGCAAAAAAAATTATATAGCAAGGAATCGGCCCCGGAACTTCTGTACAACAAAAATAGCAGGGCCAAGTCACACATGGGAGTGCAGGAGGGTTTAGTTGAGGCCAAGCAGTTCCATATGTGCCGCCAATCACTTGTGCAGGTGGCAGGTGTGAATACAGAAATCTGTACAGTGTGCAGGTGTCACGTGTGAGATCATACAACCACACGTGTGGCTGTTCAGCTGCAGCAGCAGATTTGCATAGCAAGGGGGTCGATCCAACAATTTCAGAGGGCCACACACCCTGTATAGGTGCTCAGAAACTTTCCTGAAATTTTCTAAATATTGCGTAGGTGTAGCTTGTATTTTCTTAGTGGGCAGATTATTTCCAGGTTGGGAAAGCCCTTGTAAGCTTGGAAGAAACTTGAATGAAAAGCTGAATTTTAAAGGGCAAATTTTGCGTCTGTATTTGTGCATGAAATTGGCTGTTTGTTTTACTTTCACTGAAAATTAAAAATTAAATTTACCCCTTAAAATCCTAGTAGTACATTTTATTCAACAGACTGAAAAATTAATTAAATCAGCAAGGAAATTTGCTAGGCAATAATTTGTCATTTACTGGGGTGAGAAAATTAACATGGTATCAAAGCATTTATGAAGAGGGGCCGATTTCTAATATTGCAGGGTAGAAAACCAGCAGTAATTTCTTGTGGGTGCTAGAAGAAATTAGCACACGGCAAATTTATTTGTTCAGATCTAAATGATGGCAGCAACCAAACTCAGATTTAAGAACAAGTTAGATGGGGTTTTTAATTTACTATGCTAGAAGGCAAGGGTTACCTTGTTGAAAGAGAATGATCTCTAGGAAATTGTTGATAAGAAAGTTCAGCCACCAACAAATGCAACAATGTTGGTAGCCCATTAAAAGAAGATATAAAAGCTCAAAGGATCATCATGGATGCCATGAAAGACCACTTGATCCCTCATTTGGCTGAGAAGAAGACAGCCAGGGTAATGTTCAAGGCTCTAGTGGATTTATTCGAGAGCAACAATGTGAACTGGAAGATGATCTTAGAGAATAAATTAAGATCCATCTAGATGTCAAGATCAGATAATGTGACCAGCTACTTCATGAAGATCACCCAAGTGCATGATCAACTTGCAACCACTGGAGAAAAAGTGGAGGAAGCAAAACTAGTGAATGTGGCACTAAATGGGTTCACCAAGTCTTGGGAATCATTTGTCCAGGGGATCTGCACATGGGAACACCTTCCCAATTTGGAAAGCCTATGGGATAACTGCATCCAGGAAGAGGCTCGAGAAGAGTCTAAGGCTAACAGGCAAGGAAGTGGAGAGGAGAACCTAGCCTTGGTTAGTCAAGCCAAGAAAGGTAAAGTAAAGTGTTTTGTCAAATCAAAGGTGGGGAGTTAACTTCACAGCCAAGCAAGGACTTATGCACCACAATGTTTGGAGAAGAAGGGCAATGGGAAGTTGCAACAAAAATAGCATCAACATAGGTTGATGAGTTTGCAGTAAAGCTCGAGAAGGACTTCTCGTTGGTCTCCTATCTATCTACCAGCACTATGTAATATCCCTTTTTCCAGACACTGGGAAAGGAGAGTATTGCAGTAGCATGGGTTACAAACTAAAAATAATTATGGGCTATGGGAGAAATAATTAATTAAAAGTGACTAAAGAGAAAAAAATATTATAAATCATTTTAATAAAAGGAAAAGACCCATGGTATTCCGATAGTCCATGACTATTAAAGGAGATGAGAGCTCACTCCTTAGGCATGCAATTGGGAATATTGTTTTGTTATTGTTAAGTTGAGCTCTTGGAGCTTGTTTGGGTGAGAGCCCGCATTATGTAGAGGGTTAGTTTCAGTGGTCAATGGTCCACCCTAGCTGATCTAGTGAGGAGGGGTTTTGTTATTGAAAGATATACCCTAGTCCCTCAAGAGGAGGGATCAAATCAGATTTGTGTTGAGATTTTGGGGTGTTGGGGTAGCATCGGATGTGCTCTACTCCCAAACTTTGTGGAGGGACTAGAGTACATAAGATCTCCAAGACCCAGAAAGCGTTTGAATAAATTCATCATGTTTAAGAGATATTTAATTAATTAATCTTTTTAATTAAGGACCCTAAGTCTTAAAATTAAAAGATTAAAGTTAATTAAATTAAACATGTGATGAGAATGACTTAAGTGACACGGATCAAGCAGCTTCTAATCTTAGCCGTCGATTAGAGATTAAATCACGGCTGTTGGTTTCCCAACAAGAAAAGTATAAGAGAAGGGCTTAGGGTCAGTTGGAGAACACACACACTGACAAAGCACTAAAGCTACACTGAGATTCTAGGGCATGGTTTGCTAAGAATTTCAGAAGTGTTTCAGCTGCAGCGAGGGGCAGTATTGGCGAGGGGAATGGTTTAGTCCCAGGCCAAAAGTACAACAAGGGCAAGGAAGGAGCATTCCATAGCAGCGTAGAGGCAGCAGCTACGCAGTCCAGCCAAGAGCCCAACAGGGGCAGCGCAGAGGCAGCAAGAGCCAAGCAAATCTGACACAGGCCCAATTAGGGCAACGCAGGGGCAGCCTAACCCCTTCTAGGGTGACACGAGCCCTTCTTGAGCAGCGCAGGGGTAGTGTAACCCCTTGTAGGGTGACACGAGCCCTTCCTGAGCAGCGCAGAGGCTGATGCAAGCTAGGAAGGCTGACGCAGAGGGCTTCAAAGCAGCATTGGGGTTTCCAAAGGCCAGAAAGGGGCTGAGTTCTATAATTCTCGTTTGAGGGTGTGAATTAGTCATATTTTTCTATCTCCGGGATAGAGGTATTGCTGCCGTTTTATTTCTCTGTCGAGTTAACCAGTTTGGTGCCCAGATTTATTGTACTTAGAATCTGCATAATAATAAAAACCCTCCAGAAGCTAGCAGCATCAGTTTCCTGCATTGGGTTTTTTCGGGAACATTTGTCCATAAAATCCTTGTGTGTCACTTTGTCTATGAGCATGTTATTCAGTATTTGATCTGTATGTGTAGGTTGTTAATTGTATTTACTTCGATGTTAATGCTAAATTCTCAGATTAATAACTTATGTAAGTAGAAGTAAATCAAGATTTAACAGTAGGGTTTCTTCAGTTTAAGAAATTTTCACATGGAATCAGAGCGATTGCAGATCAAGCTGGATCTCCGGCAAGACGACTGAAGAAATTTGTATTGCAGAAAGCAGCAGCAGCAGTAGAGAAACCGGAGAGGGCACCGCAGCAGCAGCAGCAGAGAAACCGGAGAGGGCACCGCAGCACCAGAAGGACGTAGAGGCAACAAGAGCCACGCAGGGGTTGACGCAGTCCCAGCTGGGTGATGCAGAGACAGCGCAGAGTCTTCCAGAGGGACGTAGGAGCAACCTGCGATGCGCAGAGGCTACGCTGAGCCAGTCTGCCCACGCAGAGGCCAGCCAAGGTGACACAATCCAGAATTTGATTGTTGTGCAGAGTGCCGTGAACCGAAAGTTGAGCTACAGATCTTCAACAATGGCTGGTGGGGTGAAGATTCTGTCGGTGCAGAATTAAGCCTAAGCTAAGTTGACAAAGAGCGAGAGGAGAACAACTACTCAGCACATTTCATTGCCAAAGAAATCTAAAGATCAATCGTAGGGTGATCGAAGAGAGTTGATTCGTTGTGTTTAGCAAACTTGTCAGAGGGAACAGAGGGCGCCTTTCTCTCCAAGGACCCTAGATCTGAGTCTTTAGCAAAGAGAGGATCTGTTCTGACAAATTTCTGAGCAGATGGCGCCACACGGCCTGCGTGATCAGGATAGGTTGGATGGCTTGTCCAACATTGCTATCTGGAAGGCCAGAATCCTGGTAGTCCTGGAGGCATACGGCTTGAGGGACTAAACTCCTGGCAAAACATAATGAAGCAGCGGCACATGCCAAGCGCTTCATCATGGACGGGGTTAAAGATCATGTGGTACCACACATAGCCGAGAAGACGACAGCTCATGGGATGTGGGAAGCTTTAACCACATTGTATCAAGGGAAGTCCGAGGAGGAAGATGCTTCTGGAGAACCAGCTGAGGTTATTTATGATGTCCAAGGGAGAGGAAATCGATCCTTTCCTATTCAGACTGCAGTCGATCCAAGATCAGCTAACTGGCATGGGGGTCAAGGTGGAGGAAGAAGTCATGGTAAGGACTGCTCTAAATGCTTTCACAGAGGACTGGGAAACATTTGTCCAAGTCTTTTGGGCAGAGTGGATCTTCCTAACTGGGACAATATGTGTGCTATCCTCCAACAAGGGGAGATTCGCCGAATGACCAAGAGGTTGTACAACACCAGTTCAAGCAAGATGAAGAAAGAGGAAGAGGAAGATGCAACCCTGGCATCAAAGAAGCAGCAAGGGAAAAAGCAGCGTGATCTATCAAAGATCAAATGTTTCCAATGTGGTGAACTTGGACACTTCGCCAGCAATTGACCTCAAAGGAAGAAGGACAAGGAAGCTTCTAGTTCCAAGGTTGTTGTAGCAATCGATAGCTCCGATGATGACGTAGCCATAAGTGCTCATGAACCACGGAAGTGGGGCGATATTGATCTATAGAGCAGCTACAGAGTGATGGCGGGATCCTTGAGTAGCCCAACTCTTGGATCACATCCGTGCTATGGGAGGCATAAGACAGTAGCAAGGAATGACTAGAGCAGCAGGTGCAAGATCACAGATGAAGCAGAGGCTGAGGCTGAGACGCTGAAGAGGGAGCAGCGCAGTGTAGATGCAGCAACAGCATAGAGGCAGCAGCGCAGAGGGGTTGATGTGTCTTCAGCAGCGCAGAGGAGGCTTGCTTACGTAGTGCAGTGTTGTAGCAGCGCAGAGGCTTCAGGAGGACAGCGCAGAGCAACAACTTATAGAGCTTCAATGATGAGATGCAGCGCGACTGACCTTTCTATCACTAGGCAGGATCCTTCAGTTGCTTACTCTCAGCAACTGAGTTGCAGTGTAGCAGTTAGCACTGGCAGTGTTATGGGTAGCACGATGCAGCAATTTGAGAGTGAGCTGCAGTACAAATGTAGTAGTGACAGTGGCAGAGTCATGGGCAGCAGTGGCGTAGTGATGAAGGGCAACAGGCCAAGCATCAGCGCAGAGACCAACACCAGAGATCAGAGCAGTACTTCGAGGTGAAGTATATTGCTAGAGCACATTCCTCACTAAGAGGGAGTGTTGAGATTTTGGAGTGTTGGGGTAGCATCGGATGTGCTCTAGCTCCCAAACTTTGTGGAGGGACTAGAGTACATAAGATCTCCAAGACCCAAAAAGAGTTTGAAGAAATTCCATCAGATTTAAGAGATATTTAATTAATTCATCTTTTTAATTAAGGACCCTAAGTCTAACTTAGGAAAATTAAAAGATTAAAGTTAATTAAATTAAACATGTGATGAGAATGACTTAAGTAATGTGGATCAAGTAGCTTCTACTCTTAGCCGTCAATTAGAGATTAGATCACGACCGTTGGTTTCCCAACAAAAAAAGTATAAGAGAAGGGCTTGGGGTCAGTTGGAGAACACACACTGGCAAAACACTGAAGCTACGCTAAGATTCTAGGGCGTGGTTTGCTAAGAATTTCAGAAGTGTTTCAACTGCAGTGAGGGGCAGTATTGGGGAGGGGAATGGTCTAGTCCCAGGCCAAGAGTACAACGAGGGCAGAGAAGGAGCATTCCACAACAACGCAAAGGCAGCAGGAGCCAAGCAAGGCTGACGCAAGCCTAGTTAGGGCAGTGCAAAGGCAGTGTAACACCTTCTAGGGTGACACAGGCCCTTCCTGAGCAACGCAGAGGCTGACGCGGGCTAGGAAGGCTGACGCAGAGGGCTTCAGAGCAGCATTGGGGTTTCCAGTGGCCGGAAAGGGGCTGAGCTCTATAAATCTTGTTTGAGGGTGTGAATCAGTCATATTTTTTTGTCTCCGGGGTAGAGGCATTATTGTCGTTTTATTTCTCTGTCAGGTTAACCAGTTTGGTGCCCAGATTTTTTGTACTTAAAATATGCATAATAATAAAAACCCTCCATAAGCTAGCAGCACTGGTTTTCCCGCATTGGGTTTTTCCAGGGACATTTGTCCAAAAAATCCTTGTGTATCACTTTGTCTATGAGCATGTCATTCATTATTTGATCTGTATGTGTAGGTTGTTAACTGTATTTACTCCAATGTTAATGTTGAATTCTCAAATTAATAACTTAAGTAGGAGAAGTAAATCAAGATTTAACAGTAGTGTTTCTTAAGTTTAAGAAATTTTCAGAATTTGCTCATTGGGCTTAACATGGAGATCGTGAGGAGAGGTCAATCAGATCTCTTGCAGGGGCATAACGTGGAGAAGCTATTGTCAGCCATTCAAATATCTTGCTAGTGATTTTAACAGGTTTCGATGACACAAGTAAGTGCATGAATTACAAAGAGGATTTGAAGGGAATCAGTATCGAGGGGGGAGGGGGCTCGATGGTTGGAACCCTAGCCATCGATGCCCCCTTTTTCGTGTAGTTGTTCCCTTGCGGCCTGGTTCTTTCCCATGCCCTTGTCGGTCGAGTGTTCGTCGTTGGATGTCGTCGCTCCTGGCTCTTGCTTGAGTGGATTTCGTGCCGCATCGCTTTTGTCATCTCTGCTCTGGAGGTGTTCCTAGGTGATGTTTCGTCGTTCCTATTTCAGACTCGTTGTCTCTGGAGGTTTGCATGGTTGTTGTTGCCTGTGCTTTCACCCACGCCACCTTCGCCTCACTGGTGTGGCTCTCGTCAACGTGTTATCTAGGGGCTCTGGTGGCTTTCTTCTCTATTGTGGTGTCTTTGGTCGGCCTGCGCAGATGTTTCTCTCTGCCATCTTTGTTGCCTGGTCTTTCTCTGGTGGCGTTTCATGCAACTATGAGCTTAGGTGTTGTTGTTGTGTTGTTTGTGGGGCCTTTGCGCCATGTTTGTCATTGTTTGGATTGTTTTCGGTCTGTATGTATTTGGGGGTTTCAACCCTGTAGTTTCTACTTTGCAAGGTTTATTTTCTGATCCCTAGGGTTTTTTTTTCTTGTGCAGACCCTAGGGATTAATTTTTTGTCTGCAACTGGAATGGTCTTCTCCAATTGGAATGGTCTTCTTGCTAGGCCCTTTGGGTTTTTTCCAGATGGTATTAGCTATATTTTCAATCTGTTTCTCTAGAATGCATTTTCGCATATGCAAAATGTAATTTCACTCTTCTTTGATGAATAGAATTGTGCGTCTTTTTCTACGAAAAAATACAGATTTTGTTGTAATATCATATTCCAGATAATAAATAAGATTGAGTTTCTGTTAATTTTAGTTAACAATGGTATGTTCTATGCTTAGCATAATTACTTCAATGTTCATTAACCAGCCCAATAGAAATTTCCAATTTAGATTTCCAGTAGCAATCACATTAACCATTAATCACATTGACAGTAAAAGTAGATAGAACATGAAACAAAATGCAAAAGACAAGACAAGCCAAGACAAGAGGACACCAAATTTAGCAAATGCCAAGGAAAAACCCCAATGTGGGGAAAAATTTTTGATCAATTCTTCTTATTATTATATCAAAATGTTTAGCAAAGAGAGAAAGTACAATAGTCAAATTGACTTGCCCAATTCAAAGTCAAAACAACCCTGTCAATTTCTGCAGTCAACTGTAGTCAAACTTCAAACCTAACCAGAAAGTCAACACTCGTCAAAACAATAATAAATTATCCTCAAAATAGCTTGGTCTTCCCCAGTCAAACTTCACCTCTAGCAGTGATCAAATTTAGCCCAAAATACTCACAAAATCTATGGTCAAACTTGGTCAACCTATGGTCAAACTGTAATTTTGGTCTACAGTCAGTGTACAGAATGCCTCGATTTTTGTGCCAAAAGATGTGGCATGTTGAGACAAAAATAACCCCAAGAAATCAAAGTCAAATGATGCCTGGAAGGTCACAGTCAACATTGGTCAAACTGCAAAATTTCTTGAGATTTTCAGCCCTGTAATCCAGTGTGAAATTTTGTCCTCCTTGATCCACACTTGTGAGAGAGAAGAATGCCCAATGTAGTACGAACCAATGAGAGGAGAGAGAATGTGTGACTGATGAAGATGCAAAATGAGGTGAGAGGTCACTTGTATTTATACAATTCGTTGTGGGCTTCTTGAACCTACATGTTGATGTTGCCAACCTGAACAATTTGCACATGTTTGAGTATAAATTCAAAACCACACTTCTGTTTGTCCAAATTGGATGATCTTTATATCAATTTTGGTCCTCTCGAAAAGAGGAATTTAATGCAATCATCATCTCCATCAAATGAGTTGTCCCAAGGTGGAATTTGGCCCTAGTTGCCAATTTTAACACTCCCTCTCAACTAGGGAGAATTCCACTTACCAATCCATCATCAATCATCATGCCATCCTGTCGTCATGTACCATCTCTGTCATTTGATGTCTGCTCTGCTGAACCGTGATGTAATAATGAAGAAGAATTGATCGAGAGTGATTCACAAGACCTTACCACTCACCACTGACAAAATTCGGTCCAGAGGTAAAACCTCAATTGATCCCAGATCAAGTTGTTGAACACCATGCATCCTAGACATAGGGAGTATGGCAATACACGATGCGTCCATCAGTAGTGCTATGGTCCCTATCCACTTTTCCCAACTTATTGGCGAGATGAGAGGTACTTCCCATGACTCCCAGACTACATGGGTAGGATGTATGTTAGAGCATCAGTAGGAGAAGGTGAACCACTCATCCTACTCATATGCCATAGGAGAAGGTGAACCACTCATCCTATGCATATGTCAATCGTAGGGGAAGGTGAACCACTCGACCTACACACGTGTCATCATACGTAGGGAAAGGTGAACCACTCACCCTACACACATCAATCATCATGGGGTATCACAAGGAACGGTGAACCACTCACCCTGTACATAGCACACCAATAAGGGAAAGTGAACCACTCACCGTATGGTCGCTCATAGCTCTAGGAAGTACCCCAAGCCCCTAGGAGCTCCTAGAGCTCAGTGTCCAAAGACCCTCATAGGAGGGTCTTTTCACGACTCCCAAGTCTCTCTCAGAAGGCTAAGAATTTGACCTTCCCTAATGGCTTCGTGAGGATATTTGCGACCTACCCATCAGTCCTGATGTGTTGAAGCCTTATTTCTCCCCATTGTACCATATCTCAGATAAAGTGGTCCCTGATATCAATGAGTTTGGAGCGGTCGTGGAACACAAGATTCTCTGAAAGGTGAAACCCACTTTGGTTGTCGCAGTAGATCACAATGGTATCCAGCACATTCTCAAATAGCTCACTAAAGAGCTTCCTCAACCAAACAGCTTCACAACAGGGCATACTAGCGGCAATGTAATCGACCTCGGCAGTGCCTAAAGCAATCGATTTCTACTTCCTGCTCATCCAAGATATTGAAGCATAACCCAATGAGAAGCAATATCCAAACCTGATTTTAAAATCCACCACATTGCCAGCCCAGTCAGCATCAGTGTATCCATGAAGCCTCAAATTCCCGGCAACGTATCTCAAACCATAGTTGATTGTGTCACGGAGATATCTCAAGAGATTCTTAGCAGCAATCCAACGTATGTGATGAGGCTCGACCATAAATTGACTCAATGTATTCACAACAAAGCATATGTCCGGACAGGAGTTTACCAAGAACATCATAGCCCCCACAAGTTGTCGATAATTATAAGGATTTAGCAATGCGGGCCCAGCAACACTTCCACATAACTTCTTGAAGTTGAGTTCCATCAGAGTAGACACTGACTTGCAATCCACCATCACACATCTCTCGAGCAACTTCATAATGTATTTTCCATGAGAAAGGAAAATCTCACCTGGCTTTTGCCAGACCTCCAAGCCTATGAAGTAGTACATCAAACCTAGGTCCTTCATCTCGAACTCAGAAGCCAACTCCCTCTTGCATTAATAAATGAGAGGGTCTGCACCTGTCAGAAAGAGACCATTCACATAAAGGACCAGAATGAGAGGCTCGTCCTTTTCAACATTGAAATATAGGTTAGGGTCAGCTTCGCTCCTTGTAAATTCCAACTTCATAAGATAGTTATGAATCCTCTCATACCAAGCCCTAGGGCTTGCTTCAACCCATAGAGGGCTTTCTTCAACCTGCATATGTGTCCTTCGATCTTGTACTTCGAACCCCTCGGGTTGTTCTACGTAGACTTCCTTCTTAAGCGAGTCATGCAAGAAAGCAGTTTTAACGTTTATTTGGTGTAGGCTCCATCCTTGAGAGGTAGCGAGAGCAATAATAGATCAAATAGTGGTGTATCGAGCAACCAGTGCAAATATCTCGTCATAGACCACTCCTTCCTTTTCAGAGAAGCCTCAAGCAACAAACCTGGCCTTGTATTTTTCAGCACTCCCATCAGATCCATGTTTGATTTTGTAAAGCCATTTAGAAGTGACCACAAACGTGTCCTTGGGTCTAGGAACCACATCCCAAACATCAATATTCATGATTGATTTGTACTCCTCATTCATCGCATCCTTCCATACTTGGTGTTTCACGGACTCTTCGAACGTACATAGCTCATATTGAACAATTGTACTCATAGCAGCGAAGTACCCTTGATACCTGTTCGGGCTTCTTACTTTCACAAAATGTCCCCCTTGGAGCAAGATGTCTTTCAACATCTTCGAGAGTGTCTTTGAACCACAAAGGTATATTCGTAGAAGTAGAGGGATCACCAGGAGGTGGTTCAATGTGATTCATCCTGCTTTCCTACAACATCATCATTGTCCCAAGGGCAGAGTCCTCATCGAAAGTGACATCAAGGCTTATTTCCACTTCTCTTTGACCAGACACATAGATTCTATATCCCTTCAAATTTTCATTGTAGCCCACAAATATTCTTTTCTTCCCAGATGCTTCTAACTTGTTTCTTTTCTCTTTAGGCACATGAAAATACACAGGAAAACCAAATATTCTAAAATGAGAAACGTCAAGTTTCTTACCAGTGAAAACTTCTTTGGGTTTCTTGAAATCCAATGCTTGATGCGGGCTCCTATTTTGAACATATACAACAGTGTTGGCAGCTTCTCCCCATAAGAAGTTCGATAGGCCTTGGTCATGAAGCATGACACAGGTAGCTTCTATGATTGTTCGATTCTACCTTTCAGCAACTCCATTTTGCTCAAGAGTATTGCCAACCCCTTTACAAAAGTCATCGAATTCATTTGATTCATATTCGGTTCCATTATCAGCCCTCAATATTTTGATCTTCTTCCCTGTTTGATTTTCAACCTAGGCTTTAAAAGAACAAAACCTTTTGAACACTTCGTCATCCTTATTTAAGAAATAGGTCCATGTTTTGCGAGAGAAGTCATCCACAAAAATTGCATAGTATAAGTATCCTCCTAATGATGTTACGGGCAACATACAAGATAGATTAGAATGGACCGATTGAAGAATGTCGATAGTTTGACTTTCACTTGAAGGGAATGATCCCCTTGTAAGTTTTCCATCTGCACAATCCTGACAAACACCTTCATGATCTATGTTGAATTCGGGCATACCTGTGACCATCTTTCTTACCCAGGTAAGGCTTTGTAATGAAGGTGGGGAAATCTTTGGTGCCAGAAATTCAGATTGAAGAGAAGTATTGCAAGTCAAATCTCCCAAAGGAATTCCTCCAACTTGATAGAGACCTTCAACTCTAAATCCAAGTGTAAATGCATCTTTAGGGTTTCTTTGTCAAATACGTACCTTTCCATCAATGAATGCTACCTTGAAGCCTTCAACTTCCATCGCAGAAATAGACATCGGGTTCTTCTTCAAATTGAGTACATACAATACTTCTTGTAGATGAAGGGTTTGACCTTGATTTAAGTAAAGAGTGGCAGTCCCTATCCCTTTCACGGGGTAGGTGGCATTGTCTCCAAGTATGATCTCCAAATTAGTCTTCTTTTCAATCAAATTTGAGAGGGCCTCCTTGCACCCAGTGAAGTGCCTTGAGGCACCACTATCAATCAACCAATTATCCAAAGTGTCTGGAGGAGAGGCAATAGTGAGGGTGGAAATAAGATAATTCTTTTTGTTTTTCTACAACATTAGTTTCCTCATACCTAGAGTTTCTTGTCCTTTTGGGAGGTCAACCATTACCATATCGAGTAGCGGGAGCATCGCTCTTTCCTTTCTTGTTGAACCTGTTGTTCCTTTGATTGCCATTGCCTTTGAAATTGTTGTGATTGTTGTTGTTGTTGTTGTTGTCATCATCCCGTAGTATCCTTCTTGCGAGGACACTCTCTAGCATAGTGACCAAACCTGTTGCAATTGTAGCACCTTCCTTTTCTTCTTCTTTGAATTGTTGTTTGAATCCTTGACCTTGTCCCTTTGGACCAGCATTGTTTTTCCTCTTTGCATGAGCGAAGAAAGCAGTAGGTTTATTTCCATTTGAAGGCTTGTCTCTCTCCATCATCCTCGTTTCTTCTTGAGTGCATCTAGCCAATAATTCATCGAAACTAGGAACCATGTCATTGTTAAGAATGGTGGTGTTAAACACATCCCATGCTCTTGTGAGACCTCCAAGTGCAATGAGAGTGAACTCCCTGTCAACAATAACTTCTCCAATAGATAGAAGATCATTCTTGATTTCTATAATCCTCATGAAGTACGATTAGATAGACTCCCCTCTGTCCATCTCGATGTCCTTCAACTTGTTCTTGAGAAAGAGGATATGATTTGCATTGTTTACTTTGAACATCCCAATCAACTTATCATACATCTCCTCAGATGTTCCCAAATCAGAAATATAGGCAACCAAATGTTTTTGAATGGAATCAATGATAATTATTTTAGCTTTGACCTCATCTTTCTTGTACTTTGTCTTTGCAACAGCAGGTGCATTTGAAGGAGGCTCCACCACTTTTCCTTACACATAGTCCATAGCATCATCCTCTTCCAAAGTCATCTTCCATGCATGATAGTCGGATTTGTCCTTGAGCTTATCCTCAGATTTGAAGTATGATGTAGTCATCGTCATTGAAGCTAGACCAATATTCTTGTCCAACAACTCTTATTGCTTTTCTATCTCTTGCTTGGGCTTTGTCTTCACCTGGGCTCTGATACCATGTTAATTTTAGTTAACAACGGTATGTTCTATGCTTAGCACAATTACATCAATGTTCCTTAAGCAGCCCAATAGCATTTTCCAATTGAGATTTCCATTAGCAATCACATCAACCATTAATCACATTGACAGTAAACGTAGATATAATATGAAATAAAATGCAGAAGACTAGCCAAAACAAGAGGACACCAGATTTGGCGGATACCAGGGAAAAACCCTAATGTGGGGAAAACCCTTTGTTCAATTCTTCTTATTATTATATCAAAATGTTCAACAGAGAGAGAGAGTACAATAGTCAAATTGACTTGCCCAATTCAAAGTCAAAACAACCTTGTCAATTTCTGCAGTCCACTGCAGTCAATTTCTACAATCCACTGTAGTCAAACTTTAGCCCTAACCAGAAAGTCAACACTGGTCAAAACAACAAAAATTTACCCTCAAAACAGCGCAGTCTTCCCCAATCAAACTCTGCCTCCAGCAACGATCAAATTCAGCCCAAAACAATCATAGAATCTGCGGTCAAACTGTAATTATGGTCTACGGTCAAAGCGCACAATGCCTCAATTTTTGTGCCAAAAGATGTAGCTTGCTGAGATAGAAATAACCCCAGAAAATCAAAGTCAAATAATGCTTAGAAGGTCACAGTCAACACTGGCCAATGTTGGTCAAACTACAGAATTTCTTAAGATTTTCAGCCCTGTAATTCAATCTGAAATTTCATCCTCCTTGATCCACACGTGTGAGAGAGAAGAATGCCCAATGTAGTACGAACCAATGAGGAGAGAGAGAATGTGTGACTGATGAAGATGCCAAATGAGGTGAGAGGTCACTTATATTTATACAATTCGCAGTGGGTGAAGAGACACGTCCATTGGGCTTTTTGAACCTACATGTTGATGTGGCCGCCCTGAACAATTAGCACGTGTGGGCATAAATTCAAAATCACACTTCCGCTTGTCCAAATTGGATGATCTTTATATCAATTTTGGTCCTCTTAAAAAGAGGAATTTAATGCAATCATCATCTCCATCAAATGAGTTGTCTCAAAGTGGAATTTGGCCCTCGTTGCCAATTTTAACAGTTTCTGATAAATATTGTTTGTGTTTTTTCTTGTTGAGTTTTTGCAAAAGTGCCATGGTGCTATAAAAATTTGCGGAAAAATTATTTGTGTAAATTTTCTGAGGAATTTTGAAGAGAATATCTACTGAAAAATTTAGAAAATAATTAAAAGAAATATTACAGTGGTATCAAAGTTGGTTTTCCTGCCAGCCTAAAGGATTTAGCAGTTAAAGGTCTATCATTTGTTTCTGAAGTGTGAAATATTAACGCAAGTTGAAATCTTAGTCGAATTGAACGACCTTAAGGGATACCCACAGGGAAGAAGCCAAAATCCCTAACGCAGGTCGAAACCCTAGCGTGAGCAATTGAATTGTGGCCGAATTGTTTGTTGTAGGAATTGAGTCTGGATCAAATCAAATTTCGTGCGAGGCTTGGGCAAATTGAAGCCGAGACTCCAATGAATAAACAGGGGTCAAATTTATTTAAGGATCAAGATTTTTGTAAGGGTCGGATTTTTCATTTTGACTGAACCGAGATCATCAGTTTCATGAAGGCCAATTTAAAAATAAAAAACCCTACAGTGGGCTGCAATCTGTTTGACTAAGGGTTAGATCGTTGAATTCGTTGTTTCACGGAGGGCTGATACAATTTGTTTGACAAGGGACGAGGTCAACTGTGATGAGCTAACATTTTATAACTAAATCAACCGTGGGAAACGCTGAATTTGAGGACAAAGGAATCCCCATTGTGGAGGAACAAATTTGCTTAAAGAATTGTGCATTTTGGATGGTTTGAGGCGGGTTGAGTGTATCTGTGTGTTTTGGATGATTTGAGGTTGGCCGAGTGTATCACAGTGTGAAGGAAAAATAATTCTAATTTTTTAGGGCGAGTTTAGTAATTGGCAGAGCCGAATTCCATTGACCAAAGTAGATCGAGACTAAAAGCAAAAGAATAAAGAGGGACACATTGTTAATTTGCTAGGTCGAGTTGACATTTTGAGCAAACAATTGTACCAAGTTCCATTTTGGGTTTTCATGAACATAAATCGAGTCGTGCGAGGAGATAAATCACTCAGTGTGAAATCGTTGTTGTGGAGGCCAAATCGGTAAACTACGAAGTCAAGTTATTGTTCTTCGGGGCTACAAACAAACCTAAAGTCTGAAACTGCTCAAATCAGAGGAATTTTATGTGAATCGATTTGTCCTAATTTCAAGGTTGGGTTGTCATTGGAGAAAAGGCCGAATTGTATCTTTCCTTTGGGCCAAATTATCAGGTTGAATCAGCAAGGCTTCAGGAGGAGAATCCGTCACTCAAGTTTTTGCATTTAAAATTATTGTAAAATTCCTCCAAGAATTCCATCAATAGATTATCATCTGAGTTGCAGTGGTTTTCTCTAAATTATGGGTTTTTGCAATTAGTTGCTGGCAATTTCTATTGTATGAACTTGTGAAAATGTATGGAAGTTTTTTTTAAAGAAAATTTTCAAACCATAATTTTCTCAAGAAAACCCTAATAATGGTAAAATAATACTTTCCTAAAAAGTGTTTGTCAAAACCCTTGAAAGAGGAATCTAAACTTTTTTCAAGTTTATTGGTTCATGGATGATAGGAATAAAACAAGCCCTAGAAGTCATCACAAATGCCAAAAAAAACATGGTGAAAAGAACGTAGCAGTTCAACAATACATCTTTGGGCAATAACATTCTGATTGCGCAAAGAACAAGGCATATCAACGAACCCTTCTCTAATGGGGTCCATATTACTCTTCAACAAAAGCAACCAAGGGATCTACAAAAAGACGAGGAAGTAGGTGTTGGGAATCACAATTGTCGTTAGACCAAAACACGCAGGTGTTAGTCAACGATCGCATCGCCAGAGATAAGGATCCATGAGAGGCGGTTAGTCCATGTCACGAAACACACGGGGAGCGTTAGTTTATCCAATGTCCAACAATCTCCCCCACCCCAACGCGAATCAGGTGTGTATTGAACTCGTGATCTACACTCTGATACCACCTGTTGGGAATCACGATTGTCGTTAGACCAAAACCCGCAGGTGTTAGTCAATGATCGCATCGCCAGAGATAAGGATCCACGAGAGGCGCTTAGTCCATGTCATGAAACACACAGGGAGTGTTGGTTTATCCAATGTCCAACAGTCGGAAAATGGTTGTTTGTACTTGGATCAGATTTGAAGCTTATGGAGACAAGGGATGTCGTCTCTAAATTGGAGTAGTTAGGCACGTACTTGTCCAAAGAAGCACAATCTGATTGGAGAATACTAAGTTGGGCAATGAAGCCATCAACATTTGCCTTGATCCAACACAAGTTTATGGAACATCCTTGTAAGAAGGTAAGACTTGTAGATGTTTCTTGCTTCTGTGAGATCTTAAGGATAAATACTCTTGTTCCCCCCTACAACTATGGCATTCAAAGTGTTAGAAAATCAGAAAGGCAGAATGATTCTCCTATATTGATGATTCTCTTTATGTTCTTCTTTTATCTTCTTTTCATCAAGCAATCATCAAATCAAAACATGAAGATCAACAACAGCAAATATAGGCACTCGGCCAGGGCTAAAACCGCTTTATAGGGGAAAACCCATTCAAACTATTCCACTAGCAAATTCAAATTGAGATAGACCAAGACCTTAAACCAAACAAAATGACCTTTCTCCTCCACCAATTCAGCCTTCAAATTGTCCTTCCAGACTTCAATGGTCAACTGCAACAACATTGCATCAATACTACATCAAAGACAGAATTTCAACCATATTGCTTCAAGATTCCAGCCCAGCATCAAGTCTACAACTTCAAACCTCCTACAACTTCAAAATTTCCGTCCTACAACTAATTCAGAAATTTCGGCCCCTAGCTTCATTCCATAAACCATAGCAGACTTCGCACGTGTGAGAGAGATGCCCAGAAAACTTCATTTTTCTTCTTTCTTTTATTAGGTCTTCTTCTCTTGCACTTCGCTCTCCTTTTCATCCTCTTTCTCTATGAAAATCGAACTTGAGTGAGTGAGTCTCCAAACGAATCGAGCTCCCTTTATTTATACTGCTTCCATGAGGTTGAATTGCCTTGATGAGGCCAACTTGTCCTTCTTTGAGGCCGACTTGGTAGAGGAGGACTAAATGACTTATTTAACACTAAAATAAATTTCTTTCATGATAGATAAAGCCCAAGAAGGGTCTTTTACATAATGACAAGGACAAGGACTCTTGCATAAACCCTAGAAGCCTGCAATGGAGGCTTTGACTTATTACCCATTGACCCAAGCATGAAACCTATGCTTTAATAAGTCAATTTCTTTTATAATAAAATTTATTTTTCTTTCTTTTGAAAAATACATTACATCATGACTCAAATACAATTATGAAGACCGACACTAGTTACATTTTTCAACACTCCCTCTCCCTCTTAACCAGGTAGGTACTCATAATTACATATATACACAAAGATGCATGGAAGATCTCAAAATGATATGCTCTATGAAGAGTCACAGCACACGCAATGCTACAGATTAGATACCTAACAAGGGTACTCTAATCGGGTGGGACTAAGTTGTACTCAAGCTTTAGCCACCTTAGGTACCATTAGGCTTTTAAGCTCTAACACCAACCCAAGGATCTAGGTGTGTATCCAAGGTTGGAGCTCCATGACCAACACCACCCTCCCTACTTTGGGATCTAGACATCAACACATAGGTCAGCCAGATGTCCTCCGAAGCATCTTGTGACGACTTGTCACCACAAGATGCGTTATCTCTCCTTATCAACTAAACCAGATATATCCATCAATTCAAGCATGCTTCAAACGTTCAACCTTTTATGAAAAGATTTTGCACAATCACAAACCCAAATTAGTCATAAACCTTCAAATATATATACAAGTAAACACAAACCTTCGGGGTCATTCTGATGCTACATATATCATAATCAAGTTATCCAAATACAGCTTGTCGGAAGCTTTCTTCTTCTTTCACTTCTTCAGTAGCACCAAATACAACCTCAATACTTCTCGAGTCTTTTGTTTGCAAATCTATCTGTAGTACTTTCATTCATTCTTGAGTTTCATTCTTCCTTTAAGGTATTCATTATGGTCATAATATGTCCTCCCTCTTAACTAGGGAGATATATCCTTTCTTCTATCCAAGCTCCCTCTCAACTCAACAGCTTCCTTCTTGTATAACATTGGAGAGACTTCAACTTTTCAAGGTCATCTTGATAATCATTATCCCTGTAGCTTCCTTAATCATGCTCATCATTATTATCATCTTCAATTGTGAACATCTTCAACATCTTGAAGATTATGTACCTGCAAAAACTTCAATAGCAAGTACAACTAAATACAAAAAGCAGCATGAAGTTACCCATATTATAATGGAAGCATCAAAACATTCAAGCTTTTAACAAGGGCCACATCTTTTATATTCTAGAATTCAACAACTTGCTAGGGTTTTGTCACAAACCCTAGATTTCATCATCAAGACTTAAAGCAATCCAATATATAGGTCTTCAATATTATTTCCTAGAATTCATAACAGATTCTACTAGGGTTTTGTTACAACCCCTAGATTTCATTAATCAACAATCAAGTTAGCATACTCACATATACATATCTAGGACTTTATTATCATGCATTAGCATCTCATATCAATATCTACTAAGTATACCCAAGATACAAACATAAATACATCGAAGTTAGATATACAATAATTTTGACTAGGCTAAGGTTTCAATCATATGGATGAATCTACACCTAGGGTTTCATTCCTATTATCTTACTATAGATATTACAAGGGTTTCATAAACCCGAATTCACCAAACCTCAAAAATCTAGGGTTTCATTATATAACCTAAACATTAACAACAAACCATACAGGACTAAGGTTTTTACTAAGACATAATCAAAACCCTAAACTTCAAAAGAATAGGATTTCAATATAATTCTTAAGTAAACTAGGGTTTCATAATTAATATTGACATACCCTTGGCATCAAGAGGCTAGGGTTTTAGAGTGAACCCTAACAGTTAGGTTTTCACAAAAATGATCAAATGACAAGGGATAGCATAACAAGGGTAGATTCAATCTAATGATTAATCACCCTAACAAGAATCTATATGATCCAAAACCCTAGACATAAAAATGTTAGTGATGTAAAGCAAATTTCAAAAGAAGAATGATCATACCTTTCATATGAAGAAAGCCTTGCAACAAATCTTGTTAATTTATGACATACCTAAATCTTGTAATTTAGGACATCAAATCTTGAAGGGCTTCCTTTGCAACAGAACTCCGCATAGTAAGGGTAGATTCAATCTAATGATTAATCACCCTAACAAGAATCTATATGATCCAAAACCCTAGACATAAAAATGTTAGTGATGTAAAGCAAATTTCAAAATAAGAATGATCATACCTTTCATATGAAGAAAGCCTTGAAACAAATCTTCTTAATCTATGACATACCTAAATCTTGTAATTTAGGACATCAAATCTTGAAGGGCTTCCTTTGCAACAAAACTCCTTTCATGACTCAATTCTATCCTTTGAAGTTTCCTCCATAAACATTTGTGTATTCTACAAGCTTTCCTACCAAGGAAAATATAAGGAAAAAGGTTATGAGTATACAATACAAACAAATCTCGATGTGAGGAGGAAACCAAAAATGAAAGATGAAACAAAGAACAATATACTTATGTTTTTGGTAAAATGGTGAAGGCTCCCTCTTAATCTAGTTTTTTTGAGGGATACCTACAACTTGAACAATCCAAAAGTTCTAAAAAAATATATTAGATCTACAAACTATAGAAATCAAAACATAAAAGAAAACATTGCAAAAACTTAAAATAGAAGGATATGCAAGAGATAATATCCCTAAGAGACTTTAGCAAATAAGTCTTTGACTTTAGATTCTTTAGTCTTGCTTTTCTTGGGTGGAGCTTCATCGACAACATTTGCATGTTCTCTTTCTCTTCTTATTTCTTGGATTCTCAGGACATTGACTTTTGTAGTGTCCCATCTTATGAAAATTGTAGCACTCAATCTTTGATAGATCAACTTGCTTCTTCGGTCCTTTGAACTTCTTGTATACTCCCCCCTTCTTGTGATGAGTAGAGTAAGCATTTGAAGCGTTATTTTCTTCATCCTTTTTGTTACTTACTAATGAGATGTGGGCTTCTTCTTGACTGCATGCATTCCACATTTGTTCAAAGGTTGGAGTATCCTTCCAACTGTTAATTCCTAATGCTAGTGCAGCAATCACGAGTTCTTTCTCTAGAACAACTTCATCAAATACATGGAGTTCATCTCTTGTTCTAGAGATCCTTACAAAATATGATGACACAATATCATATTTATTGCTCTTAGTTCATTCTTGAGACTAGCAATCTGACCAATATTCTTGATGGTAAACAACTTGGAGAGGGCTTCATACATATACTTGCAGAGTCTATATTGGATATGTATGGGATTAGATTATCCTTCACTCCATCTACTATTAGATCCATGGCCAAGATGTCAGTTTCCCTATACTTTTCCTTTCCTGCATCATTTGTAGGTTTCTTAACTTTTCCTTGAACAAAATCCAAAACTTTATGTTTAGCAAGAATAAGATCTATCCTCTTCTTCCATGCCCTGTAGTTGGAGGCTCCTTCTAGCTTATTTTTTGTCTTCATTGAGGTTGCCATAGACTTTATAATATCTCCTTTACTTGATATAGATAGTAGATTGTTAATTTTGGACAACTAGGTCCAAACTCCATGTTGTGATGCTCAAATGAAGATACCAATATTTTTATTGGATTCCTCTTTCAGAGAGGTGCAAGATCGATCTAAAGATCATCTTGATCCGATGAGCAGAACATTTTTTTGAATTTATTCAAGATATGTGCAGGTCGGCCTTAAGGTTTTGTGCCCCAACAGTTGTGTCACACACCCTCACAGATGGATATAAATTGGTCAACGTTGGAGGACATTTTCACTCATCTCATCCTCACACATTTCTCTGTCCTCATCTGATTGGTTCGATGACCTTGGAGGCTCTTCTCTCCACACGTGGAAAAATTCTAGCAGCAGCATATTTCAGATTTTAGTCTACGATTTCTGCAGCAAACATTAACCAACGTTGACTTTGGTCAACGCAAGGTGAAACAGACTTGAAACTCTCCCAAAAGTTCGATTTTCCAAATCCGTATTTTTTGGCATTATTCTCGAGGCTAGATGTTGACTTTGACTTTTCTGCGTTGACCTAGTTGTTAGATCTAAGACTTTGGTGATCCATAGCATAAGATAGAAATGTCTTTCCGATTAATCACATCATTAGGATTAGGTTGACGTTTCGAACCAACTAATGTGGTTCATCCTCAGGACAAGGTGGAGAAAGTAATCGATCTCGAAGAATAAATAGTGGAGATGCATCAATGCCCGAAAATAGCCGTTGAGAGCTAGTTGTTAAAAACTAGCCGTTAGATAGACAGTTAGTTAAAAAATTTATAAATTAAGTCAAATTAAATAATAAATTAATTAATTAAGAAGGAAATTTATTAAAAAGGGGGTTTATAAATTTATTATGTAATAAATAAAATAGGTAATAGGGAAGGGGAAGAATTTTAATTTAAGATAAGATAACCACACAATTAATAAAAATTAATTAATTAATTAATTGTATATAGAACATAACCAAAATTACCTAATAAAGTAAAAGGGGTGGTAAATTTTTTAATTTAATAAATAAATATAGTTAAATAATGAATTAAATAAAATTTTAATAAAAAAGGGGGTTATATAAATTATTATGTAAATAAATATTATAGGTAATAGGGAGGGGTTAATTTTTATTTTATTTATTTATTTTTTTACTTTTAAATAAGTTAAATATATTAAACAAAAATATAAAATAAATCCAAAAAAAAAAAATTAATTGATCAAAAAATATATATATAAATTAATTAAGAAAATAAAAATAAAATAAAAACAAACAAAATTACCTCGCAAGAGCTGGGGTCCAACTCTTATTTAATTTCCAACCATCATCACGGTTGAGATTCTTTGCATGTCACTCAATTTCGATCGCCTCCCTTAATTTCCTATGGTGGAAGTGATCTACCTTGGCAACGACTTTGGAATCTTCAACACAAACATGGTGGCAAAATTTTTCCACATGTTTACCAAGAGCACGACACTGATTGTGTCTAGTATCCGCCGCATACTATATTTATTTATTTATTTATTAAATTAAAAAATTTACCACCCCTTTTACTTTATTAGGTAACTTTGGTTATGTTTTATATACAATTTATTTATTTATTTATTTATTTATTTATTTTTATTAATTATGTGGTTATCTTATCTTAAATTAAAATTCTTCCCCCTCCCTATTACCTATTTTATTTATTACAAAATAAATTTATAAACCCCCTTTTTAATAAATTTCCTTCTTAATTAATTAATTTATTATTTAATTTGACTTAATTTATAAAAAATTTAACTAATTGTCTATCTAACGGCTAGTTCTTAATAGCTAGTCTTAATGGCTAGTTTTTAACAACTAGCTCTCAACGGCTATTTTCGGGCATTGATGCATCTCCACTATTTATTCTTCGAGATCGCTTACTTTCTCCACCTTGTCCTTTGGATGAACCACATTCACTGGTTTGAAACGTCGACCTAATCCTAATGATGTGATTAATCCGAAAGACATTTCTATCTATGACCTCGTGGTTGCTACTATTTGCATTGACCGTTGACTGACAGCGTTGACTTTTGGTTGACTTCTGAGTTGACCGTTTGGCTGTCCTAGAGGGCTGTGTGACATTGTTGGTTGGCTGACCATATTAAGACTTTGCTGGTTGAAGCATCCTGTTGACCGTCGTATCGCACCAACACACTTATATATTTTCGGCTTGTCTTATGTCGATCTACTGGTATGTTCTATCAGCGTTTTACTTTATTGTGTATGTGATTGTTGTCTGATATTGGGAGAAAAAGTAGAGTTGCATCTAGCATAGAACATCTACAAAAATTTACATGGTATCAGAGCCGAGGTGAAGACAAAGCCCTAATTTGTAGCAATCATCGAAGAAGAGGATGGGTTCCTCAAACTACAATGGCTTTAAGGCTGATGACAAATTGACTGGGAAGGATGACTTCCATGCTTGGAAGATGACATTGGATCTTAACTTGGAAGACCAAGATGTCATGGACTATGTGCAGGGTAAAATCCAAGAGCCTCCATCCACTGCAACTGTTGCTGCCAAAACAAAGTATAAGAAGAGGGAAACCAAACCAAAGTTGATGATCAGGGATTCAATTCATAAGAGTCTGGTTGCCTACATCTCTGAGATGGGCACATCCAAGGAGATGTATGATAAGTTAGTCCACATGTTCAAGGCCAACAATGTGAATCAATATCTATTCTTCAAGAATCAATTGAAGAATCTGAAGAAAGGCAAGGATGAGTTTGTTCAATCATACTTTCTAAAGCTGATCGAGATCAGAAACAATCTGCTGGCTATTGGGGAGACAATAGCTAATCGAGAGATGGTACTCACTGCACTTGGAGGTCTCTCATCCGAATGGCATGTGTTCAACACTACCATTCTCAATACCAATGTGATACCTGACTTTGACGAAGTACTATCGAGATGCGTACAAGAAGAGACAAGAATGAAGGAATACGAAAATGAAGGAAATGTTGCCTTCGTTGCTCATTCTAGAAAGAAGAACTTTGGTGGTCCAAGGAACAAAGGAAGAGCAAGGGCCCAAGGGAAGAAAGGCAAGTGTTACACTTGTCACAAGCCAGGTCACTATGCTAGAGAATGCCCTTTCAAGAAGGATTCTCTCGATGATGATGACAACAACAACCGGAGGAATGGCAATTAAAAGAACCACAGGTTCAAGGGGAAGAGGAAGGCTCCCTCCGGTGGAAATAGTCAACCTTTCAAAAGGTTAAGAAATTCCAAGTATGAGGAATCAAATGTTGTTGATAAAAGAAATGAATTCATTCTTGTATCTGCTCTCTCTGTTGCATCTCCACCCGACACTATGGATGTCTGGTTGATAGATAATGGTGCCTCAAGCCACATCACTGGGTTCAAGGAAGCACTTTCTGATATGGTTGAGAAGGATACTAATCTGGAAATTATCCTTGGAGATAATGCCACATATCCCGTGAAAGGAACAGGGACTGTGACCCTCCACTTGTCTCAAGGTCAAGTCCTCCGCTTGCAGGACGTACTCTATGTACCTGATTTGAAGAAGAACCTTGTGTCTATTTCAACCATGGAAGACAAAGGTTTCAATGTGGCATTCATTGATGGGAAGGTGCGCATCTGGAAGAAGAGCTTCAAGGAAGCTATCACGATTAGGCTTAGAGTTGATACACTCTACCAGGTTGAAGGAAGTCCACTAGGAGCGATGACGTGTGATACTATCCAACAAACTGAACTATGGCACCGGAGGTTTGGACACCTTCACTACAAGGCCACTCCCGAATAATCATGAAGGTGTATGTCAGGGTTGTACCGAAGGAAAGCATACAAGGGGACCTTTCCCCTCAAGTGTCACAAAGACATCTGATGTCTTGCAATTGATACATTATGATCTGTCTGGGATGTTGCCCGTGACATCCTTGGGAGGATGTTCTTATTATATGAAATTCATAGATGACTTCTCTCGCAAAACCTGGATATACTTCTTGAAGAAGAAGGATGAGGCTTTCATGTGGTTCTGTACCTTCAAAGCCTTGGTGGAAAATCTGACAGGGAAGAAGATCAAGTTATTGAGGACCAATAATGGCACTGAATATGAGACGAACGAGTTCAAGAACTCTTGCAGAGAAGCTGCCATCAAGAGGGAGACCACAATGTTTGTGGGCTATAGTGAAACTTCGAAGGCCTATAGAGTCTATGTGCCTAGTCAAAGGGAAGTGGAGATATACCACGATGTTACCTTTGACGAAGATACTTCCCTGAGGAAAGTAGTCAATCTTCCAAAATCTAAGGAAGATCATGAAGCAAGGCGTGGAAATCAAGGAGAAACCGAAGGATGAGACGATGCCAGATGTTGAAGAAGGACCGATGGACCTGATTGATCCACCTCCTTCAATAGGGAAGAGACCATCATGGCTCAGGGACACTCTCGAGGATGCCGAGGGACATATGGCCCCAAGGGGGACATTCCGTGAAAGCAAGAAGCCAAATAGATACCAAGGGTATCTAGCAGCCATGATACCAAGGGTATCTAGCAGCCATGAGTACTATTGTACAATTTGAGCCTGGAACTTTTGAGGAAGACATAAAGCATCAAGTCTTGAAGGATGCTATGCACAAAGAGTATGAGTCCATAATGAAGAATGATGTCTGGGATGTGGTTCCAAAACCGGAGGACAAAGCAGTTGTCACCTTGAAATGGATCTACAAGATCAAGCATGGATCTGATGGAAGTACTGAAAAGTTCAAGGCAAGATTCGTTGCCCGTGGCTTCTCTCAAAAGGAAGGCATAGACTATGATGACATATTTGCACCTGTGGCTCGATATACCACCCTCTGATCTATCATAGCCCTTGCTACTACACAAGGATGGAGTCTTCATCAGATGGATGTGAAGACCACATTTCTGCATGGTGCGATAAAGGAATAGGTGTATGTGAAGCAACCTCTGAGGTTCGAAGTCCAGGATCGGGACACCATGTCTGCAGGTTGAAGAAAGACCTCTATGGGTTGAAGCAAGCACCCAGAGCTTGGTACGAGAGGATAGATAGCTACCTAATGAAGTTGGGCTTCACTCGTAGTAATGTTGATCCAAACCTTTACTTCAAGGTTGATAGAGAAAAGTCTCTCATTCTGGTGCTGTATGTGGACGACCTCTTCCTGACAGGTGTTGACCCTCTCATTCATCAGTGCAAGAGGGAGCTCGCTGCTGAGTTCGAAATGAAGGACCTAGGACTGATGCACTACTTCCTAGGCCTGGAGGTCTGGCAGAGACCTGGCGCGATTTTCCTTTCTCAAGGAAAATACATTGTGAAGCTTCTGGAAAGATTTGGTATGGTGGACTGTAAGTCCGTGTCGACACTGATGGAGCTCAACTTGAAGTAGTTGAGTGGCAGCGTTGCTAGGCCCGTGTTAGCAAATCCTACTGAGTTTCATCAACTCGTAGGGGCCCTGATGTTCTTAGTGAACACCCGTCCGGACGTATGTTTTGCAGTGAACACTTTGAGTCAACATATGGTTGAGCCTCATAACATTCATTGGGTTGGTGCCAAGAAACTCTTGAGATATCTCTGAGGCACGATAGACCATGGGCTGAGGTACACTGTCGAGAGCATGACACTCCATGGATATACTGATACCGATTGGGCTGACAGTGTGGTGGATCGCAAGAGCACATCTGGATGTTGCTTCATACGTAGATCTGCTTCAGGCAGGAAACTGAAGTCAATAGCCTTGAGCACCGCTGAGGCCGAATAAATTGCAACATGTATGGCCTTTTGTGAAGTCACATGGTTGCGAAAGCTCTTCAATGAGTTGTTCGAGCATGTGCTAGATGCCACCGTTATCCTTTGTGATAACCATAGGGGGATTTGTTCATCATAGAGTCTCGGGTTCCACGATCGATCCAAGCATGTTGATGGTTGGTATCACTTTATCCGAGATATGGTACAACGAGGCACCGTAAGGCTCGATCATATAGACACTGATGAGCAGGTCGCAGATATTCTCACAATGCCCTTGGGGAAGGTCATGTTCCTAACCTTCCGTGAGAATCTTGGAATCGTGGAACGACCCTATTATGAGGGTTTTGTTGGATGATGAGCTCTGGGAACTCTAGGGGACTTTGGGGATAGCTTCTCGGAGCTATAAGCAACCACAGGGCTAGGCTTGTTGAACCTTGTTGGTGTGCTTCTGCCCCACCGTTATGATGATTGAGTTGGTTCACCTCTCATGATCTGTACCCCGTATGCATCCTACCCATTTGAGTTCCGAACTCATGGGAAGTACCTCTCATTTGGCCAGTGAGGTGGGAAAAGCTCGAGACTAGTAGCAAAGACTGATGGACGCATCAGAGATTGTCGTCCTCTCTATCTACGATGGCACGGTCCAACCACTTGATCTGGGATCAAGTCTAGTGAGGTTTCGGACCTCCAACTGACTTTGTGTCAGTGAAACTAACTTCGGGTTAGTATATGACTCTCTTGAGTCCAAGTGAGGTTTCGGACCTCCAACTGACTTCAGGTTGGTATGAGACTCTTTGTGAGTCCTATAGAGGTTTCGGACCTCTAGGCTAAATCTGTCAGCGGGGAATGATGTCTTTATCACTGACCCACTTCTATTCTGAAATAAAGAAGCCAGCAAAGCAAGTTACGACAGGATGATACACGATGTTTGGATTGCACAGGTGGATGGAGTTCTCCCTAGTTGAGAGGGAGTGTTAATTTAGGACAAGTAGGTCCAAACTCCATGTTGTGATGCTCAAATGAAGATACCAATATTTTTATTGGATTCCTCTTTCGAAGAGGTGCATGATCAATCTAAAGATCATCTTGATCCGATGAGTAGAACATTTATTTTGAATTTATTCAAGATATGTGCAGGTCGGCCTTAAGGTTTTGTGCCCCAGCAGTTGTGTCACACACCCTCACAGATGGATATAAATTGGTCAACGTTGGAGGACATTTTCACTCATCTCATCCTCACACATTTCTCTCTCCTCATCTGATTGGTTCGATGACCTTAGAGGCTCTTCTCTCCACACGTGGGAAAATTCCAGCAGCAACGCATTTCTAATTTCGGTCTAGGGTTTCTGCAACAAACTTTGACCAGCGTTGACTTTGGTCAACGTAAGGTCAAACGGACCTGAAACTCTCCCAAAAGTTTGATCTTCCAAATCCGCATTTTTTTGGCACTATTCACAAGGCTAGACGTTGACTTTGACTTTTCTGCGTTTACCTAGCTATTGCTGTTGTTTGCGTTGATTGTTCACTAACAGCATTGACTTTTGGTTGACCTTTGAGTTGACCGTTTGGTTGTCCTAGAGGGTTGTGTGACATTGCTGGTTGGCTAACCATATTGAGACCTTGCTGGTTGAAGCATCCTGTTGACCTTCGTAACGCACCAACACACTTATACATTTCTAGCTTGTTTTCTACTGATCTACTGGTATGTTCTATCGGCATTTTACTTTATTGTTTATGTGATTGTTGTCTAATATTGGGAGAAAAAGTAAAGTTGCATCTAGCATAGAACATCTACAAAAATTTACATAGGTTTTTCTTCTTATATGATTCTTCTTTTGCTCTTTCCTCCTTAACCCTTCTTTCAATAAACCTTCAAGCTGTATTTTTTCTTTCCTCCTTCACCTTAGCTCTGATATCATGTTAGAAAATCAAAAAGACATAAAAATTCTTTTATATTGATAATTACTTGTGATATTCTTGTTGTCTTATTAACTTCTTTTTATGTTTTTTTTATTTCATTTTGTAAATTTTCAAAGATGTTCTATGCTTGATTCAACTTTACTTTAAACCCGATACCAAATAGCAATCACATAAACATGAAAGTAAAATGCTGATAGAACATACCAATAGATTGACGGAAGACAAGCCAAAAATACAGGATGTTTCAACCAGCAAATTTGCCTCATGGTCAACCAACCAGAAGTGTCACACAACCCTCAAGACATCTCCACAAAAGTCAACCCAAAGTCAATGAAAGTCAACGATGTCTAGTCAACGGTCAACACAGAACAGCAGCATCAAAAAGTCAACACAGCATGTCAAAAGTCAACGTCTAGCCTCAGTTTTTGTGCTAATGAATGCAGACTGCAAAAATCAGAATTTTGGTGGAGTTTGAGGTCAAATGGACCAAGCGTTAAACAACGTCAACGCTGGTCAAACCTGCGTTGAAACCCTAGATAGATCCAAACAGAAACCCTAGCTGTTGTTCCACACATGTGAGATGAAACGCCTCTAAAAGATGATCGAACCAATCAGACACAAGAGAGAAGTGTGTGATGAGTGAATGATGAAATGAACTCCAAGTCTATCCAATATATATCCATCTGTGAGGGTGTGTGACACATATGTTGGGCTCCAAGCCTACATTACAATTCTGGCTGACCTTGCACATAATTGGAATAAATTCAAAATAAATGTTCTACTCATCCGATCAAGATGATCTTTAAATCGATCTTGCACCTCTCCGAAAGAGGAATCCAATAAAAATATTGGCATCATCATCTGAGTAGTACAACATGGAGTTTGGACCTAGTTGCCCAAAATTAACACTCCCTCTCAGCTAGGGAGAATTCCATCCCCCTGTGCCATCCAAACATTGTGCGTCATCCTGTCGTAACTTGCTTTGTTGGCTTCTTTATTTCAAATGGTGAGTCACAAAGACATCACTCTGGGTTGACTCGAAGTCGGCTCAGAGGTCTGAAACCTCTATAGGACTCAAAGGAGTCTCATACTAACCCAAAGTCAGCTCAGAGGTCTGAAACCTCTATAGGACTCAAAGGAGTCTCATACTAACCCGAAGTCAACTCAGAGGTCTGAAACCTCTATAGGACTCAAAGGAGTCTCATACTAACCCGAGGTTAGTTTAACTGACCCAAGTCAGTTGGAGGTCCAAAACCTCACTTGGACTAAAAAAGAGTCATATACTAACCCGAAGTTAGTTTAATTGACCCGAAGTCAGTTGGAGGTCTGAAACCTCACTAGACTTGATCCCAGATCAAGTCGTTGGACACGTGCCATCCTAGACATAGAGAGTACAGCAATCTCTGATGCATGCATCGGTCTTGCTATCGATCTCTATCCACATTTCCCTCCTCATTGGCCAAGATGAGAGTTACTTCCCATGAGTCCGGGACTCCATGGGTAGGATGCATACGGGGCACAGATCAAAGAGAGGTGAACCAACTCAATATCTTCACGGTGGGGCAAAAGCACACCAACAAGGTGCGACAAGTCTAGCCCTATGGTTGCTTATAGCTCCAAGAAGCTATCCCCAAAGCCCCCTGGAGCTCCCAGAGCTCATCGTCCAATAGGACCCTCAGAATAGGGTCATTCCACAATTCCAAGATTCTCACGGAAGGTTAGGAACTTGACCTTCCCCAAGGGCTTTCTGAGAATATCTGCGACCTACTCATCAGTTCCTATATGATCAAGCCTTACGGCGCCTCGCTATACCATATCCCGGATAAAATGGTACCTAATATCAACATGCTTGGATCGATCGTGGAACACGGGATTCTCTGACAAACGAATCCCCCTCTAGTTATCACAAAGGATAACAGTGGTATCTAGCACATGCCCAAACAGCTAACTGAAGAGCTTTCGCAACCAAATAGCTTCACAATAGGCCATACACGCTACAATGTATTCAGCCTCAACGGTGCTCAAAGCCACCGACTTCTGCATCCTGCTCATCCAAGATATTGAAGCAAACCCAAGTGTGAAGCAGCATCCAGATGTGCTTTTGCGATGCACCACACTACTAGCCCAATCGGCATCAGTATATCCACGGAGTCTCAAACTCCTGGCAGTGTATCTCAGCCCATGGTCTATCGTACCCCAGAGATATCTCAAGAGTTTCTTGGCACCAACATAGTGAATGTGATGAGGATCAACCATGTGTTGACTCAAAATGTTCACTACAAAACATACGTCCGGACGAGTGTTCACTAAGAACATCAGGGCCCCTACGAGTTGTCAATACTTGGTAGGATTTGCTAGCACAAGCCTAGTAGCGTTTCCACTCAACTTCTTAAAGTTGAGCTCCATCAGTGTCTACACGAACTTACAGTCCACCATTCCAAATCTTTCCAGCAGCTTCACAATGTATTTTCCTTGAGAGAGGAAAATCTCGCCGGGTCTCTGCCAGACCTCCAAGCCTAGGAAGTAATGCATCAGTCCTAGGTCTTTCATCTCGAACTCAGAAGCAAGCTCCGATGAATGAGAGGGTCAGCACCTATCAGGAAGAGAACCAAAATGAAAGGCTTTTCTCTATTAACCTTGAACTAAAGGTTCGGATCAACATTACTTCGAATGAAGCCCAGCTTCATCAAGTAGCTATCTATCCTCTCGTACCAAGCCCTGGGGGCTTGCTTCAACCCATAGAGGGATTTCTTCAACCTGCATACATGAGAGTCTCTATCCTAAACTTTGAACCCTAGAGGTTGCTCCACATACACTTCTTCCTTTATCGAACCATGCTGAAAAGCGGTCTTCACATCCATCTGATGAAGACTCCATCCTTGCGTGGCAGCAAGGGCAATAATAGATCGGATGGTGGTATAGCGGGCCACAAGTGCAAATATATCATCATAGGCTATGCCTTCCTTTTGAGAGAAGCGTCGGGCAACAAATCTTGCCTTGAAATTTTCAGCACAACCATCAGATCCATGCTTGATCTTGTAGAGCCATTTCAAGGTGATAACAGCTTTGTCCTCTGGTCTCGAAACCACATCCCAGACATCATTCTTCATAATGGACTTGTACTCTTCGTGCACAGCACCCTTCCAGACTTGATGCTTTATGGCTTCTTCAAATGATCCAGGCTCAGATTGTACGATTGTACTCATGGCTGCTAGATACCCTTGGTATCTCTTCGGCTTCTTGCTTTCACGGAATGTCTCCCTTGGGGCCATATGTCTCTCGGCATCCTCGAGAGTATCCCTGAACCATGAGGGTCTTCTCTTCATTGAAGGAGGTGGATCAATAGGGTCCATCGGTCCTTCAACATCGGGCTTCATCTCATCCTTCAGCTCTTCCTGCTTCCCTAATCTTACATCATGGTCTTCCTCAGAGCTCGAAAGATTTATCACTTTCCTAAGGGAAGCATCTTCATCGTAGGTGACATTGTGGCATATCTTCACTTCTTTTTCGGTACAACCCTGACATACACCTTCATGATCATTTTTTAATTCGGGCATCCCCATCACTACCTTCCTTGCTTCGGGAAGGGCTTTGTAATGAAGGTGTCCAAACCTCCAGTGCCATAATTCGGTATGACGAATTGTATCACATGTCATAGTCCCCAATGGACTTCTTCCAGCCTGGTAGACTGTATCAACTCTAAAGCCAATAGTAAGAGCTTCCTCGAGACTCTTCTTCCAGATGTGTACCTTTCCATCGACGAATGCCACCTTGAAACCTTTGTCTTCCATGGCCGAAATAGACACAAGGTTCTTCTTCAAATCAGGTACATACAATACATCTTGCAAATGGAGGACTTGACCTTGAGATAGATGGAGGGTCACAGTCCATGTTCCTTTCACGGGTTAGGTGACATTATCTCCAAGGATAATTTTCATATTAGTATCCTTCTCAATCAAATCAGAAAGAGCTTATTTAAACCCAATGAGGTGCCTTGAAGCACCACTATCAATCAACCAGACATCCAAGGTGTCGGGTGGAGATGCAGCAGAGAGGGTAGATACAAGTATGAATTCATTTCTTTTATCGTCAACAACATTAGATTCCTCATACCTGGAATTTCTTGACCTTTTGAAGGGTTGCCCATTTCCATTACGACCAGAGGGAGCCTTCCTCTTTCCTCTGAACCTGTTGTTCCTTTGATTGCCATTCCCCCTGTTGTTGTTGTCATCATCGCCGGGAGAATCCCTTCTATTAGGGCATTCTCTAGCATAGTGGCCAAACTTGTTACATGTGTAACATCTTCCTTTCTTTCCTTTGGCCCCTGCTCTTCCATGGTTCCTTGGACCACCATTGTTCTTCTTCTTAGCATGAGCGGTGAAGGCAGCATTACCTTCATTTTCATATTCCATCATTCTTGTCTCCTCTTGAGTGCATCTCGACAATACTTCATCAAAGTCAGGAATCACATTATTATTGAGAATGGTAGTAATGAATACATGTCATTTAGAGGGGAGACCTCCAAGTATAATGAGAACCATTTCTCGATCAGCTATTGTTTCCCCAATGGCGAGAAGGTTATTCTTGATTTCAGTCAACTTCAGAAAATAGGATTGAACGGATTCATCCCTACCTTTCTTGAGATTCTTCAATTGGTTCTTAAAGAAAAGAACTTAATTTGCATTGTTAGCCCTGAACATATTGACCAACTTATCATACATCTCCTTAGATGTGCCCAACTCAGAGATGTAAGCAACCAGACTTTTGTGGATGGAATTCCGGATAATCAGCTTCGCTTTGATTTCCCCTTTTCTATACTTTGATTTTGTGGCAGCAGGAGCAGATGATGGAGGCTCTTGGATTTTTCCCTGCACATAGTCCATGACATCTTGATCTTCCAAGACCAAGTCCAAAGACATCTTCCTAGCATGAGAGTCAGACTTGCCAATCAACTTATCATCAGCTTTGAAGCCATTATAATTTGAGGTACCCATGGGTCCTTGACAAATGCTACTTCTTCGATGATTGCTCTTAACACAAACTTGGGCTTTGTCTTCACCTTAACTCTAATACCATGTAAATTTTCGAAGATGTTCTATGCTTGATGCAACTTTACTTTAAACCCGATACCAAATAGAAATCACATAAACATGAAAGTGAAATGCTGATAGAACATACCAATAGATCGACGAAAGACAAGCCAAAAATACACTTAACTTGATCGGCAAAATATGTGTTGTGGTGCGTTGCGGTGGTCAACAGGATGCTTCAACCAACAAAGTCTCCTCACGATCAACCAACCAGAAGTGTCACACAACCCTCAAGACAGCCCCACAATAGTCAACCCAAAGTCAACGAAAGTCAACATTGTCCAGTCAACATTCAACACAGAACAACAACAGCAAAAGTCAACGCAGCAAGTCAAAGGTCAACATCTAGCCTCGATTTTTGTGCCAATGAATGCAAACTACAAAAATCAGAATTTTGGTGGAGTTTGAGGTCTAATGGACCAAGCGTTGACCAAAGTCAACGTTGGTCAAACCTGCGTTGAAACCCTAGACAGATCCGATTGAAACCCTAGCTACTGTTCCACACGTGTGAGATGAAACGCCTCCAAAAGATGATCGAATCAATCAGAGACAAGAGGGAAGTGTGTGATGAGTGCATGATGAAATGAACTCCAAGTCTATCCAATATATATCCATCTGTGAGTGTGTGTGACACATCTGTTGGGGCTCCAAGCCTACATTACAATTCTGGCCGACCTTGCACATAAGTGGAATAAATTCAAAATAAATGTTCTGCTCATCCGATCAAGATGATCCTTGATTTGATCTTGCACCTCTCCAAAAGAGGAATCCAGTAAAAATTTTGCGATGATCATCTGAGTAGTACAACATGGAGTTTGGACCTAGTTGCCCAAAATTAACACATTTTCATCAAGCAATCATCGAATCAAAACATGAAGATAAACGACACCAGATATAGGCACTCAACTAGAGCTAAAACCCCTCTATAGGGGAAAAGCCAGTCAAACTCTTCCCCTAGCAAATTCAAATTGTGAAGACCAAGACCTTAGACCAAACTAAATGACCTTTCTCCTCCACCAAGTCCTTCCAAACTTCAATGATCAACTGCAACAACATTGCATCAATACTATATCAAAGACAGAATTTCGACCCTACTACTTTAGAATTTCGGCCCAACTTCCAGTTTGCAACTTCGACCCTCTTGCAACTTCAGAATTTCGGTCCTACAACTAATTCTGAAATTTCAGCCCCCAACTTCAGTCCAGAAACCCTTGCAGACTTCACATGTGTGAGAGAGATGCCCATAAAACTTCAATTTTCTTCTTTCTTTTATTAAGTCTTCTTCCCCTACACTTTGGTCTCCTTTTCATCCTCTTTCTCTATGAAGATCGAACTTCAGTGAGTGAGTCTCCAAATGAATCGAGATTCCTTTATTGATAAAGCTTCCATGAGGTCGAATTCCCTAAATGAGGTCGACTTGTCCTTCTTTGAGGCTGACTTGGTGCAGGAGGACTGAATGACTTATTCGACACTAAAATAAATTTATTTGTTGATGGATAAAGACCAAGAAGGGTCTTTTACATAATGACAAGGACAAGGACTCTTGACATAAACCATAGAAGCTTGCAATGGAGGCTTTGACCTATTAACCATTGACCCAAGCATGAAACCCATGCTTTAATAAGTCAATTTCTTTTAAAATAAAATTTATTTTTCTTTCTTTTAACAAATACATTACATCATGACTCAAATACAACTATGAAGACCAACACTAGTTACATCTTTCAACACTAAGAAGGGAATCACAGTGGATTGTGGATAGATTACAAGGATTGCATGATATCGAGGACCTTACCTTTGGTAAGAAACTCAAGATCTTGGATATGGTGGCCAAAACTAGAATGTGTACCATTATGATCACAATCTAGATTGCAGTAACTTTGATTTCCAGATACTCCATAGTTTCTTCACCAACATCAGAGAACATCATATGAGCATTGTAAAAGCTAGCATAAAAAATATTTTGTCTTGATTTTAGGTGATGATGATGTCATTTGCAAGTACTTGCAATCAAAGGTGTTGCCTATTTGGAGGAAGGGCGAGTTGTTTCATCCACTTCTCATGAATTCTTAGGAAGATTGATTGAGCTCAACCTTAAATGGTTCAAAAGACAGCTAATTGTAAGAGAGCTAAACTCAATGGGGTCGCAGGTCACACATTATGCCAACAAGGGTAAGAACCAAAAGGGAAGGAAGCAAATGTCCATCACAACAAGAAGGGAGGACAACTAGTCACTGGCGAGGAATTGGTAAAGGAAAAGATTTCTTGCAGTCAAAGGGTGCTAAGGACAAAAGAATAGATGAAACTGTGGAGTGTGGGGTCAATGTGATACCCAAACATGTCAACTGATGAGGAACCGATAAAATAAGAAAGAGCTAGTGAAGCACTGTCCTCATCATCTACAAATACCATAACATAGGAGGATGACGGAAGCAGTGACACCCAGGATTGGATGGGTGAGCTAAATAGATACAAAGAAGCTAAAGATTTGCAAGAGATTGCAAGAGACCTCTTAGAAATATATGAAAAACTCAAGAGGCTAAAGGGCACAATATTGAAGAAGCATAGTGAGCTTGGAGAATGGAGGATTATGAATGCAAGGTTAGTTGTCAAGCTTTTTAGCATTAAGGAGTAGTTAAGACACTTGAGAAGGCAACAACAGAAGCATGCCCATGAGTTGTTTTTAGCAAGCGCAGAAGGTGAGACATTCAACAACCCTCTTTAGAGGTACATAACCAAGGCTTGCAACACATGGAGTTCACAATTGCAAGGGAATAAAAATGTTAGTAATGAGCAACCTTGTACATTATTGCTCAACCAGCATAGAGAAAAGACAATGGATGGATGGTAGGAGGAAGCACGGATACAAGCTTGCAAGTTGTTTCAACAGGATCTCAAGTATATCGAGATGCAAAAATAGGAGTTATGGCATAGTGGCATCTTAGTTATAATCACAGTAGCTCAGCGTCAGCATGGTGGTATGTTTCAGGGATTGTTGATGACTGGTGGGGGAGACACTCTCTGCGAAGTTAGGGACCTTAGAGTTGTTATGGTGGCAGTTGACATCTACTATGACAAAGGTCCCCGGCAGTTAGACTGGAGGGAGATTAGGAGTTCGTACTTTATCAAATGGTAAACTTATGGGAGATTAATTCTAGCTAGGGGTACAATGCAATTGGAGTGTTCAGACACGGAAGCTAGATTCCCTATTTGGCAGTGGGATCCAAGTGGATTAATCGTTCGTATGGCAAAGCTTGACCAAGTAGGGGAGCACAATTGGAAGGCAGGAGGCACAGGAATTGATAGTATCCTATTGATGTGGCATTAGTTTCGCAAAGCCTTCCTCAAATTCATTTGGGATCAAGGAATTGGTCCTAGTATACAAATTTTGGATTCCATCTTATCACGCCACAGGGATTCTTCAGGTTCATTTAGGATCCTGGTATTGATGCTAGAATTGCTTGCGTTCAAGCAATTTCGAGAAGGGAGGACTGTAATGTCCCTTATTCCAAACATTGAAAAGGAATATTAAAAGTGACTCAAGAAAAATAAATATTATAAGTCACTTTAATAAAAGAAGGAAAAGACCCATGGTATTTAGAACAGTGTTGTGGGAACCATCCTCCTCCCCCCCCCCCCCCAAGCGATTCAAAAGCCAGATTCACGTCTCGTGCGGAACTGCTAACCCCCAGTTCAAAAGCCAGATTTGCATCTTGTGTGAAACCGCAAGCAAAACCACAGAGCCTCGTTTCAAAAGCCAGATTTGCCTCCTGTGCGGAGCTGCGGTTTTGAAAATCGGAAGTGCAATTCTGCCAAAAATTTACGATTCCTGGACTTTTGGAATTATGACGGTTCTGACACAATTCCGCACGTTTGAATTGCAATCCCACCACTGTTCCAAAAACCGCTTCCATGGTTCCGCCCAACTTTTTTTTCGGAATTTTCGAACCGCTATGTGAGAAACCATGCTTCCCAAACAATCCCAAGGTGCTCCCTTGATGCTCCCTAGACACTTGCGAGATGCTCCCTAATGGTAATGTTAAATACTTAAAGTAAAAATGACATTCTCCCTTATCTTTCATTTTCATCCTTTTACTTAAATTTTAACATTACCATGAAATGACTTAGGATGTTTGAGAGTGGTTCCAAGTTCCAACCTGATCAGACTCCATTTGGAGAAAATAGAATTTCATATCCCATTCAAAATTCAACATACAATAGTTTTCAAGATCAATTGGATTATGGAATTTCACTAGATTATATTGTGTATGAGGGTGTGTGATTGGAATTTAATCAAGAGCACCAAGCCCTATATGTATCCCAGTGTTGGTGTTGTTGATTGTTGAACTCCTTTGTCATGGTTGTTGAAAAATGTGTAACTAGGTTCGGTCTTCGTAAGTATGAAATGTATTTTTAATTCTTGTAAATTATGAAATGAAAGAAAAATTATTATTATTTTGGAGCATGGGTTTCATGCTCAAGGTCTTTTATTTTATAGGTCAAGCACCCATTGAGTGCTTCTAGGATTTGTCTTAGGTAAAGAAGTCAAAAGAGTCATTGTCATAAGTTGAAGACCCCACTGGGCACATTGTAACTAGTAAAGAAAATTATTTTTGTCTTTAAAAGTGTCGGAATACCCTCCAAGACAAAGTTGGCCTAAAAGGAAGAGACACGTCCACTTTGAAGAGCCTATATATAGAGGAGAACTCGTCCTCCTTGAGACACACTCACTCATCAATCATTCTAGCGAAGGAAGAGGAAGGAGAAGGCAGCGAAGAAGAGGAAGGACGAAGGAGATTTGTTTTTGGGCTAATTCTCTCTCTCATGTGCTAAAGAGGACTAGGGTCTCTGCAGCAGACCTAGAGCATCCATCTACAAGTTAGATCTTGGAGAAAAGGAGGCAATCAAGCGAAGGTCACCAAGGGTCTCTCTCAAACTCCAGGAGTCAGGGAAAGGCAAGCAAAGGTAAGAGGAGGGCTCTAGAAGAAGATTGAAGTTCCCACGTGTGGCAGCAACAATTGCAAGGAGGCCGAAATTTTAGATCTGCAGTAGGAGATCGAAAATCTTGCAATAGAAGGTTGAAAATGTGCTACTGGGAGAGATTTGACTAGGTTTGACTAGATCGAAGTTGGCACATCATCTGAAGAGGTTCGTCTTGGTCTTGGAGAGTACTGGTCTCAGTCTCAAAGTCATGGAATTTGTCATCTGAAGAATCTATAAGGAAGAGAAGAGATTTAAGGGTTTTCCTCTCAAGAGGAGAGGTTTTGGCCCTGGCTTGCAGCCTATATATTGTGTCATTGTTCTTCTTGTTTTGGTAGTTGTTTGATGCTTCACACACATAATAATAAGAAACAAAGCTAATGAGTAACAAGGAAACACAACCAGTTATCAAGTAAAGAGAATTAATCATAATCATTGCCCTATTGAATTCTCAACATGGTATCAGAGCTAAGGTTGGCTAAGGGCATCATGAAGATTTCCTCTTCATTGAAGAAGTTCATCAAAGAATGTTCAAAGGTAGCAAGCTATCTCAAGAAAGGCATCAAGGAAGCTTGGAGTCTCTTATTCTCTACAAAGAAAGAAGTAATTGAGGAAATGGATGAAGGTCTTTTTTCGGCACTCACTGGCACATTCCAAGATTAAAGCAATTGGGTAATTGATAGTGGTGCATCTAGGCACATGACAGATCATCACAAACAATTGAAGACTTTATCAAAAGGAAAATCTTCTTATTCAGTGGAACTTGGAGATAACAAAAGTTACCCCGTGAGATGTATTGGATTAACCTCTATAGAGCTAGAGAATGGAAGCAACAATCACCTCAACAACATCACAATTATGAAGCCAATGCATGGAATCTTATAAACCCTGGGCAGGATGATCAGCATGATACCTCTATGCCTTGTATTTGAGTAACTTCCTCTACGAATTGAGGACAAATGGGGTGAAATAGCCTATCCATCCTCGTAGGCTATAGTCCTCTATAAAAGGGAAAAAACCCTAAATGGCAAAACACCTACTATTGGGGCAAGTTTTGGGGCAGCTGGGCGAAGAAACCCAAAATTGGGGTTTGGAGTAAAGATTAATTAATCATTTAAGAAAAGGAGACCCCTCTAGGAAATCTATAAATAGAGGGGGATTGAATTCATTTTGGATCATCATTGTGGATCATCTCATTTGTCTTTTGGGAACTAGTTCTGAAGGTTTTTCTAAGACCCCTTTTCTTCTGGTCAATTTCAGTGGTGAAAGTTTCCACCCTAGTTGACACAATTCCATTCTTCTCTTCAATCTGTTCTGGCACAGGAGAGTTTTCTGGAGGACAGCGAAGTTCTTGTTGGTTTTGGCTTTGGTGATAACACAGGAAATTACACTTCTTAAAAGGAAACGAACTCTGTTTTAAAGGCAACGAAATTACCTTGGGCTCTTTCTGTTCTTGCCTTCGGACCCCTTCTAATTTGGGCAGCGAAGTATTGTGCAGGGTCTGTAATTGTTCTGAGGCCGGATAAAGAGTTTGCTGGAAGGTTGATTCTCTGAAAGATCAGTGAAGGAACAATCTGAGTCTGACGAGCCATCCAAATTGGGGAGAACATATTATAGCACTCTGAGGGATCCGGCGTCACTCTGGATTGAACGTGAGGTCAAAAAGAGGTTTCATCTGAAGTGAAGCATCTTAGTACTTACATAAGTCGGTACCTTTCCACGAAAGGAATGTCTCCTTGTGCACACACGGAACCATCTCTGCGGTTAAAACCTGAAGCTCGGGTCCTGTCAACAGAGTCGAATTTCATAAATTGAACGAGTCTCTTCCATCGACATGATAATCACAAGGCTTAGGGTCACTGCAACGGTTTTCGATTTGATATTGTGGGTTTAGGGAAGACCAGAACTGCCTGAAGGTTTCAGGTTATCAGATCAGTAGTATATTTTATTTTCTGCTGGATGATTGATATTTAGCATGAACAATAGTCATTGAGTATTAGTTTATTAAACTGTTGAACTGAAGTTTGAACAGTCTTTGTTGATACGCGGATATTCTTGATTATAATTTGTGGATCAGGTTCAGACTATCCGATGATGAACCGTTGAATTACATAGTGGGAAGTCGTATAGCGATTGCAATTGTATTTAATGGACTGTAGAGTTTATTGTAAGCAATAATTGCAGAATTGATTATTACAATTTATATATCATCGTTATCTGGTGGCATACTGTACATGAATTTTATTTGAAAACCCTGGGGTAAACTAGGGAAAAAAATTCACTAGCATACTACAATTTGACCCATAATCAGAGCTTACTGATTCTATACCAGAAGATTTTTTTCTGGATTGTTCCATAATCAGCTTACTGATTCTATAGTAGAAGAACGTTTCCATCTCCAGAAGCTAACTCAGTTTGATGTTATTAGTAAATGCTTTTGTTTGAACCAAATTCCAGCCATGGTTGGCAATTGAGAATCTCCACTTGTGTTTGGGAGAAAATCGATTGACTAGAAGGATTCCTTCAGAGTTAAGTCGGCTCCAAACCCTTGGGCTCTTGGACCTCTATACAAATCATTTCACTAGACCTCTTCCTCCAGGGAATAAAAACAGCACATCTCCAGAGCTTCTCGATGTTCCCATTAACCATCTGACAGCTAGAACCTCAATTGACCTTGGTAATCTCATTGATAAAGAGCAGCTAGATCTCAGTGAAAATTACTTAAATTTCAGATTATATCCCTTTTGGGCAAACTGAAAAACTTCAATAAGGTGATTCTTTGCAATCATCTTTTATATGGTAACATTCTCCAAGCATTGAAGAATTGCCAAAAGCTGACATTGCTTGATTTGAGTTGTAAATGACTAATAGTCTTTCTTCTGCCAACCCTTCTGGAATAGGATCTAGCCTGGCAATCAATCTCCACCTTTTAACACAACAGTGAACATCGGACCTTTCACAAGAATATTAAAATGCTTGGGGTGCTTACAAGCTTGATTCCTTTGAATGTTTCTGTCAATAATTTCTCTGGCCCACTTCCTGCAACACTCTTTTTTCAGAACATTAACAAGTACTTTCATGGGCAATGCTGAACTGTCAGTCACTTGATAGCCAAACCTGTTCTTCTCTTGGAATCCATAATTCAAGTTTCAATCCTTGTTGGAGCAACCACTGTCCCTGTCCACATTTTGTCTAGCATTATAGCATTGGCTGTGTGCATAGCATGGTATTTAGTATTTAAATAAGGCAGATGCTTTCGATAGGAGTCAATCAGAGATCATTTTTCTTCGCCCTGGACATGCATTCCTCTTTTCAGTTTAATTTTGTAAAGCAAGTGCCAAGTAGAGAGATTGTTTCTGTCCATTTTTCTTGCTGTAACTTCCTATTTGTCTTTGTTGAAAGTGTCCATCTTGTCATATAATATTTTCAGGTGCAGTGCACTTATATTAGGGACTTACTCTCTGCTGAAAAAGGGGGCAGATAGGTTATTCTACTCTCCTTCTCAATACAGATTAGAGGGTTTTATCCTGAAATATTATAGGATTTTCGGTCACCTCTCTCTCAAATTGTTAAATTTTTGTTGGTACTGTAAATCTGGTTTTGCTGAACAGAGTAGTCATTTGTACAGCGTGTTGCAGGTGGAAAAGATGGCAAAATATTCATCTCGAGACAGGAAGGAAATTCACAGCTGTCTGCCATCATTCTGACTTAAGGCTACCACATCTGGGCAGATTACATGAAACTCAAAAGTTACTTTACATGGAATCCAACTAAGCTCTTTGTGATGTCTAAATTGGACCCTATCTTTGGCTAAATTGAACAAGTTTTAAAGTACCCCTCCACTTTAAAGGACACGAATTTACATATTCTTCACTGACATAAGTCAACTTCGTTGTAGGAGCTCTGCAAAGGCAGATTAATTAAGAAAATATTTTTTAAGAAGCTCCACACAATTTACTGTTAAATTTCTGTGAGATATAAATTTTGACAGAAATTGATTAAATTTCAAGATGCTTCACAATTCAATGCAATAAGGTATTGTTTATCCCGATTTTCAGTTGGCAAAGCTCAAAGCTCAGAGATATTTGATAATGATTTTAAATAATATGCAGCAACAGTCCGTCAGAAGTGGTTCTTAATTATGAAGCAGCTCTTAAGCACACAACACAAATGTTTCTGAGAAAGCATAATGGATGCAAGATTGTTTATGTAGCTTCAAACAGTATAATGTTAAAAATTCTGTAATCGATAACGATAATTGACGAATTTGACAATACCTTGCAATCTACTTCTATTTTGATCTGTGAAGACAATTGATTCTAAATTCTAATGTATTTCTGTTCAATAGTATTCATTCTTAAGCACACTATATAAATACTGGGGACAGCGTTTAATGTTTGCAAGATCGTAAACAATGCCATATTGTTGCTGCTACAATCCCATCTGCTATATGTGTGTGCGCGTGCGCAATGTAGATAAGTTGAGAAATATATACATGAGTATTGCAGTTATATCTCCCTCCAAGATATTTTGATTCAGAAAATCGAAATGAACTACAAAAATCAATTTCATAATTAAAACGTTCAACCACAGACACGAAATCTAAAAATTGACATTTGCCATCATATTTTCATTAATCCGATTTTAATGAGACCAGATATTCTGATTCTAAGAAAAGCAGTTCTATAGACCAGTCAGGTCTCAGGGGACGTTTAAAGAAAAACATAACACAGGCAAATTTTGTGATGTGAATAAGTTAAAGGACACTCATGGCCGCGGCCGCAGATATTGCATGCATTAGTATACAGGTTTTTCTAATGTAATAAATATTTATTTATTTCAATCATTTTAAATTCTTTCCAGGCAAGCTATACAGTATGTTCCCTCGGAATAATTCAGCTTAGGAGGAAATTTGCCAAATCGAATATTAAGGGTTTAACAACTATGGCGCTTGAAATCCTTAGCTGAGATCTTCACAGGTGAATAACACCCCCAAAACGAGAATTCGAAATTGGGCATTCCGCTTAAAGCGGGAAAACTCTACTCGCCTTTTTTTTTCCTAAAAAGAGCAGAAATTGGCTCTCGCTCTTAAAAGCCTAATTTAAAACCCTAACAGGCCGCGAAGACTCCCAAAATAAGATTGCAGAAATCGAACAAACAAATTACAGGAGGAAACCTCTGCTCACCAGAAAAGCTAATGAAAAATGCCGAAAATACAGCTCATGTGCAAGAACCGACTATGGCTTTATTCCAGAACCGCCTTTGCACCCACCGCTTTCAGTTTCTCGACAAGCTGCTCTCCATCCTCCTTACTAAGTCCCTGTTTCAAAACCGCTGGGGCTTTCTCTACAAGCTCCTTGGCCTCCTTGAGTCCGAGGTCCGTAAAAGCCCGAACCTCCTTGATAACCTTGATCTTGGCCGCGGCGTCAAAGCTCTCCAGCCGGAGGTTATATGCGGTCTTTTCAGGCTTGCTGGCCTCCTCCTTTGAGGGCTTAGCCGAGGCGCCGCCCATGGCCGCCGCTATGCTCGCCGCACCGGGCTTGAGGGCGGCCATAGGAGGCAATTCTTTGATGCTGAGTCTTTTCATCAAAATGTCGGAGAGATCAGAGACCTCCAGAAGCGTGAGGTCGGCTATCTCGTCGACGAGCCTGAAGACTCTGTCGGTGGGAGGCCTGCGGTGCTCTGTGGGATCGAAGGTCGCGGGATCGTAGTCAGCTGGGAGCTTTCTCTGGTCGATTTCTACTTCTTCTTCTGCCACTGCTGCATTCGCTGAAGCGGATGTGTAGTTTTTCTGTCCATGCCATTGCCATGGTCTAAGTCGTGTAAAGGTATAATGCAAGGTTTGAGGTTTGAGAATTTTCATGAGTGATGCAGAGGCCAACACTCCGCTTGCAATGTGTGATATTGAAATGCTTTCCAATCACCTAAAATCGATTTACAGAACTGGGAAGTTTAGTTACAACCTACAGAAAACAAACCAAAACCAGGAGTGAATGAGCGGAGAAATGCAGTGCGTTCAGTTTTTCGGGGAAGGTATGAATTTCACATGGCATTTAAATTAGTAACAGAATGCACAGTTTTTTTTTGTATATTTCTAAATAATATGAACTCCTTACCGTGAAGGTATTTTCTAGATCCCACGGCTGAAATATATTCTCCAAATGTTTCAAACATAAATTTGAAATATTAGTCTTAAAAAAAAAATGTGTGATATTTTTGTTTTTATTAAATGAATGAATGATATCTTAATGTTTGTTTATGAGATTAAAAATAGTTTATGGGATTCTAATTTTCTTGTTTTTCGTTTTTTGTATTCAATTTTTTTCTTATTCAAATTGATGATGAGTTGGTTAGTTTAAGCTTCTAAGTTCCTTCGCTAAAAAGACAATACCAAGGGATCAATGCTAACATATTGTCATAAGTGTCTCCAATGCTTTTGAAAGCATCACATTCTAAAATGAAATGTTTTTTTTCTGATTCCACTACCCGAGAAGTGCAAAAAGTACACACTCGTTCTTCTCAAGCTTCTTTAAGTCTTTTCCAATGTCATGTTTCGCACTGAAGTTAATGCGAGTTAATTCTTAATTGAGCAATGAGAATCTTTGCTCTCCACTAAATGCTAGCTCCAATGTAATATTTTTTGTTGGAAATCACAAGTGGGGTTAAATTCCTCAACATAGTACTTCTTCTTTCTCCCCAACTCTTTTCTCCATATATGCTTACGAAACTTCTCCATAACAAAATTCTTTAACTCCTTGTTATTTGAAGGACAAGCATTGAGGTAGATATCTCATTTTTGCATTCATTTGTTGTTTTATCTCATCCATGTTTTCTTTCTTTCACTCGTGCCTTCGTCAAAGATAACTTTAAGCCATCTACCTACTCCCAATTACTCAATTCTTTTTAGATATCTTATAAGACGCACCATAGCAATTGCTTTGATGGTAGTTGTTCATGTTTCACTCAACATTATCTCATAAGGGACCAAACTTTTTATTTTGAACTTGCTTGTGATCAAGCATTTTTTGTATTTTCTGAATTTGTTCCATTTTGATGCGCGGGTACTGCTAACCCATAATTCACACCCATATAGTATCACTGGACAAACTAAGAGTCCAAGAAGTACTTTAGTAGTTTTCCAATCCCATAACTTTGTCTCTCTACATCTATTTTGAAGAGCATATAATGTTTCCTACCCTCCTAAAATTCTCTTCTTTCTGCAATCCTCCCAATTAAGCTTGTTGTTGAAATCAATCCCGAGGTACTTGTACTCAGTTACTTCTTCAAGAATGTTACCCTCAAAGAAGTTAACTCAACTTCCTTTTATAGAGAAAATCATTATTTTGGGCTTGTTGGTATTGACTTGCATCCCCACTGCTCTGCAAAAGTGCTCAAGGGCATATAGACGCATGTGCAATCCATGGTGCAACAACCCTCATGAAAATTCCATGTAATAAAGTTAAAATAATAACCACGCTTGATGGGACACTTATTCCAAGCTAAATGTTGGGCAAGACATCCTAGTGGGTGTTCACTTCGGTTATTATGGCTAAAAGAAATTGGCAAAGGCAATGTCAAAGGCTTTGGAGAGGCAAAATGGCATTTTTGGCACATTTATTTATAAAAGTAATGGAAATTGGGAGAAAAGGGAGATGAAAAGTCACAGGTTGCATGTGAGGAAGAAAATGAAGAAAATAGAGGCCTATAAAAAGGCTTTTGAGGATCAATTGGTACCCTTTGTCAGTGCATTTTTTGAGCTCTCTCATTATTCTCTCTCTTTCTCTCTCACACTCTTAAACACTTCGATTTTTTGGAGCACTTTGGCATTGGAGCAAGAAATGCAAGAGAGAAAGAAGCATGAGGAAGCAAGCAAGAAGGAGCAGAAATCAAGCAGCTACAACAAGATTCTTTGCAGGTCAAATAGAGTTGATACAATGAGAGATGGAAGGTTGTTGGACACTACGGATAGGAGGGGTGATGAGTATAGGTACCATCATAGTTTTGGTTCAGATAGACATCATGATCGTCATCGGTATCATCCTTATAGGAGGAGTGACAGGGGATACATGACAGATGAATTTAAGAAAGCAAACGCACTTTCTTTCGATGGGGACTTGAAGAAACCAGAAGAAGTGGAAGCTTGGATACTTGGGATGAAGAAGTTCTTTGAGTTGCATGAGTACTCAGATAATATGAAGGTTAGGTTTGTTATCTTCAGCCTTGGAGGTAAAGCAGACATCTGGTGGGAAGATGTGAAGCGGGTTAGAAACATAATGACAAATGATTTGAGTTGGCATGAGTTCAAAAGACTTTTCAGGAAGAAATACTTTTCAGAGAGGTATTGCGACAACCAGGCCAAAGAATTTTATGAGCTAAACATGGGTTCAATGACAGAAGAAGAGTATGACAAAGTTCTTAGAGCTATTGAGGTGTGTGCCATATCTTGAGGATGAGAAGGCTAAGTTCAACGTTTTTTCAGTGGTTTTCCAATAACATTCAGAGATCAGATTGAGTGTGATGAGCCTCATACACTTGATGAAGTCATTGGGAATTTGAAGCATTGTTGTGAACAGTAAAAGCACAAGAATGAGTCTCGGCAAGGATGGAAAGAGAAGGACAAAGGTAAAGGTAAATGGCAACCAAAAAGAGCAAGGCCTTATAATGCAGATGAGAAAGAAAATGTGGCACCACAAAAGAGGTTTAATGCAGCTGGACATGAGGGACATAGGCCACATCAACAACATGGAGGTAATGGTATGGGATGGTTGGAGTGTTGGACATGCGGTGAGGAGCATCTTAAGAGAGATTGTCCACAAAATCAGGAAGGTAGGCCTAAGATATACAGTGCATAGGAGGCACATACTGTTGGGGATGTTGGGTAGAGAATTCCTCGTATTTATGCAACCGTGGACAACAAGCAGGCAGATCACCAGGCTTCTATCATTGAGATGGAAGGTAAGCTCTGTGATCAAGCTATTTCTATTTTGATTGACCCTGGACCTAATTATAACTATGTTAGTCCTTACTTGGTGGATAAGTGTGGTTTGAGTAAGGAAATGCATGCAAAATCTTGGTTAGTGGAGTTGGCCACAGGTACGAAGAAAAGAGTTCATTGTTGGGTAAGAGATTGTGCATTTGAGTTAAATGGTATGCCTAGAGCAGCACACTTGAACATATTGCCATTGGAATCATACATTATGCTATTGGGTATGGATTGGTTATATATGCACAAGACCAAAGTGGATTGTTATGACAAAGCTATTGAATGCGTGGATGACAATGGGGAACCAAGATTCCTACAAGGAAAGAAGAAAACCACATCAGTTAGGATGGTGACAGCTATGCAGGCCAAGCACAGTCGCAGGAAAGGGTGTATGTTATTTGTTGTTCTAATCTCTAGTGACAAATGTAAGGAAGTTGAGGATGCAGATGTGTTGAATAGGTATCCAGTTTTGCAGCAGTTTTAGGATGTGTTTCCAACAAATATTTCAAAGCCGCCACCTCATAGGGAAGTAGAATTTTCTATTTAGTTGGTGCTAGGGGCAACTCCATCATCAAAATCACCTTACAGGATGTGCACACCTAAGTTGGTAGAGTTAAAGTTGTAGCTGAAAGAAATCCTTGACAAGGGGTACATTAGACCAAGTGTATCGCCATGGGGTGCACCAGTATTGTTCGTGAAGAAAAAGGATGGTACTTTTAGACTATGCATTGACTACAGGTAGTTGAACAAAGTGACCATCAAGAATAGGTACCCACTACCAAGGATCGACGATTTGTTTGATCAGTTGAAGGGAGCGACAATGTTCTCTAAGATCAACTTGAGATCTAGATATCATCAGGTACACATTAAAGTGTTGGAAAGTTGAACTAGGTTCGGTCTTCATATTGACTATGTAATTATGTATTTATGTAATGAAGAAGACAAAGATAATCAAATTTATTTTTATTATGCTTGCTTCATGGGTTTCATGAGCAAGGTTTTTATTATAGGTCAAAAGACTTCTTCTTGATGTCTTTTAGGGATTTGTCATCTTGTCATAAATGTACTAATTAAGAGTCATGTATATGAAGAGTCAAGTCAAAGAAGTATGCCTCAAGACCTTGTCATATTAAGCTTGAAGACATGGCTCATAATGTTGCTAAAGATCAGCGTTGGAATACTCTTTAAAACAACCTTTAATACGCTCTACAAGTTGGCCTATAAACAATGCTCAAGTCGACCTCATTACCAATAGACATGTCGGCTCAATTTCAGACAGGGTCAACTATATATACCCCTGTATATTGCGCAGAAAAGGACAAATAACAATCTTGGACTCCTCTGTGATTTTCATATCAGATTCTGTGATTTAGTGCGGGTCTTCAAGTCTGTAATAAATGCGAGTTCAAGACTGTGTTTTATGCGAAGGAGGGAGACGAAGTATCATATATATATATATATATGAAGATATATGACTGTGTTAACGAACAGAATTATAGGACTATATTTAGTGCGAAGTTGCAGGATTATGTGAAGATTACAGGACTATACTAAGTGTGAAGTATAATCAGTATGTTCAGCAAAGTTAAGTAAAGGCGCAATGTTAAGTTAAAGTGAAATATGTGCATAGGACTGTCCACGACAAGGAGTTGATATCTGAGTAAGGATCACACACATCTGGAGAAGGGAAATATAGTGAGAGACCTAGCTTTCCAGTCTTGGTGCATAACGGTGTAGGACGGTGCAAGAAATAATGATTAGCTCAAGGAGTCCATGAAGAAGCAGTGACAAGGTCTTCGAGGCATACAAAGGTCAAGGGTTTGTGTCATGGTCATGGTACTTGTCATCTGAAAGTCTATAAGAATAATTTATTGTGGGTTTTCCTCTCCAAGAGGGAGAGGTTTTGACCCTAGCTTGAAGAGCCTAAATTTGTGTCTCTTGTGTCTTTGGTAATTGACTTGATGAAAGACATAACAAGCTAAGAAGATAAGACATAAGTAAAAGAAGTAAGTTGACAAGTAATTATCAAGAAGAGAATTTGAATTAAACATTGCCCTACCTAATTCTCGACATGGTATCAGAGCTAAGGTGCTGAAGACAAGGGATACTTGACAAGGAGACACTCAAGGATCAAAAGAAGCAAGAATCAAAGTCTAAAGTCTACATTGAAAAGTCAAATCAGTTTGCAAGGATTCAATATCATTCAAAGGATTCACTCATCAACGAGATAATCTTTGTCATCAAAGATTTATGACATTGAAGACATTGTTGGAAGATACATCATCAAGTGCCATTCAACAATATCCAACACTTTTGAATACATCGTCATTCTGAAGACATTCTTTATCATCAAGGATCCAAGGTCACCAACATTGGAGATTTCAATCTAAGAGGGAGTTCCTACCATCATATTCATCATCATCAAGGAAGTTGATAGAAGGAGGAAGTCACTCTACTCAAGTAAGTATCTCTATGACTTCATCCAAATCTGTCAAAATGACTTATTGCAAAGAGAGCAACAAATTGTTTGGGTTATCAAACTTTAGTGCATGGAAGAAGAGGACGGATTTGAATCTAATCGAAGATGAAGTCATGGGCTACATCAAAGGATCCATAATTCAACCCTCAAAAGAAGATGCTCCAGCTCATGCCAAGTAAATGAAAGGAGAAATCAGAGCCTAGAGGATTCTCATAGAATCCATTAAGGACTCACTCATACCCTATGTATCAAAACTGGAAACTACAAAAGAAATATAAGAAAAATTGGTGGAGCTATTCTCTGTGAGTGTTGTAGGAGAAGCAATCTCTCTGAGACAAGAACTATACAAGATGAAATTGTCAAGAGAGGAAGGAATCATATTTTATGAGGATTTATGAAATAAGAGACCAACTGCAGGAATTGGGAGAAGTAATGTCTGATAGTGAGATGACTACAATGGTGTTGAATGCTCTACCAGAAGAATGGGGAAACTTCACTTCAAGCTTATATAGGAAGAAAGAAGCAACATCATTCCAGAATCTATCGTCTCTATGTAAAATAGAGGAAACAATATTGAAAGCCAAAGTTCATACAAGATCAAGTGAAGGGAATCAAGCCTTTGCAGCCATGTCCAGGAAGAAAGGAAGATTCAGTAAATTTGGTCCTCAAAATAAAAGGAAAAATATGGACAAGGTACGATGTTTTGAATGTAATGAACTTGGGCATTATAAAATGGATTGTCCTAAATCTGGAAAGTACAAGAGGAAAAAGGAAGAATCCCATGTCACAGATGAAAGGGGAGAACCTGATGCAAAGAAATCTAAGAAAGAAGAAGTGAAAGATTTATACTATGATTGAGATCATCTTCCTCTTTAAGTGATTTCTGTCGATTGTAAAATAGTATGTTAGGAAGAATTGTACATTAATTGCATCATGATAGAAGCATGGAAGGAGCACTTGTCATAGGAAGATGTACGCAATACAACTATGGAAGAAGTGGCTCCTGGAAACCTCACTGATAACAACATTGATGGAAGGCAATCATCAAGATCAAGGGTCATTAGGATATGATGACATATTGATGAAGCAGGTAAAGGGAATGAAGTTATTCATTCTAAAGAAATTGTTGCACGATGACTCAAAAAGAAAAAGATGAGGTAAATATATTTATACGCTAACACTGGATGCTATGGAGTCATGTCATATGGTTGCAGGTGATGGACTTCTACCTTTAGAAGTGTGATCAGAGAAAGGAGGATCTCTTCCGTTACATAGGTTGTCACTAACAGATGAAATCAACATAATATGTCCTCATATAGAATATGAGGTGGTTACATACAAACAAGGAACTGGATACTGGAAGTTCCTAGGAATGAAGATGTGTGGAGAAAGAAAGGAAGAGATCATGAAGTGCAACCATGTCAAGAGGCGGTTATCATTTGAAAACCAAGAAGATGTGACTAGGAGATCTCCTGGGAAGATATGTGGACTTTGATAGAAGTACGGTAAACAAGAAGACCCTTGACAATACATATCTTTTAAGAGATGTATCAATATGAATAAAGGATGTCGATGCCTACATGAAGATGTCATGGTGAAAGATCATCACCGAGGTAACTTTTGATTTAAAAGTACTTATGTATATGTTATATGGATAAGTTTATGTTGGGATCATGTGGAAGGATGTAAGATCCTTGGGAGATGGTTGAAGGAAAGCAACATGGCATAAAGATGGAGTAGATGAGAAAGACTGATGAATCATTTTCTGGTGGATGATATGACTCATGGATGAAAGTGATGGATGATCTATGCCCTGTGAAGCCAATGTTGAAGATTCATCAATATCGAAATCCATGACATCGAGGGAGGAATTCTTCATGAACAATTGGGCGTCTCACCATTGCTGTTGTAAGTCCCTGGTTAAGAGGGAGCCTAGTGGTAAGTTTCTTACTTGGAAGAAACTTGAAGTATGTCCTTCCCGAATCAAAAGGAAGTGACGAATATGATTCTCTAAATACATGTGTCATGCACTAGACTAGGACTAAAAACCCTAAGTCTTAGTGAAGGCCATGAGGAGAGAATCGATAGACACATCATTCTGGTCTTCACCTCGAAGACACAATGGAGGATTGGGTAATCATCTGGCATCCGATACTCTTTGAGAATGAGATAGGGTATCCAAGATAAGAGTAGTTGGGGACCGATATTCTTTGAGGGTTGGCTACCCAAGAGAATAATAGTCCAAGAAGGTCATACTCTGGGAACACCTGGGCGGAGTATGTACCTTAGAGAGACAATGAATATGGTGTCTATAAGTCATGTGTCTCGCCAAGATTGCAGCCCATTGTCTCGTTGAGAGATGGGGCTGTTAGTCAAGGCCTTGCACTACGACAATGTTGGTTGATATGATGCTATACGGATGCGATTACTAATCTAATTCTTCTTATGAGATTCTTCAAATTGAAAGTAACCATGTACCATTATGAATACCTCCCTAGTTAAGAGGGAGAGTTGGAAAGTGTAACTAGGTTCGGTCTTCATATTGACTATGTAATTATGTATTTATGTAATGAAGAAGACAAAGATAATAAAATGTATTTTTATTATGCTTGTTTCATGGGTTTCATGAGCAAGGTTTTTAATATAGGTCAAAAGACTTCTTCTTGATGTCTTTTAGTGATTTGTCATCTTGTCATAAATGTACTAATTAAGAGTCATGAATATGAAGAGTCAAGTCAAAGAAGTATGGCTCAAGAAATTGTCATATTAAGCTTGAAGACATGGCTCATAATGTTGCTAAATATCAGCGTTGGAATAATCTTCAAAACATCCTTTAATACGCTCTACAAGTCGGCCTATAAACAGTGCTCAAGTTGACCTCATTACCAATAGACAAGTTGGCTCAATTTCAGACAAGGTCAACTACATATACCCCTATATATTGCGTAGAAAAGGACACATAACAATCTCAGACTCCTCTGTGATTTTCGGATCAAATTATGTGATTTAGTGCAGATCTTCAAGTCTGTAATAAATGCGAGTTCAGGACTGTGTTTTATGCGAAAGGGGGAGACGAAGTATCATATATATATATATATATGATTGTGTTAATGAACGAAATTACAAGACTATATTTAGTGCGAAGTTGCATGATTATGCGAAGATTACAGGACTATACTAAGTGTGAAGTACAATCAATATGTTCAGCAAAGTTAATTAAAGGTGCAATGTTAAGTTAAGGTGAAATATGTGCATAGGACTGTCCACAACAAGGAGCTGATATCTTAGTAAGGATCACACACATCTGGAGAAGGGAAGTACAGTGAGAGACCTAGCTTTCTAGTCTTGATGCAGAACGGTGCAAAAAATAATGATCAGCTCAAGGATTCCATGAAGAAGGAGTGACAAGGTCTTTGAGGCATACAAATTTCAAGGGTCTATGTCATGGTCATGGTACTAGCCATCTGAAATTCTATAAGAAGAATTTATTGTGGGTTTTCCTCTCCAAGAGGGAGAGGTTTTGACCCTAGCTTGAAGAGCCTAAATTTGTGTCTCTTGTGTTTTTGGTAATTGACTTGATGAAAGACACAACAAGCTAAGAAGAGAAGACATAAGTAAAAGAAGTAAGCTCACAAGTAATTATCAAGAAGAGAATTTGAATTAGACACTGCCCTACCTAATTCTCGACAAAGAGCAGGACATCTACAAGACCACATTCATGACCAGGTACAGGCATTATGAGTTTGTTGTTCCATTCAATTTGACTAATGCCCCAGGTACATTTGTGTGTCTGATGAACAATGTGTTGCATCCTTATTTGGATAAGTTTGTGATTGTTTTTGTTGATGATATATTGGTGTATTCTAAAAATGAGGAAGACCATGTCGAGCATTGGCAGCAATGTTGAGGTTGTTGAGAGAACATCGGTTGTATGTTAAGCTTAGCAAATGAAACTTATTCCAAACTGAGGTACACTACTCGGGACATGTTGTCTCCAAGCAGGGTATTGCAGTAGATCCAGATAAGATAAGGGCCATCATGGAGTGGATAGCTACTAAGAATGTAGATGAGGTGAGATCATTCATGGGATTGGCAAGTTATTACAGGAGGTTCACCAAAAACTTCTCACAGATTGTTTATCCTATTACATCATTGCAGAGGAAAGGTAAGAAATTTGATTGGACAGAGGAGTGTGAGACTAGTTTTGAGCATCTTAAGCGGTTGTTGACACATGCTCCAGTGTTAAAGATTGTGGATCCGGACAAGGAGTTTGTAGTGTGTACAGATGCTTGCAAGAGAGGACTTGGTGGGGTCCTTATGCAGGATGGACATGTGGTGTGCTATGAGTCGCGAAAGCTAAACGAGCACGAGTAGAACTACTCGACACATGTTCTTGAGATAACAACGATCATTCATGCACTAAAGATGTGGAGGAATTATCTTCTTGGCAGACGGTTTGTATTAATGAGCGACCACATTGGGTTGAGGTACTTATTTGACCAACCAAATTAGAATTCCAAGTAAGCTAGACAGTTGGGCACGATCAACGCGTTTGACTTTGAGATTAGGTACATCAAGGGAAAGGAGAATAGGGTCGCAGATGCTCTTAGCAGATGAGCATAGTAAATCACATAGCAACTATGAACTCTTATGGGACAAACTTACACGATAGGATATTGCAGGCAAGTCAGCAGGATCACAGGTATATGGAGGTTGTGCACAAGTTGCAACAGAGTAAAGGTATAGGTACAAGTATAGGTGTTGGTACAGGTACATATATTAGTGTTGGTACATGTACAGGCACATGTGGTTGTACAAGTATAGGTACATTTGGTTGTACAGGTACAGGTATAGGTACACATGTACAGGATTTGGACTATCGTATCACGGCAGATGGATTGGTTAGATTTAGAGACAAGATATATGTACCAGACAACAGTGAGATTAAGAAGGTGACATTGAGGGAGTTTCATGTGAAACCATATTTGGGTCACTCAGGCTACCAGAAAACATTGGTTGTAGTAAAGAGGTTCTACTATTGGTCGAATCTAAAGAAGGATGTGGCAGAGTTTGTAGCCATATGCTTGGATTATCAGATGGTTAAGGAAGAGTGTAAACATCCAGGTGGATTACTACAACCTATTGCGATACCATAGTGGAAATGGGAGGTCATTTCCATGGACTTCATCACAGGTTTTACTAAGACAGTTAGATAGCATGATTCCATCATGGTTGTTGTGGAAAGGTTAACAAAGTTTGCACATTTCATACATGTGAAGACTACATACTTAGCTAGCAATGTAGCACAGGTGTTCATCAGAGACATAGTCAGTTTGCATGGTGTTTAAAAGAAGATTGTGTTCGACATGGACGCAAAGTTCACTTCCAAGTTTTGGAAGGAGTTGATTGTAGGTTTTGGCTACGAGTTGGCCTTAAACACAACTAATCATTCACAGGCATATGGACAGACTAAGAGGGTCAAAAGGATATTGGAGGATATGTTGATGTTGTATGTGATGCATCAGCAGCGGAAGTGGGAAGAGTATCTTCCAATGGTAGAGTTCACTTACAACAACAGGTATCAGGATTCATTGAAGATGATTCCATTTGAGGCTATGTATGGGAGGAGTTGCAACACTCCCATTAGTTGGAGTGTTCCAGTTAACAGGGTACTGATTGGACCAAAGATTTTGGCATAAATGGAACAGGAAATGTAGATGATCAAGAGGAACTTGAAAGCAGCGCAGGATAAGCAGAAGAGTTATGTATACAGGAACAGGTTGTTCAAGGAGTTTCAAGTTGGGGATGATGTGTACTCATGCATCAAGCCCAAGAAGATCTCCTTATGGATTAGATCGCGTGCCAAGTTGGCACCACGGTTTTGTGGACCCTTCGGGATCGTTCAGAGGATCAGACCAATGGCCTATCAACTTGCACTTCCTTCCATAGTGAAAGTCCATGATGTTTTTCATATATCTTTGCTTAAGAAGTATGTAAATTTGTTGATCATGTGATTGACTGGTATGTATTGCAGACGGAACCCGATGGAGAATTCCAGCTAGAGCCTTAGTGTATATTTCAGAAAAATGTGTTCATTCTCCGGAACCGAGCAATAGAGAAATTTAAAGTGAAATGGAAGCACTTTGGGCCTGATGAAGCTACATGGGAGATGGTGGATCAGATGTGGGCCATGTATCCTTCCTTGTTTGTCGGTTGAGGCAAAGCAGTTTTGATGTGATGTTAGTTTTGTTTATCACATGTTTCGGTGATGTTTTGGTATATGTTTTTATGTGATGGTTGGATGTATGAACATATGTATATGGATGTAAATACCGCCATGAGCTAAGTTATAAAGCTCCAATAAGCAATATGGTGTCATGTCATTTTAGTTGTCATGTTGTTATGAGGTCATGTTGGTTTGATTTTCAGCAGGGTGATCATTGTAAATACTTCATCGAGCTATGTTATAAATCTCCATATGCAGTATGGTTGTTTTTCAGCGGTTTTGCTGAAGTATATGTGTGGTTGAACACTGAGGACAGTGTCCCCCAAGGAGGAGGGTTCTGTAACAACCCTGGTGAAAATTCCATGTAATAAAGTTAAAAATAATAACCACGGTTGATGGGACACTTATTCCAAGTTGAATGTTCGGCAAGGAATCGTAGTGAGTGTTCACTTCAATTATTAAGGCTAATGGAAATTGACAAAGGAAATGGAAAAAAACTTTGGAGAGGTAAAATGGCATTTTTGGGACATTTATTTATGAAAATAATGGAAATTGGGAGAAAAGAGAGATGAAAGGTCACACGTTGCACGTGAGGAGGAAAATGAAGGAAAATAATGGAAAATGAACAAAATAGAGGCGTCATCTATAAAAAGGCTTATGAGGATCAATTAGTACCTTATGTCAGTGCAATTTTGGAGCTCTCTCATTATTCTCTCTCTCTCTCTCTCTCTTGGACACTTCGAGTTTTTGGAGCACTTTGGCAATGGAGCAAGAAAGGAAAGAGAGCAAGAAGCAGGAGGAAGCAAGCAAGGAGGAGTAGGAATCAAGCAACTACAACAAGATTATTTGCAAGTATTGATTTGCATGTACGATTTCCTTGCTAGATTTGGCATGCATCGTATTGCATGTGGTTCTTTATTGTCTTGGCACGAGTCTTTTCCATGTGTGAAAGTGTATTCAGCATATCCTTGCCATCTCCGGATAGCCATGGTGTTGTGGAGTTCTCATGTTTGTTTTAGATGGATTGTCAAATGGATTCGAAGCTGAGTGAGGTGTATCTCCGAATGATTATGGAATCGGTTCATGTGTTGCCTCGGTTTAGGGCTTAGAAATCCAGGTTTGGATTGCGGCAAAATACTGAGAGGTAGTTTGCTCTCCATTTAGGCCTAGGAATCCTAAGTTTGGGATATATAGTAAAGCCTGGAGAGTATGTCTTGGTTTAGGACATAGTGACCCCTGAATCAGACCATGGGTTGCGGTAAATCCTGAGAGACTAGGAGACAGGAAAATTCCTCACGGTTTAGGCAGAGAGAATCCGATGATATCCGTGCTTGTGTTGGCCTAGTGATTGCGTGTAGAACATGGTAAAGCTTGGTTTATAATTGATGAGGGTGAGGTGGTTTAGCCTCGGGATGCCTTGGTTGATTCTTTCAGTTTGAGTCTCGCATTCATGCTTGGAATATGTCATGGGGGTGATTGGCTGAAGAGAGATTTAGCTCAACCAATCTATGGTCAGGTGGAACGTGCAAGTCCCATCTCCAGTTTGTTTTTTACACTCATTAATGAGAAGCTCATTCCTTTGGTATTTTATGTATAATTTCACTAGCTATTATGTGGATTATATTATTGTTTTATCCATGGTATTTATGTTGTCATTATGATGGTTATAAGCACATATTTTATCAGTGATGATGTATGGATATATCCATATTTTTACTTGTAAATGAATGCCTAATGTATCTGTGGTCAAATAGATTGTATTGCAACTTATCATACAAGGGAGCAATGCTTCTTAACGATTCTCATATAAGTATGAGACCCCTATGTTTAAATCTGTTATTTACACTTGTAGATGCAATTTTTGTGACATGTGTTGAAGAAATGCCTGTCATGGATAGGGGGGTCCAGATGAGTTCTTGATGATGTGATTGCTTTCATACATTTGTTTTAATGTTATTTATCATCTCCTAAAGTTTCATGAAGTTCTGGGCAGTGACATGGGCTTTGGAGCTAAAAAGGTGGCACAAATCCCAGACTTGCAGGCACAAAACAGACCAATTGGAGCACTAGCCGTATGCTTGATGTGTTGTGCCTGCGCCTATACGCTCCTAGCCACTACCTTGCCTTGGCATGCCTGTGACTATGGTCCAAAAGGGTCAAAAAGTCAATCTCCCTCAGGGGTCAGGGGTCTGGAAGTTTGGGTTACCTCGTAGGGATGTTGTTGATGCTGTGTAAGGTGTGTTTTTCTTATTTCCGTCAGTTCCACTTCCTTAAGGTCATCTAGGAGGTTGAATCTCATATTAGTAGCCTCTTGTCATATGTTTACCCTAGTTGGCCGGTTACTTGGGTAGATGTGGGAAGAGGGTGTTACACATGGTTTGATTTTGCAATCAATACAAGGTCATCAGCATACAAAAGAAGCTTTATCACAAACTCCCCCAACCAAATATTATCGCCACCTTGCAAATTTAGCCACTCTTCGAGTTTATCAATATATAAACCAAAAGGAGTAGGGGATAAATGGCAGCCTTGCTTGACTCTAATGTTACTTCTAAAGCTTTCTGAAATTATTGTTGAAGTTCTAATTTTGACTTTCACCTCTTCGTAGAGCCTATGGACAACAATTCTATAATGAAAAGTGTTGAGAAATCTATAGGGTTGTGATTACATTGATTTCTCTTTCTTTGATAATTGCTTATGATGTATTTTTATTTTTCTTACTTATTAGCTTCTTCAGTTATTATTATGTTTTTATATCATCAAACAACTACCCAAAACAAGAAGAACAAAAACACAAAATATAGGTTGCAAGTCAGGGAAAACCTCTCCACTTGAGAGGAAAACCCGTAAATATCTTCTCTTCCTTATAGATCCTTCAATTGACGAATTCAAAGACCTCTAGACCAAAACCAATACCCTCCAAGACCAAGTCCAACCTTTCCAGATAATGTTCTTTCCTTGTCCAGGACAAACCTAGTCAAATCTCTTCCAGTAGCACAACTTCAACCCCCAACTGCAAAATTTCGGCCTCCACTACAAACCTGAAATTTCTGGCCCTCCTACAGTTGTTGTTGCCACATGTGTGAGCTTTGTTTCCCTTCCAAGGCTTCCTTAGACGTTCACTTTCCTTTCTCTTTCTTCTAGAGCTTGTGGATGACTTCTTGTGACCTTCGCTTGACCTTATTTCCTTCCCTTCTTCAAGATCAAACTTGCAGAAGAAAACCCTAGATTTGTTGCAGAAACCCTAGCCTTCCTTCGTACGTGTGAGAGAGAAATAGCCCAAAAACAAGCCTTCTTTGTCCTCTTGTTGCAAAAACCCTAGCTTTCCTTTGCACGTGTGAGAGAGAAATAGCCCCAAAACAAGTCTTCTTTGTCCTCTTCCTTCTTCGATGCATTATTATTCTTCCTCCTTTGCTTGGATGAGAGATAGATGAATGTACTTCAAGGAGTGTTGGGCCTCAAATATGCCCAATTTTCCACTATATATTACTGCCATTCATAACCTAAATTTCGACACCTTTACACTCATTTCACACCATAATTCCATCACTTGTCGCCAATTCATGACTTACGCCTCATGGTTGATTATCATTAGTTTTTTTAGCTTTTCTATGATTAGCGATGATTTAGTCATGATTTTATAATGACCATTTTTCTAAGTTCATTTTTTCACAGGGTTCCATTGTCGAAATTCTCCACAAGCCAGTTAAACTAGTTACTGCAAGTAGAGTACAGAAATGTCCAATTCGGAGTTTCGACATCCCGACACACTTCCAGGGAAAACCGAGGGAGGTTATTGACCAAAATAATGTTTTAATACCTTCCCATGAATTGGATTGCATCCAGGTCACACATGTGGGTCCCTAGGAGTTGATTAACAAATATGCTCAAAATGTGCGCAGTTTCCAAACTGCCAAGTTTGACCTCGATTTGTGTGCATCTCGAGGTGAATCTAGCAAATCTAAGAAAATGGTTTTGTTAACAATATAACCAATTATGTATATCCAAAATGGTTTCTTTAGATTCAAATTATTCTAAAAGTTATGCGCGGGTCTTGGAGGCAGTTTCGTAAAAAATGATTGTCTTTTCAGAATTCTAGAACCTTGCAAAAAGAGCCAGACAACCAATTTTGGGCACGATTTTCGAGGATATGGATTTGAATGAGACAAATACAAGCGAGGTTTTTGTTACAAATATAACAAGTTAGGTTTCTTCCAAACCGTTTTCCAAAATTCTCCATGGTTAGGAATATATGCCAATCTCTTTGTGGTCAGTTTGTTAAAATTGTTCAATTTTCCAGAATTGAGGAAAATGACAAATTTGCCTTGTAAATCTTATAAATGGCTTAGCCATGGTTTGTATTGTAAGCTTGGGAAGTTTTTGAAGGAGGAGGAAGATAATGTGTGAACACGAGACAAATGATTGAAGGAATGTATGATTTGAATCTTACTCCAAACAATTTTCCAAAATTCTCCATGGTTAGGAATATATGCCAATCTCTTTGTGGTCAGTTTGTTAAAATTGTTCAATTTTCCAGAATTGAGGAAAATGACAAATTCGCCTTGTAAATCTTATAAATGGCTCAGCCATGGTTTTATTGTAAGCTTGGGAAGTTTTTGAAGGAGGAGGAAGAAAATGTGCGAACACGAAACAAATGATTGAAGGAACTTATGATTTGAATCTTAATACAATTTGACTTCACCATGAATTATTTGTAAATGTTATGGTTTTGCTTAATCTTTAGGCATTGATTTAGTTTAGACTTGCTCCGGGAGTGGCAAAAGCCTACCATCTCCTGGAAGTAAGTTATGTAAAACATCATAGGATAGATCTAGGTGTAGGGATTTTATTTTGAAAGCATTTGCTAATTAAATCTCATAATTATGATTCTGTACTCGACTGTAATTTATTGAAATTAAATAGATACTTTATCTCCAACTTGTTGCATACCGAAATAAATGGTGTTGATCAATGATTTTATTGCATAAATAACCCCTTTGTTACAGGTTTACGATTGGAATATTTAAAGGTGATTCTTAATTGGATAAACAAGATATCGATAACTCTATTTCTTTTAAATATGAATTGAAATCGATTATGAACCTTACTGATCCACTTTAATTTCTTGTAACATTGTGTTTTGGAAACCAAGTATTTGAAAGCAATGCAACGAGACCATTAAACATTGTTTGGAGTTGTAGTTTAGTTTTGCAATTCATTATAATTGTAATTAGTTATTAGTAGAACCATTAGTCAATGTGCTTATGTTTGAATGATTTATTGAGTTTGATTAAAGTAATCTAAGGATAAAATAGTTTCTTATTTTGTAGTCTTTTAGATCTGAAATCATCTCAATAAGAATCTTGGTTTACTTAGTTTCTTTTGAAGCAATTGCAGAGTGGTGACAGAGGTTAGCTTGAATGCTTATTTGATTTGTTTTATGCATCCCGGGAACTAGATTAGTTGAAGTATTGTTTGTTCATTGCCTTAGTTTAAGATCATTTGAATGCGAGTGAATTTTATTGGGATTAAGATTTAGCATAAGTTTTATTAATTTAAGATTCTTGTATTTAGATGAGATAGATCTTATTATTTAGATTGAGATTTCCATTACTTAGATTGAAATAAATATCGTTTAAATAGTAATTTGCATTGCTTGGATTGTGATTAATATTGCTCAGATGTAGATTTGTTAGGTCCCTATATTACTAATGTAGTCCCTTATTGTTGTTAGTGTAGCCCCTTTATTGTTATTGTTGTACCCTTGTAACCCCCATATTTTTATTATTGTGCCCTTACATTATTATTGTTAGGTCGACTAGGATTATATTGTGACCCCATGGACTCCTATATATAGAAAGGAGGTTTTGTCATTTGTATCATCCAAGAATTGTTCATTTATGTAATGTAAAGGAGGTTTCCCCCTCGAAGTGGGTTATTTCTAAGGCGTTGATCTCTCTTTTCTTCTATTTTTGGAGTTAGTTTCATAACAATTGGTATCAGAGCTTTGGATTCCAGGGTTTCGCTGCTTCAAAAAGGTCGTCATGGAATTTTCGCTATAATTTTTTTTTTCTACGAGGTTTCAAACACTAAAACAAAAAACCCATTTCGAAGAAATCTGGAGGAAATTCGTGTAAAAATTTCATATATTGGTTCACAATATTTTCGGAGATATAATCTAGGGAAGTTAGCGTTTTTGCAAGCTCCTGAATTTCATCTAAAAGAGGTGACCTTGGGAAAATTGTCATAACTCTCTCTCTTAGCATCAGATTTGAATTCTGTAAAAAATCGCCAAAAACACACGGACTTTAGTTTCATGTGTATCAATTTCAGATTTGAAGGATGAAAAAGTGACACGTGGCATGCCGTACAAGTTCGCTCCACTGAACCTGTCCATAATTAGGTCATTGTGGGTGATTGGTCATAAATTTTCCTTGAACAATCCAAATCAGGTCAGACCTGTGGCATTGGAAAGAATATTTAGAGGCCTACTATAGGACCGAAGGTAAAATATCAGGGATCCGAAATTACAGAGATACATCGGTTTCAATATCGAGCTCCTCAAAATAAAGAAAAAGGTGTGTATTTTTTTCTTTCGAATTACATAAGTCTTATTTGAAAAATCAGCTTGAAGTGATTCCAAGGGCATATTGAAGCATAGATATCAATATTGGGTTTTAAAATGCCCCTAAAAATAATTCAACACCCATTAAGCCCTCAGAACACTCTACTATGACTCATGAAGAGGAAGAAGTGCAACATGATATATCAAAATTACAAGAGAAAGTGCACCAAATTTCGCTCTCGCAAAGAGCAACAAAAAATGAAATGGAAGTTTTGAAGAAAGACGTGGAAGCTAAGATGGATGGTTTGAAGAATGGCATGGAATATATGGAAGAAAAAATGGAAGACATGAAGAATGATATAAAAGCATACATGTAAGGTTTGAAGGAAAGTTTGACAAAGTTGATACAAGAAATGATTCCTAATGGCGAAAAGATAATAGAGGAAACCCATGATGAGAACAAAATACATGTTAATCGTGATTTCATAAATTCTAATGTTGGATTAAAGACCCACCATATTCCAAAGATCGATATGAGGAAGTTTGATGGCAAGTATCTTGTAACATGGATACTACAGATGGAGCAATATTTTGATCTCAATAATGTGCAAAACACACAAATGGTACGCATTGCAACTTTATATTTAGAACAAAATACATTTTTATGGTATCGATGGCTTTGCTCCCGTAAAAAAATTGTCACTTGGTCAATTTTTATGGAGGAAATGGTAGCACATTATGAGGATACAAAGAGCAACACCTTCTTTAGCCAATTGATAAATCTTAAACAAAAGGGTTCAGTGGTGGAGCACATTGAGGACTTAAAAAAATTGAATATAAGGGGAACTGATATTCCAGAGGAACACAAGATTGATGTCTTCATAGGGACTTTAAAGGATAAAATCCAACATGAGGTTCACCTTTGGGAACCTTATTCATTGGAGAAGGCATTCAAGTTGGCAAGAAAAATTGAATGTAAAATTATGGCGACAAGGAACCCTACCACTCACATCTATAAAGATGGAAGTGTTGTTACTCCTAGACTTCCACAACCTAGAAGGTTGTCACCACAACAATTCGAAGAAAAAAGAGCAAAAGGGCTTTGCTACAACTATGATAGCAAATACACTAAAGGTCATAAGCGTGCTGAGAAGAAATTATTTTACATAAATTGTGAATAGGAGGAAGAAAATGAGCAAGAAGTTTCAAAAGAAGATGATATACACTAGGAACCAACCCTAGAGAACGAAGAAATGAGTCTGACCATATCGTGTAATGCATTGGCAGTAATTACCACTCCTCAAACTCTCAAGATAGAAGGACATATCAAGAAGAAAAATGTAATAGTGTTGATTGATTCGAGTAGTACCCATAATTTTATTCATTCTAAGGTAGCCAAGGAATTGAATTACTTCCTATACCCAGCACCAAAATGTCAAGTGATGGTTGCAAATGGAGGACCTATAAATTGCTCAGGAAAATGTCATAATATCAAGCTAACCATGGGGGAATATGTATTGAATAGTCCAATGTTTTCCATTCGAATGGGAGGCGTTGATGTTGTATTTACAATGGTTACAATCTTTGGGGACAACAAATTTTAATTTTCAAGAAATTTTCTTGAATTTTTTTTTCAGAAGGAAAGGAAGTTGAATTACGGGTTATCGCAGGGAAGACGGGAAAGATAATAAGCTCTAATGTCATGACAAAGCTTCTGAAGAAAGAACAACGAGGCGTAATTGCACAATTATGCTTACTAGAAGTTCCAACATCAAAAACATCTATTTCTCCAAATATCCAAAAAGTCTTGGACAATCATTCCAAGGAGTTTGAAACTCCCAAAGGACTCTCACCTATTCGTGATCATGATCATGCTATTCACTTGATTTCAGGAAGTGTTCCTCCAAACATCAGGTCTTATAAATATCCTTATGTCCAAAAGAGCGAAATTGAGCATATGATTGCATAAATGTTAGAGGTTGGTATAATTCAACCTAGTCAAAGTTCTTTCTCTGCTCCAGTAGTATTGGTGCACAAGAAGGGTGGATCATGGTGCATGTGTTTGGATTATAAGGAGCTCAATAAGATCAGTATTAAAGATAAATTTCCCATTCCTGTGATTGATGAATTATTGGATGAATTACATGGAGAAATTTATTTTACCAAGTTGGATCTTCATTCAGGATATCATCAAATTAGAATGAAGACTTAAATATATTCCGAAAACAACATTTCGAACTCATGAGGGTCATTATGAATTTTTGGTGATGCTTTTTGGCCTTACCAGTGCACCTTATACATTTCAAGGGTTGATGAATTCCATTTTCAAACCCTTCCTTAGAAAAATTGTGTTAGTATTTTTTGATGATATACTAATCTACAACAGGTCTTGGAAGGATCATGTTCAACATGTTGATAGGGTGCTCAAACTATTAGAGGAAAAACAATTATATGCAAAAACCTCCAAATGTTTATTTGGAGTACAAGAGGTGGAATATCTGGGTCATATTGTATTTCACGAGGGTGTTAAGGTAGACCCTAACAAAATTAAATCCATTAAGGAATGGAAAGTCCCCACAACCATAAAGTAGTTGCGAGGATTTCTCGGGTTAATAGGGTATTATCACAAGTTTGTTAAGAATTATGGGAGAATAGTAGCACCTATAACAACATTATTGAAGAAAAATGCATTTTCATGGACTCCTGAAGCAACTAAGGCCTTTGAACATCTTAAAGAGGCAATGTGCCTAGCACCGGTCTTAGCTACGCCAGAATTCACAAAAACCTTTATTGTGGAATGTGATGCCTCAGGAAATGGAATTGGTGCTGTTTTAATGCAAAATGGAAGACCCATTGCATTTGAAAGTCGTCCAATCAAAGGAAAGTATTTACAGAAAGCTATTTATGAGAAGTAAATGTTGGCAATACTACATGCACTAAAGAAATGGTGACCTTACCTAATGGGAAGACACTTCAAGGTAAAAACTGACCATGATAGTCTTAAATATTTTTTGGAACAAAGACTATTTTCAGAAGAGCAGCAAAAATGGGTCACAAAGATGTTGGGTTATGACTTTGAAATCATCTACAAAAGAGGGAAGCTAAATGTTGTTGCAGATGCACTCTAAAGAAAGGATGAAGAGGTGGAAGCATTGCTTTGTGCCATTTCTATTATCCAACCAGATTGGATAAACGAAGCAAAGGATGAATGGAAGAACGATGATGAAGTGTGGACACTCATTCAAAAGTTGCAGCAAGATCCTATTACATCTGATACATTTAGTTGGAAAAATGATTCCTTATGGTACAAAGATCGCTTATATATTTGTAAGAATTCCCAACAAAAACAAAATATTCTTTTGGAATTGCACACTTCTCCCTTAGGAGGACACTTGGGATTTTTAAAATCTTACCATAGGGTGAAGAAAGAAATTTGTTAGGATGACCTTAAATCTGATATTCAAAAGCTTTTGGTAGAATGTTTGGTTTGCCAGCAAAATAAAGTTGATACAATTAAGACCCCGGGTCTTCTATAGTCTTTATCCATTCCAAGTCAATGTTGGAAGGATATTTCAATGGATTTTATCACAAGTTTACCTAAGTCTGAAGGAAAGAGTGTCATCATGGTGGTAGTTGATAGACATACCAAGCATGCAGAATTTTGTGCATTATCTCATCCATTTAAAGAAAATATAGTTGCTATTGAATTTATGGAAACAATTCAAAAGCTACATGGAAATCCAAAGAATATTGTAAGCAACAAAAATCCCATTTTTACTGGAAATTTTTGGACGATTTTTTTTTTTTTTGGGTACTCAGCTAGCTCTTAGCTCATCTTATCATCCTCAATCCGATGGGAAAATTGAGATAGTGAACAAATGTTTGGAAGGATATCTTCGTTGTTTTGTATATGATAAACAAACACAATGGGTCAAGTGGTTACCTCTGACTGAATAGTGGTATAACACTTCCTTCCATACTACAACAAAAATGGCCCCATTTATGGCACTTTATGGATATTATCCACCGTCCATCACATCATCTTTAAGAGAAAATTCTAAGGTTCAAGCACTGGAAGATCACATCAAGCATCAACGACACGTTCTCCAACTCTTAAAGGATAACCTAAATTTGGCACAAAATTGAATGAAACAACAAGTAGATCAACATCGCAGTGAGTGAAGTTTTGATGTAGGAATCTGGGTATTTTTACGGCTGCAACCATACAAACAAATGTCCCTCAAGCAAGCTAAGAAGGATAATAAATTATCACCAAAGTACTATGGTCCTTACAAGGAGTTGCAAAACATTGGTACTATGGCATACAAATTGGAGCTTCCTGCTTCTTCTCGAGTGCATCCAGTTTTCCATGTTTCATGCTTAAAGAAGGTTATAGGTAACAAACTTCCAATTCAAAAAATATTGCTAGAACTTGGTGAGGAAGAAAAAAAACATATTGGAACCTGAAGCCGTCACGGAAACAAGAACTCGACAGCTACAGAATCGATCAATTTCATAGTATCTCATAAAGTGGAAGAACTTACCCACTAAATATTCCACATGGGAGGATGAGAATTTTATACAGAAGCATCGAGAGCAACTCAAGCGTTGAGGACAACACTTTTTTGAAGGAGAGGGGCATGTTAGGTCCCTATATTACTAGTGTAGTTCCTTATTTTTGTTAGTGTAGCCCCCTTATTGTTATTGTTGTACCCATATAACCTCCATATTGTTATTATTGTGCCCTTACATTATTATTGTTAGGTCGGCTAGGATTATATTGTGATCCCATGGACTCTTATATATAGAAATGAGGTTTTCTCATTTGTATCATCCAAGAATTGTTCATTTATGTAATGTCAAGGAGGTTTCCCCCTCAAAGTGGCTTATTTCTAAGGCGTTGATCTCTCTTTTCTTCTATTTTTGGAGCTAGTTTTGATAACAAGATTAGAGTTATTTTTATTTGAATTTAATTTAAGATTGATTCAATTTGGTTAACTTAATTCAAGGCATAGAGAGATGAGTGCTAGTTTAATTAATTGATAGAAGAGTGTGTACTGATCATTAACAAGGAATTTATATGCTCTGATCATAAGCTGAGCCAAAAACGCAGTACAACTCGAAGCTTACGAGCCCCGTATTGACAATTAAATGTTAATAGGTTTAATCGCTAATTAAAACTCTCAACATTTTGTCGTCGTTGTCGGGGAGTTGTATTTTGGTTCAGGTAAGATTTTTATTATAGAGTTTCAAGGGTATTGCAGGGAAATCAGAGGGCATAGAGAGTACGGTAAGACATAAGTGAAGAGCCACGCATCCACTATGGTGGGGTTGCACCAAAGTCTGATCTCTTTCGCCTATATTCGAACTTTTATTTCCTTTCCTTTATGCGGAGAAATAAAAGTAGGCCTTAGAGTATTTTGAAGCATTGTGTAAGTGCATTCATTTCCGCATTTCATGTAGTTCGTGAAGTGTGTAAATATCACAGACTTAGTAAGGCACATCTACATGAACCATAGTTAAACCTCACAAGCAACATAGGCCTTAGAATAGTCCGAAACATTCTATGAGACATTTAATTTCTCAATTGTTTCGCTTTCAATAGATTAAATAGTACTATGATTTGGATTTTTATGAGTGTGGTGAGCTTTATTTCAGCCAATATTTTTTAATTTCATTTATCTTTAGATTCCAATCTTTAACATTATACCATTTTTTGGGTGCTGTAAGAACCCCTGGGTAATAATCCATGTTGTGAGACATGGATCATCAACGATCAGGAGAAATTCAAGAATGATTAAGAGATTGAAGATTGTCCCTTGAAGTACTTTCTCAAATCCTAGTAGTAGCTATGATATCTGCCTCTCAGGAAGAGTTCATCCTGACCACATTCAAGAAATTATCTAACTTTCCACAACCAGAAAAAGATTTGGAAATCTCCCTTGATTCCTCCTGCCTATCTACCAAGGAGATCGATGAATCATGTACCAAATCCGACGAGGAGCATCCAGTTGAACCTGAGATCGAACAACTTTCACCATGTCCAGCAGCAAGCCTTGTAGACATTTCAGAGACCAATTATCCAAGTTTTACTAGCATGACCGAGGAAGAATTTCAGAGTGGTCCAAAATAAGAAATGAGACAATACCACCAGGATTACATAAAGCATTGGTTCCATATTACAATTCAGTCAAAGTACCACTCTCATCTTCAAATACTCTTTGTATCACATCTTTTAAAGCTGTTGATTGTTCATGCTCATATACCTTCTAAAGTTTATATGTTAAATCTGGGCATGATTATATCTTTGTACCTAATCCACACATGGATTCATTGGAGGTTCTCTTTCACTTGAAGGAGGACATATTTTCTTCAATGTAGTAGGAAAGTTAGTATTGTAATAAATAAATAAATGAAAATAGTAAAGAGAAAAATAAGACCTTTTGTGAAAACTAGCTTGTCTGGCGCAACTGGACAGGGACTTTCCTTGAAAACCAAGTAACTGGCGGGAAAGGTTCCCAATAAAGTTTGTAAATTTGTATAAGTTATTCAAATCATGTATCTTTTAAGTTATTATGTTTGTACTCGAGTTGGTTGATGTGGAATTCCTTAAGGCCCACCTGCTAACGAGCCTCATCCCATCGACATCAACACATTATATGGGACCAAGGTTAGGGTTAGATAAGGTACCTACGAGCCTGCATGCCTTAATGGCAGGTATCCTTGTCATCTACTAAGGAAATACATCAATGTTTCTTGGTGGATGAGTTATGTAGTCCATTCGACTCCGACAAATCTATTCATGAATAGAAGAATGTACCTAGTGCCTTGATTCCCATTGACATCAAAGGTGGGATATCTCGCATTGGTTAACAATCTCCTCAATGGTCGGTAATCCAATGATTCTTGCTTATGTTCGAAATAGACACCATTTATTCACATAAGAAAGATTGCACATGGGTGTGTAGTGGTTGAAGACTATATGGTTTTGAGATCTCGACACAGATTTGCTCCAATTTGGATTTTTGTATCAGCATTTCCATTATCATTTGCAGCAGTAGTCACCTTTCCTTAGGTGTTTGGGGACATACAACTCCTCAAGAATGGGGGAGGAGGGGACCTTCATCTTCTTTTTCAACCTTCAGTTCGTCGTTCAACAGATCCAAATCAACATCCATTGCAGCTCTAACTCTTCTTCAACAAGTCAGATCAACAGTCACATCAGCTCATCCAGTTCATCTTGCAGCACCAGGCACATCAATGACAAAGGTAAAACTTGAGGTAAATTTGGCTTATGATTCTCTAATTCAATAGAAGGTTAAAAAAGCTTAATGATTCACCACTTCTCATTCCACGCATTTCATCCTTCATAAACCATCATCCTTCTATTTCCTTCCATTCATAATGAATATACTCTGATAACAAGACCATGTAAAAGCGAAGCCTTATGGTACATTAATCAAAGAAATATCTATGGTGTCTTCTCCTTCCATGATAACAACAATTATATTCATTGGATGAAGTCAATACTACCGTGAAATGATAAAGGAAACCACATATATACATTGGTCTTATGAAGACAGAGCATGTAAGCACCCATTCACCATCTCTGTCACCACCTAATTTAATCCATCATCGCTCCCTCATCCATTCATTTCTTATCCTCAATTTATATTTCTCATTACAATCAGTGTGACATACTAAATGTGAAGAATGCTGCTCCACAAGAACCAGCACCTCCAAGTATTCAAGCAATGCTGCTCCACAAGAACTGACACCTTTAAATATCCAAGCAATGTTGTCCCACAAGAACCAACATCTACAAAACAATGTTAATAATCTGTCAATGAGCAACAGATTTGTTTGCATGAGGACATGCAAACCCTCAGGCATGGGGGGATGCTGGGCCTCAAATATGCCCAATTTTCCACTATATATTACCGCCATTCATAACCTAAATTTCGACACCTTTACACTTATTTCACACCATAATTCCATCACTTGTCGCCAATTCATGACTTACGCCTCATGGTTGATTATCATTAGTTTTCTTAGCTTTTCTATGATTAGAGATGATTTATTCATAATTTGATAATGATGGTTTTTCTAAGTTCATTTGTCGCAGGGTTCGATTGTCGAAATTATTCACAAGCCAGTTAAACTAGTTACTGCAAGTAGAGTACGGAAATGTCCAATTTGGAGTTTCGACATCCTGACACGCTTCTGGGGAAAATCGAGGGACTTTATTGACCAAAATAATGTTTTAATACCTTCCCATGCTTTGGATTGCATCCAGGTTGCACATGTGGGTCCCTAGGAGCTGATTAACAAATCTCCTCAAAATGTACGCAGTTTCCAAACTGTCAAGTTTGGCCTCGATCTGTGTGCAACTCGAGGTGAATCTGGCAGATCTAAGAAAATGGGTTTGTCAACAATATAACCAATTATGTATATCCAAAATAGTTTCTCCAGATTCAAATTAGTCTAAAATTATACGTGGGTCTTGGAGGCAGTTTGGTAAAAAATAACTGTTTTTTTTTAGAATTCTAGAACCTTACAAAAAGAGTGAGACAACCAACTTTGGGCACGATTTTCGAGGAGATGGATTTGAATGAGACAAATCCAAGAGAGTTTTTTGATGAAAATATAACAAATTAAGCTCCCTAACCGTTTTCCAAAATTATCCATGATTAGGAAGATATGTCAATCTCTTTGAGGTTAGTTTGTTAAAATTGTTCAATTTTCCAGAATTGAGGAAAATGACTAATTCGCCTTGTAAATCTTATAAATGGCTCAGCCATGGTTTGTATTGTAAGCTTGGGAAGTTTTTGAAGGAGGAGGAAGGAAATGTGTGAACATGAGACAAATGATTGAAGGAATGTATGTAAATGAACTTATGATTTGAATCTTAATACAATTTGACTTTGCCATGAATTCTTTGTAAATGTTATAGTTTTGCTTAAACTTTAGGCATTGATTTAGTTTAGAATTGCTTTGGGAGTGGAAAAGGCCTACCATCTCCTAGAAGTAAGTTCTGTAAAACATCATATGATAGATCTAGGTGTAGGGATTTTATTTTGAAATCATTTGCTAATTAAATCTCATAATTACGATTATGTACTCAAGGCTGTAATTTATTGAAATTAAATGGATACTTCATCTCCAACTCATTGCATACCAAAATGAATGGTGTTTATCAATGATTTTATTGCATGAATAACCCCTTTTTTACAGGTTTATGATTGGAATATTTAAAGGTGCTTCTTAATTGGATAAACAAGAGATCGATAACTCCATTTCTTTTAAATATGAACTGAAATCGATTATGTACCTTACTGATCCACTATAATTTCTTGTAACATTGTGTTTTGGAAAACAAGTATTTGAAAGCAATGCAACGAGACCATTGAATCATTGTTTGGAGTTGTAGTTTAGTTTTGCAATTCATTATAACTGTAATTAGTTATTAGTAGAACCATTAGTCGATGTGCTTATGTTTGAATGATTTCTTGAGTTTGATTAAAGTAATCTAAGGATAAAATAATTTCTTATTTTGCAGTCTTTTAGATCTGAAATCATGTCAATTAGAATCTTGGTTTATTTAGTTTCTTTTGAAGCAATTGCAGAGTGGTGACAGAGGTTAGTTTGAATGCTTATTTGATTTGTTTTATGCATCTCGGAAACTACATTAGTTGAAGTCTTGTTTGTTCATTTCCAGTTTAAGATCATTTGAATGAGAGTGAATTTGATTGGGATTAAGATTTACCATAAGTTTGTATCATTTTAATTTAATGTTGTTTGATTTAAGATTCTTGTATTTAGATTAGATAGACCTTAGCATTTAGATTGAGATCTCCATTACTTAGATTGAAATTAATATCAATTAAATAGTAATTTGCATTGCTTCGATTGTGATTATTATTGCTCAAATGTAGATTAGAGTTATTTTTATTTGAATTTAATTTAAGATTGATTCAATTTGGTTCATTTAATTCAAGGCAGAGAGAGATGATTGCTAGTTTACTTAATTGATACAATACTATGTACTTAACGACCATTAACAAGGAATTTATATGCTCTGATCATAAGCTGACCCAAAAATGCAGTGCAACTCGAAGCTTACGAGCCCCAGATTGACAATTAAATATTAAAAGGTTTAATCGCTAATTAAAACTCTCAACATTTTGGTGTCGTTGCCAGGGAGTTGTATTTTGGCTCAGGTAAGATTTTTATTACAGAGTTTCAAGGGTATTGTAGGGCAGTCAGAGGGTGGAGAGAGTACGGTAAGGCATGAGTGAAGAGCCACACATCCACTATGGTGGGATTGCTCCAAATTCTGATCGCTTTTGCTTATTTTCAAAGTTTTATTTCCTTTCCTTTATGCGTAGAAATAGAAGTAGGCCTTAGAGTATTCTGAAACATTATGTAACTGATTTCATTTCTGCATTTCATGTAATTTACAAAGTGTTTAAATCTCACAGACTTAGTAAGGTACATCTACAAGAACCATAGCTAATCCTCACAAGCAGCATAGGCCTTAGAATTGTCTGAAACATTTTGCGAGACATTTAATTTCCGAATTGTTTCACTTTCAATAGATTAAATAATACTCTCATCCGACTTTTTATGAGTGTGGTGAGCATTATTTGAACCAATATTTTTTAATTTCATTTATCTTCAGATTCCAATCTTTAACGTTATATCATTTTTTGGGTGTTGTAAGAACCCCGGGGTACTAATCCACATTGCGAGACAAGGATCATCAACTAACAAGAGAAATTCAAGAATGATTCAGAGCTTGAGGAATGTCCCTCGAAGTACTTTCTCAAATCTTAGCAGTAGCTGGGATATTTGCCTCTCATGAAGAGTTCACCCTGACCACATTCAAGAAATTATCTATCTCTCCACAACCAGAAAAAGATTGGAAGTCTCCCTTGATTCCTCCTGCCTATCTACCAAGGAGATCGATGAATCATGTACCAAATCCAATGGGGAGCATCCAATTGAACCTAAGATCGAAGATATTTGACCATGTCCAACAACAAGCCTTATAGGCATTTCAGAGACCAATTATCCAAGTTTGCCTGCCATGATCGAGGAAGACTTTCAGAGTGGTCCAAAAGAAAAAATGAGCCAATACCACCAGGATTACATCGAGCATTGGTTTCAGATTACAATTCAGTCAAAGTTCCACTTTCATATTCAAACACTCTTTGTATCACATCTTTCAAAGCTGCTGATTGTTCATGCTCATATACCTTCTAAATTTTATATGTTAAATCTAGGCATGATTATATCTTTGTACCTGATCCGCACATGGCTTCATTGCAAGTTCTCTTTCACTTGAAGGAGGACATATTTTCTTCAATGTAGTAGGAAAGTTAGTATTGTAATAAATAAATAAATGAAAATAGTAAAGAGAAAAAAGTCCTTTTGTGAAAACCAGCTTGTTTGGCGCAACTGGACATGGACTTTGCTTGAAAACCAAGTAACTGGTAGGCAAGGTTCCCAATAAATTTTGTAAATTTATATAAGTTCTTCAAATTAGGTATATTTTAAGTTATTATGTTTGTACTCGAGTTGGTTGATGTGGGATTCCTTATGGCCCACCTGGCAATGAGCCTTGTCCCATCGACATCAACACATTATCTGGGACCAAGGTTAGGGTTAGATAAGGTACTTGGGAGCCTGCATGCCTTAATGGAAGGTATCCTTGTCATCTACTAAGGAAATACATCGATGTTTCTTGGTGGATGAATTCTATAGTCCATTCGACTCCAACAAATATATTCATGGCTAGTAGAATGTACCTAGTGCCTCGATTCCCATTGAAATCAAAGGTGGGATATCTCGCATTAGTTAACGATCTCCTAAATGGTCGGTAATCCAATGATTCTTTCTTATGTTCGACATCGACACCATTTATTCACATAAGAAAGATTGCACATGGGTGTGCAGCGGTCGAAGACTATATGGTTTTGAGATCTCGACACAGATTTGCAGCAATTTGGATTTTTGTATCAACACTTCCATTATCATTTGCAACAACAATCACCTTTCCTTAGTTGTTTGAGGACATACAACTCCTTAGGCATGGGGGAGAAGGGGACCTTCATCTTTTTTTTTCAACCTTCAGTTCATCCTTCAACAGATCCAAATCAACATCCATTGCAACTCTAACTCTTCTTCAAAAAGTCATATCAATAGTCACATCAGCTCATCCAGTTCATCTTGCAACACCAGGTACATCAATGACAAAGGTACAACTTGAGGTAAATTTGGCTTATGATTCTCTAATTCAATAGAAGGTTAAAGAAGCTTCATGATTCACCACTTCTCATTCCATGCATTTCATCCTTCATAAACCATTATCCTTCTATTTCCTTCCATTCATTGTGAATATACTTTGATAACAAGAACATGTAAAAGCGAAGCCTTATGGTACATTAATCAAAGAAATATTTATGGTGTCTTCTCCTTCTATGATAACAACAATTCTATTCATTGGATGAAGTCACTAATACCGTGAAATGATAAAGGAAACCACATATATACATTGGTCTTACGAAGACAAAGTATGCAACCACCCATTCACCATCTCCATCACCACCTCATTTCATCCATCATCTCTCCCTCATCCATTCATTTCTTGTCCTCAATTTATATTGCTCAGTAAAATTAGTGTGACATACTAAATGTGAAGAATTCTGCTCTAAAAGAACCAACACCTCCAATTATTGAAGCAGTGCTACTCCACAAGAACCAACACCTTTAAATATCCAAACAATGTTGTCCCACAAGAACCAACATCTACAAAACAATGTTAAGAATCTGTCAATGAGCAAGAGATTTGTTTGCATGAGGACATGCAAACCCTCATGCATGGGGGGATGTTGGACCTCAAATATGCCGAATTTTCCACTATATATTACCACCATTCATAACCTAAATTCCAACTCCTTTACACTCATTTCACACCATAATTCCATCACTTGTCGCTAATTCATGACTTACGCCTTGTGGTTGATTATCATTAGTTTTCTTAGCTTTTATATGATTAGAGATTATTTAGTCATGATTTTCTAATGATGTTTTTTCTAAGTTCATTTGTCGCAGGGTTCCATTGTCGAAATTCTTCACAAGCCAGTTAAACTAGTTACCACAAGTAGAGTACGTAAATGTCCAATTTGGAGTTTCGACATCTCGACACGCTTCTGGGTAAAACTGAGGGAGATTATTGACCAAAATAATGTTTTAATACCTTCCCATGCATTGGATTGCATCCAAGTTGCATATGTGGGTCCCTAGGTGCTGATTAACAAATCTTCTCAAAATGTGCGCAATTTCCAAACTGGCAAGTTTGACCTCGATCTCTGTGCAGTTCGAGGTGAATGTGGAAAATATAAGCAAATGGGTTTGTTAATAATATAACTAATTATGTATATCCAAAACTATTTCTCCAGATTCAAATTAGTCTAAAAGTTATACGCGGTTCTTGGAGGCAGTTTGGTAAAAAATGATTGTTTTTTCAGAATTCTAGAACCTTGCAAAAAGAGCGAGACATCCAAATTTGGGCACAATTTTCAAGGAGATAGATTTGAATGAGACAAATCCAAGACATTTTTTTGTTTCAAATATAAGAAATTGAGCTCCCTCCAAACCGTTTTCCAAAATTCTCCATGGTTAGGAAGATATGCCAATCTCTTTGAGGTCAGTTTGTTAAAATTGTTCAATTTTCGAGAATTGAGGAAATGACTAATTCGCCTTGTAAATCTTGTAAATGGCTTGGCCATGGTTTGTATTGTAAGCTTAGGAATTTTTTGAAGGAGGAGGAAGACAATGTGTGAACATGAGACAAATGATTGAAGGAATGTATGTAAATGAACTTATGATTTGAATCTTAATACAATTTGACTTTGCCATGAATTCTTTGTAAATGTTATGGTTTTGCTTAATCTTTAGGCATTGATTTAGTTTAGATTTGCTGCGGGAGTGGAAAAGGCCTACCATCTCTTGCAAGTAAGTTATGTAAAACATCATAGGATAGATCTAGGTGTAGGGATTTTATTTTGAAAGCATTTGCTAATTAAATCTCATAATTACGATTATGTACTCAAGACTATAATTTATTGAAATTAAATAGATACTTCATCTCCAACTCGTTGCATACCGAAATGAATGGTGTTGATCAATGATTTTATTGCATGAATGACCCCTTTGTTACAGGTTTACGATTGGAATATTTAAAGGTGCTTCTTAATTGGATAAACAAGAGATCGATAACTCCATTTCTTTTAAATATGAACTGAAATCGATTATGTACCTTACTGATCCACTATAATTTCTTGTAACATTGTGTTTTGGCAACCAAGTATTTGAAAGCAATGCAACGAGACCATTGAATCATTGTTTGGAATTGTAGTTTAGTTTTGCAATTCATTATAATTGTAATTAGTTATTAGTAGAACCATTAGTCAATGTGCTTATGTTTGAATGATTTCTTGAGTTTGATTAAAGTAATCTAAGGATAAGATAGTTTCTTATTTTGCAGTCTTTTAGATCTGAAATCATGTCAATTAGAATCTTGGTTTACTTAGTTTCTTTTGAAGCAATTGCAGAGTGGTGACATAGGTTAGTTTGAATGCTTATTTGATTTGTTTTATGCATCCCGGGAACTAGATTAGTTGAAGTCTTGTTTGTTCATTGCCTTTGTTTAAGATCATTTGAATGAGAGAGAATTTGATTGGGATTAAGATTTAGCATAAGATTGGTATCATTTTAAATTAATCTTGATTGATTTAAGATTCTTGTATTTAGATTAGATAGATCTTAGTATTTAGATTGAGATTTCCATTACTTAGATTGAAATTAATATCGTTTAAATAGTAATTTGCATTGCTTGCATTGTGATTGATATTGCTCAGATGTAGATTAGAGTTATTTTTATTTGAATTTAATTTAAGATTGATTCAATTTGGTTGATTTAATTCAAGGCATAGAGAGATGAGTGCTACTTTACTTAATTGATTGAAGAGTGTGTACTTAACGATCATTAACAAGGAATTTATATGCTCTGAACATAAGCTGAGCCAAAAACGCAGTACAACTCGAAGCTTACGAGCCCCATATTGACAATTAAATATTAAGAGGTTTAATCGCTAATTAAAACTCTAAACAAGGAGATCGAGTTTCCTCCTTTATATAGGCCTCTCAAGGGTGGACGTGACTCCTAAAATTAGGCCGACTTGGTCTTGAAGGGTATTTTGACACTTTAATGACAAAAATAATTTTCTTTACAATTTGCGATGTGCCAGATGGGGTCTTCAACTTATGACAATGACTCTTTTGACTTCTTGACCTAGGTCAAACCCTAGAATCACTTAATGGGTGCTTGACTTATAAAATAAAAAACCTTGAGCATGAAACACATTCTCTAATAATAATAATAATTTTCTTTCATTTTACAATATACAAGAATCAAAAGTGCATTTCATATTTATGGAGACGGAACCTAGTTACACATTTTTCAACATTCCCTCTTAATTGTTGATTTTTGGTAGCATCAGATGTGCCCTTGGTCTCACATTTTGTGGAGAGACTTAGACACATGCATTACAAATAACTCAGAAATCGTTTTGGGAAATTCCACCCAGAAATAATTTTATAAGAAAAATAATTATTTTTAATGAGGAACTTAAGTCTAACTCATGAAATTAAAATAATTAATCAATATTAACATAAATTGTGGGTGAATCTTCTAGAAAATGCAGATCAAATGAAAATGTAATCTGAGTTGTTGATTGGAAATCTAATCTCGATTGTTGAAGTCTCAACGAGAAGACTATAAAGAAAGACTTGAGGGTCATTTGTAAACTACACCGGGGCGTATACTCAGTTGCCCAAGAAGATCGATTTTCTCACTAGTTGAAGTTCAACACGAGAAATAGATTTAGAGGGAGAGTTGCAGGGTGGAGATAGAGAGGGATCAACAAGGATTGAGTGTACAGAATCCGACAGAGAGCAGAGGAAGGACTGCATAGGAGCTGTGACATTGGATGTGCGTTGCCATTGCGCAAAGGATAACCCAGTGAGACGTAGAGGGTCTCAGAGGACCTCCAGGGTCAGAAACTCATTGAAAAGCAAGTGAGGGATTTGATTGTAAATTTATCATATTATTTCTCTTCTGTTCTGCTGGTCATTTTTTGTACAAGAGATTTTTGCTGAAGAATAATAAAATAAACCCTCATTTGCTGCACCGATTTTCCCACATTGGGTTTTTCCGGGGAGAATTTTCCAAAAATAATTATGTTATTCATGTGATTGTAGTTCTTTATATTTTGCTCAACATTTTATCTGTGAAGGCTACAAATGAATTTATTTGAATACTTACTGAAGCAATATCTATAAATAACTTGTTGCTGAATAATAAGTAAGAGAAATGATATCAGATACTGCAGTAAAATTTCATTTTATAATTTTTCACATTAACTAGGGAGGTATTCATAAATGGTACATGGACATTCTCAATCTGAAGATATCTCATAAGAAGAGTTGGATTGGTAACCCATTTCTTTAACATCATATCAACCAACATTGTCATATAGCAAGGCCTTGACTAACAACTCTATCTCTCCACAAGATCATACCACAATGTTGGTGAGACCAGTGATTTATAGCCACCATCATCATTGTCTCTAAAGGTACATGCCCCACCCGGGTGTTCACAGAGTATGAACTTCATTGGATTATTCTTATCTTGGATAACTAGTCCTCAAAGAATATCGATACACGACTACTCTTATCTTGGATGCCCTACCTCATCCTCAAAGAGTATCGAATGTCAGATACTTACCCAATCCTCCATTTTGTCTTCCCAAGTGAAGACATGAATGATGTGCCTATCTCTCCCTCTCAACCAGGGAAGATAAATCAACCAAACCAAGCTTGTCTCTCAAATATACAAGCTTCTTCTTAGGAAGATATTTTGTCAATATGTCAGCTACCTGCTCATTGGTGGAGATATATTGTAGCTGAAACACACCATCTTGTACTAAATTTACTTGTTGTCGATATGATTTTTATTTCCATGAAACATTGGGCCTTCAGACAATCGTATACAATTGGTGTTATCACAATGTATCACTGTAGGGTCCATTGGTCCTTCAAATAGGTCGGACAACAACTTCCTCAACCGAACAATTTCTCTACTTACTTCACAAGTTGCAATATACTCAACCTCAACATTACTCAAAGCAATCATATCTTGCTTTCCACTCATCCATGAGATCATGGAGGATCCCAAACTGAAACATCCTCATGTAGTGCTTCTTCCATCTTTCTCATTGCCTCCCCATTCAGAATATCTATATATAATCAAGTGGAGATTATTCCTCCTATCATATTTCAGGCAGTAATGGATAGTTCCTTGCAGATATCTAAGTATATGTTTTGCTGCTATCTAGTGATCATGCTTCGGCTCCACTTGGAATTGACCGAGAACATTTACTGCAAAACATATGTATGGTTGAGCATTCACAAAGTACATTAGTAAGCCAATCAATTGTTTATACCTGGTAGGATCTACTGGGCTAGATTCATAACTCCTTTGTCTCTTCAAGTTTGTGATCATCGGGGTTTCCATTGGTTTCCAATCCATCATGTCAAACTTCTTTAACATATTGATCACATACTTCCCTTGACCTATATATATCTCATAAGGTCCCTGCCAAAATTCCAATCCCAAATAGTAGTGCATCAACCCTAGATCCTTCATGTCAAATTATGCTGCTAGTTTCCTCTTACATTCTTCAATTCGACCTTCCACACCTGTCAAGAGAAGATCATCCACATACAAAAGAATGATTACTGACTCTCCCTTCACAACCTTAATATAAAGGTTCAGATCAACAAAACTCTTTGTGGAGCCTAATCTCAAAAGGTATGGATCCATCCTAACATGCCATGCCCTTGGTGCTTGCTTGAGGCCATATAATTCCTTCTTCAATTTGCAAACATATACCTTTATGTCTTTAACTTCAAATCCCAAGAGTTGTTCTATATAGACTTCCTCATAAATTGTGCCATTCATGAATGCAGTCTTGACATCCATTTGGTGGATGTTCCATCCCATCGATGCTACCAAAGAGACCAACGAATGAATAGAAGTATACCTTGTTGTCAGAGAAAATGTCTCTTCATAGTCGATGACTTCTTATTGAGAGAGGCCCCTAGCCACAAACCTTGCCTTATATTTATCAATACTTCCATCTATTGAATGTTTGATCTTATAAATCCACCTGGAAGTTACCACAGATTTGTCTTCAGGCCTAAGTATGATCTCCCAAACTCCATTCTTCATTATAGATTGATATTCTTCATTCATGGCATCCTTCCATTCTTAGTGTTTAGAAACTTCTTCAAAAGTGGATTGCTCTGCTTCTATTATTTTTGTCATGTAGGTTGCATACCCATAATATCGTTTGGGCTTCTTTCTTTCCCTAAATGTACCTTCAGTTGCTCCATGACCTTCTGCATTTAGAAGTGTACACTTCAACCAGTTAGGTCTTTTTCTCTATTCGGGGATAGTCATAGGTTGAATAGGTTCAATCGGGCCTTCATCTTCATGATTTGATTTGATTCTTCCCTAGTAACTTATTCTTCGAACACAGGAAGTTCTTCATCATCATAGTCTATAGGGAGATCCTTTGATTTCTTGAATGCAATACTTTCATCAAATATCACATCTTAACTGAATTCTATTTAGTGTCCTTCTTTTATGTAGATCATATAGGCCTTAGAAGATTTGGTTGTAGCCAACAAATATTTGCTTCATGCTTGATAGATCCAACTTCTTTCTCTTGTCTTTAGGTATATGAATATAGACAGGACAACCAAAAATTCATAGATGATCCACAGTTGGTTTCTTCCCAGTGAACACTTCTTCAGGAGTTTTGTTATCCAGTGACATGTGGGGAATTCGGTTTTTAATGTCTATAGTTGTCTTTGTAGCTTCACCCCACAATTTTTTTGTAAATCTTGATCATGTAACATTGATTTTACACTTTATTCAATGGATCAATTATTTCATTCTGGAACTCCATTTTTTTAGGATTATATGGGACTATCAACTCCCTCTTAATCCCAGACTCCCTACAAAAAGCGATGATTTCCTTAGATTTGTATTCTCCTCCATTTTCGGATCTTAATATCTTGATTATTCTTTCTGTAAGGTTCTCTACTTCAACTTTGAATTCTTGAAATTTGGTAAATACTTCATCCTTTGATTTCATTAAGTAAACCCAAGTTTTTCTTGAATGGTCATCTATAAATGCGACATAATATAAATGAACTCCAAGATATTTATGAGTCATAGGACCACAAACATCGAAATGAATAAGATCCAAGATTTCTTTTGACCGTGAAGCACTGCTTCCAAATGGTCTCTTAGTGTTCTTACCCAATGCTGATTTCAATGTGAACTAGAGCTTGAGAAAGGGGAGATAACAACTTGTAAAGTATTCCTTCATGAATCCCAATCACTCTAGCGTTTTCTATACTTGATCTGTTACCCCATACTACAACTTTTCCATTAATGAAGGCCACTCTATCACCTTAATCTTCTAGAATTGAAATGAAAAGTAAGTTCTTATGCAAACCCATAACAAAAAGGATGTTGTTGACATGAATGTTGCCTCCATTCTCCAAATCTATCGAGGTTGATCCAAGTCCTCTCACGAGATAACTCTTATTATCACCAAGCTCTACAGAGTAAGAAGACTTTCCTTTTGACAATGTTTTTAGTTGCTTGTGATGACTAGTTATGTGTCTTGATGCTCCATTATCGATCACCCAAATATTCTCATCATGACATGTGCTAGTGAGGGTTGAGAAGAGTCCTTTGTCCTTTGTCCTTTGTCTTGGTTACTTCCTTCTTTGGAGTAAATAGGAGATTCCATACTTCTTTGATACCCTTATTGAGATGACTTGCCACCTTTGAACACTTCTTTAGAAACTTCTTCAATCTAGTATATATCTTCATAATGCCCTTTGCCAACCTTAGCTCTGATACCATATTGAGAAATATATAGGGTTGTGATTAGAGTGATTTATCTTTCTTTGATAACTACTTGTGATGTATTTTTATTTTTTCTTACTTATTAGTTTTTTTAGTTATTATTATGTTTTTATATCACCAAACAACTACTAAAAACAAGAATAAAAAGAACATAAAATACAGGTTGCAAGCCAGGGCCAAAACCTCTCCACTTGAGAGGAAAACTAGTAAATCTCTTCTCTTCCTTACAGATCCTTCAATTGACGAATTCCAAGACCTCTAGACCAAGACCAATACCCTCCAAGACCAAGTCCAACTTTTCTGGATGATGTGCTTTCTTTGTCAAAGACAAACCCAGTCAAGTCTCTTCCAGTAGCACAACTTCGACCTCGAAATGCAAAATTTCGGCCTCCACTGCAAACCTGAAATTTTCGGCCCTCCTGTAGTTGTTGTTGCCACACGTGTGAGATTTTTTTAGCTTTCCAAGGCTTCCTCAGACATTCAATTGAATTTATCTTTCTTCTAGAGCTTGTGGATGGCTTCTTGTGACCTTTTCTTGACCTTCTTTCCTTCCCTTCTTCAAGATCGAACTTGTAGAAGAAAACCATAGATATGATGCAGAAACCCTAGCCTTCCTTCGCACGAGTGTGAGAGAAATATCCCCAAAACAAGTTTTCTTTGTCCTCTTCCTTCTTTGTTGTCTTATTCTTCTTCCTCCTTCACTTGGATGAAAGATCAATGAATGTACTTCAAGGAGATCGAGTTTCCTCCTTTATATAAGTCTCTCAAGGTGGGACGTGGCTCCACAAATTAGGCTGACTTGTTAGCTGTCAGAATGACTTGGTCTTGAATGGTATTTTGACACTTTTAAGGACAAAAATAATTTTCTTTACAAGATACAATGTGCCCAATGCGGTCTTCAACTTATGACAATGACTCTTTTTACTTCTTGACCCAAGAAAAACCCTAGAAGCACTCAATGGGTGCTTGCCCTATAAAATAAAAGAACCTGAGCATGAAACTCATGCCTGAAAAATAATAATAACAATTTTCTTTCATTTTACAATATACAAGAATCCAAATTACATTTCATATTTATGAAGACCGAACCTAGTTACACATTTTTCAACACAAAGGAATTTCAAATTCTTCCATTCTATGCCACAAATGATCTCTAAGTATCATGTCAAATGCCTTTTCAAAGTCAACAAAGCAGCATAATACTTCTTCTTTGCCCCCCCCAAGCCTCTTCAATGATGTGTGTCAACGTGATACCATGATCCATTGTAGAATTCTTTGGCCTAAAACCTGCTTGCACCTTTGCCCTCTTTTATTTTGCTTCTGCCCACTTACTGATTCTATTTGCTATGATGTTGTCGAAGAGCTTTGAAAACAAAGGATTCATCATAATGGTTCTATATTTGGAAGGATTATTAATGACTCCAATTTTAAAAAGGGGTATTGTTAGGCTTGTTGTCTAGTCTTTTGGAAATCCTTGCCAAATGATGTTGTTGAAATTTCCATGATGTGTGGCACAAGAGTGTTCATTCCCCACTTTAGATATTCTGCTTCAAGTTCAACAAAGTCCTTTTCCTTTCCTGTTATCAACTTCTTAATTCCAATCGCCACCTCTTGTATTGTGAAAAACTTTGTAGTTGTGTTGATCCTAGGGGGAAGCTAAACCTCTGATTCTTTCTCACATAGTTGCCTTGCATAGTCAAACCATTGGTTGGTTGTAATATTATTTTTAGTTTGCTTCTTCCTTGGTTGAATTTGTTGCCAAAAACTTTGGGTTATTCTTGCCTAAATATATTAACTCTTCTCACCTTGTTTTTATGAACTCATCTTTTTTTCCTTTTTAAAATTTGTTTATATAAATTTACATTCATCTTCTTATTGCCTTCCTTTTTCAAGGTTCTCCTTGCCATTTTGCATTCCTCATCAAACCAATCATTTACCGGAAAATAATTTGATTATGATTTCTTATTTTTTGTTCTTTTGCATTTCTCAAGTGCACCTTGAATTATATTTGTTAACTCATCACTGTTGAAGCTTTGGGAACCATTTTTCTGCTTCTGAAATGATTTGTGTAGCATTGTATTGAATATAGTATATTTTTCTTGTGTTAGAATAATTTCGCCCCTTGATATTGATTGTTGAGAACAATGGGTTGGGTTTTCCCATTGTATGTGAAGTTCCCTCACTTTTTCCATTGATCTAGACATTATGTTAGATAATGTAGATGTAATTTTTATTAGATGTAATTATAAAGTATATAATTTTATTAAGAGTAATTTTTAGTTATATATATATATATAGAGAGAGAGAGAGAGAGAGAGAGAGAGAGAGAGATGTATTTTTCTGCTATAATTTTTAAAGGTAGGTTTTTTTAATAATAATAATAATATATATTATTTTTTATAAAATATTATTGAAGTCTAAATTATTATTTTTTGTTTTTAAATGGTGTATTGTTGCTTGATGATAGTCATTATAGTGATTAGTAACTAATGACTGTCTTAGTTATCAATCGACAACTAATTTTAATCTTTTACCACTTAAAAAGTTGTATATTTACAACTAATTTGAATCAATTTTACCACTTAAAAAATAAAAACATACAAAGTATATATAACTATATAAATTAAATAATCAAATCCATATAAAGAAAATTTCTTATCTTACAAATAAGGATTTTATACATTAATTTGACATTTGACTAAATTGCAACCTTATATATATATATAAACTGTAACTAAAAATTCTTGCATCGTAACTTTGTCTCGGGTTAGTCTTACATCAAAATTCTATAAAATCTGATAAAACATGATTTGGTCAAATGTAGTTTTTATTTGCTTGAACTCAAAAAGGAGTTAGATTAAGTTGGTTGTATTATTATAATAGTTAGTTGTATAAACTTTCCCAAAAATATCTAGAAAATTACAATATTTTGTAAACATACTAGCCCAATCGTAAAGTTAAATGGTTAATGAAAGCGAGTAGACTTAGGATACCAGTGCAATCAAGAAAGAAAAATTTTGCAAATGAGTTGGAAAGAATTCAAATCTTAAGTTTATAAGTCTGTGTGGCTGAAAAACCTTTTAATAATGCAAATAATTATAAATCCCCATTTATAAAATGAAAGTAACTCAATAAATTTAATCACGCCATTTCATTAAATCATGACAATGGGGATTTATTATTATTATTATTATTATTATTAAATCTTGAACACACACATAATATTTGTAATTAAAAAAACTCTAAAATCTGGCATGTACTTTTGGATATAGATACACTTATCGATGTAATTATAACTAAGAGGCAGGGGTATCTGAATTTCATTATTTCTATCCTTCTCCTGGACTAGGACTGATACATTGAGATCAAGAATGTTTGCTTTGAATGACTTATGGAGCTTCAAATGGAAGGAGAACCAAGTTGCTTCTGGATTAATAATGATTGAACTTCCTTGAGTTGTTGGTGCAAGCTAGTCATCTCAACCTTTGTTCACAACATGAGTTTTCTATTATCAATTAACATCTCCATGGATGTAGTGAGGGTGGATACCATCTCGTTATATTTTATTTGCAGTTCAAGAATCTATTTTTGTAATTATTGTAGTTGCTTCTTAATTTGTCCTAGTTTTGGGCCATCAGAGCCCTGCACCTTGGCCATTACACCTCTCTAACCACAACAAACCTCACAAAAACAAATAGAAGACCCATTATGAAGGACTATGAGCTAAGAAGAGCATTCTACAAACCAGTCAAATTGTTGTTTCCAAACCCAAAAGCTCAACCCAGAAAAGGAAGCCAAACTATTAGTGAGGCAAAAAATAGAGCATTTCATTCCCAAATAAATGATGCAAATAGATACCTACCAAGAGTTGTTGCATCGAGAATTGGATTTAAAGAAATGGTTGCACTTGATTCATCAAACTTTCTCTTATGGTATTGAGAAACATATGTTCTAATCATTTTGATTACACAAGAAGAGGAGTGGCTTCTAGGCACACAAGTTATACCTCATCATGATAATGCGAGATACAACTGTTATTCCAACACCTCCCCACATTTATTAGTAATCTCCCACACTTCTACCAAATGATTCACTAATTTTGAATGCCTTTGTACCTCTGTGATAATGCCCTTTGACCTCAATGATATTTGAATTCCATAATTAACTGAACAAAGTATGCTCCTATGCTCATGCCCTCCATATTCTCGTGTTGTGAAAGAGAGGGATGAATTCTTATTGGAAGAGACTCAAACCCATTTGTAATTCCTCCCAAACCTCATTATTGCAGTAGAAAAGATGGAAGAATTCCATCTCCTATGCCACATCGACCCAAGGGGATTTGATTTGTCATTTGCGTGCCATTTTAATTCACTCGTAGCCATCCTTCGCGGTGACTAAAATAACTTAATGTTCTAATCAACATGATTAGGGAATAGGGAAATATCCCTCTTTCCCATTAATCCACAGAGTTCCAAGGGTCAATTATGATCCTTTATTGGCCATTTTTTTTGCTTCTTGATTGTGTTGACAAAGAACATGATACAAAGAGGAAGAATTGATAATGTTTAAGAGAGGTTTAATCTTAATAATAATTTGAAGTTGGGTATATCTAAGGCAAGGGGAAAGGACTAAATGATGAATTAAATGATTGGAATTTTCGATAATTGTCAAAATGTTGATGTTATTAGCACAAGCCTAAGTTAATGTTTGAAATAAAATGTATTCTTCAACTTGGTTATTTGCACCATGTTCGAGCCCCCAATCATATGATATTTGCGCTTGTTCATCAGGGCCAAGAACGACCCCCAACGTTTGCTACTGCTAACCTTAAATATATTATATTATTATAGAAATTATTATAAAATTGTTGGTATACTAATTTACCACTATTGACTAATATCTTTTTTAATGGCCCATTTTTTTTTCTAAGTTAGACTATTTCTATTAAATTATACAAGGCAAAATACTACATATCTCGTTCTCCAGACTTGGCAAGCCAATTCCGGAGGGAAGTATCAAGAGTTTGAAACTAGAATATGGACTGCCCCAGCTGGGGAAACCAGTCCACCAGTAGCACAATATAAAAGCTGCCCAGAATGGGAAACCAACATACATAGTAGCAAAATTTAAACTGAAACCTAACAACGAAGTCTTCCAAAACATGTTCAAACTAGAGAACGCTATGAACAAACTAGAGAGAGAGAAGAGCACCTAGCAAATGAAACTAGGGTGGACCTTCATTCTTCTTGTTGGAGTTGGGGTCTTCCTCCTCGATCCTACAAACATAAAAAGAGTCTTCATCCTCCTTGCTCCGCACGTGGCTAGGAGCCTGAAGGCGTGGCGACCCCGGAGTGTCTGGCCATTTGGAGGTGGCATCAAGCTGACTGGTGTCCTCATCCTTTTCTCCTGCGTCGCTATTTGAACTTCGACCATCATTGGAACCCGAATTGTTGTTGGTGCAATGACTGCTGCTAGAGGCGCTCTGCATAGGTAGAGCTTTCATATTGCGAGGGATGAAGGCCAGATTTGGCGATATAGTCGACTTATGTGGGCGCTTTTTGGGTCGAATGCTTGAGGAAGCCAGAGGGGAGACATGGAGCTATAGGGATAATTGAGCGGAGAGATTGACAGGGTCGAGCCTGCTCGGCTCCTCCCAGCCCACATAAAGATTCAGTTCCCTGCCCATGGCGTTCGACAGAGGTGGTCTGGAGGGGAGGCCTCGACCTCCAGCTCTTCGACAACGCATATGATGATGCCTAGGCATGGCAACGAAAGAACATAGGTGCAGGACAAGGAAGTGATGCTCGAAGACACTGGAGAGGAGTTGCCACCACCAGAGAACACCATGGGAACGTTGTGACAGGGCTGAGCAGGGCCAAGAGCTAGGGGCTGAAAGGGAGAACGAGAGGCATGCACAGAAAACTGGAGGGAGAGCCGAATGGAGGCCGAATGAGCGCGGATAGCAAGCTTAATAGCCATGGTAACAGAATCGAGAGCCCTTAATTCTCTGCAGTAGGAGGACGTCGCAATGAAGGTGGTAGAGTGCGAAATAAAGACCAACATGCTCAGGCATTTAACATTGGGTGGGCGGCCATGTGCGAGCGCGTGAGATGGAAAGTTGTCCCGCCACATGGTGCCCAGGTGGCCCCTTCGTTCACTGCAAGGCACCCGCATCTGGGCAATGGCCCATTTTTTTAACACAAATAAATTTAGTGATTATTTTTAAATGTGTAAAAGTACATCATATAATGAATATGGTTTAAAAATGTATTAAGGAAAAGTTTTATATAATATTTTTTTAAATATATATTATAATATTATAATGATGATTATTTTTTTACTTAAGACTATGTTTGTTGTATTAAACGTTAATAAAAAAATTGGAAATTACCTCATACGTTTTAACATGAGCTAGTTTAATAATAAAGAATATGTGTTTTCACCTTGGACATCATGGATTCAAATTTGAAAAGTAGGGTATGTATACCTTCAGAAACTAACTTTTAGTTCAAAACATAAAGAGGGTACATTGTCCCACAAACAATGAAGTCCCATACATCAATTTAGTGTCTAGCTAGGTTGTGATCTTAAATTAGATTCTTTTCGTCAACATTGTTGTTTTTATAATCAAAATGATGCGAGAGAACCTTTTTTAGCTCTCTTTCAATTTCATGTGTTAATATGTTATGAAGATCACAACTCGAAAATGACACCTAATGTTTATATAGGCAAGCACTCCAAGAGGAGTGATTTTCATCCTCCACCTAATTACATATTCTTTCCTCCCATAATGTTTCAAAATGATTCATATGCTCAATTCACTCTTAAATTAATGAGAGTTTGCTTTTACTTTAGCAATATTAATCTTATTCTTTAGGTTGCAAATAATGAAAATGTAATCTTGCTCTTCAAACCTAAGGTTTTGGATCTCTTACTAATACATTAATTTTATATCATTGTGAATTTCATCATTGTGTTATACTTTTTTCATAAATTTATTTGTAATGATTCTTTTTAATGGTAGTCAATGTTACAAAGGTTGACATTGTCATTTATCCTTTAGTAGAAGTCAATAATATGTATATTTAGTATTTGTATTTGAAGCCACATTATACAATATATCAATCTTGATTTTGATTATCTTGTACTTGTTTTTTTCAATAAGAAAAATCTTCATACTTTCATTAGAAAAAAATTAGATACATAGTCTCGAGTTCTTTTCTCATGTCTTTACACCTCTGTACAACCCATGAGCTCATAAAAAAATCATACATCAGATCTCTACAAAGCTACATACTAATCTATAATGCTGAGACGTCTATCTAATACATCTTATTGTTACATCATTCTCACCACTAACAAATAATTTTGTATCTGTTTTTATAGTTCTTCATGACAAATATATTGACAATGTTGTTTCAAACAAATTACACAATAAACATAGCAGGTTTTATGGAAAATGTAAAAAAAAACTATTAAAACAAAATACCATAATCCGAAAATTGTCACTGGTATCCCTTATAGATTAAAACTCCCCAAGATTAAAAGGGATCCTTTTTCAAAAATTAAATAGAATATCTTTCCAGACAAGCAACAAAAACCCTTCTTTGATAAGGGATTTGGCACATGATTTTCTTCTATGTAGACATGATTAAAAGTCAGTTTCTGATAAGTCCTCATCAAATTTTTAATGCAATGCATCCAATATATGAGAGTAGGTGGGCCAAAATCACGCCAAATTTTTTTCTCTGTTGTACCCAATCCAAGATCACCTTGGAATCTGCAAACATAGATAATTAATCTATAGCAAGACAATTAGCACAATGAAGAGCCCCCTAGACTGCAACAAGTTCAACTCTATTGTTTGACCCCAAGCCACAAAACCTACATCAATGAAAGAAATTATTTGCCTTCAAAACTAAATAAAATCCACTACCGCAGATCATATTAGAAGATGCCCCATCAAAGAAAGTGATGGGATAATGAGACCATAGCTCCTTGATTTGAATATGCTTCCTTGGTTTTCCCTCCTTCATAGGCCTAATTTCCATACAATATGATAAGATCTTAAACATGTACCTCTAATATCTATATTTGTTTAGTCAAAAGTCTTCTCAATCCTGCTTTCCATATGCCCATAGAATGTAGAAGGGCAAGGAGCGACGTGTCTTGTTAACTTCAAACAATTGTATAAGACACCTCTCAATGGAACTCATATTCCAAACAACATGTAAATTAAGTATTTGTAACACCCCACTCCATACCGAGATTGCAAATGGACATGACAAAAACAAATGTTTCACGTCTTCAATAACTTCTTTGCATAAAGAGCATCTTTCGGGACCCTAGAAACCCCTTTTATGGAGGTTTTACCAAGTTAAAATCCTATTGTGAATCACCAACCACATAAAACACTTTAATTTGAGAGGAATACCCAAATTCAATTTATGATGAAACCAACAATTCTTATCAATCGGGCCAAGTCCCTGAGAAATATATTTATAGATTTCTTTGATCATGATCTGATCATTAAACATGACACCTCCCCATGTCATCCTGTCTTCTCAGTCAATACTATACCTACAATATATAAGTGTGATATATAAAGATCAAATTCCGCTGATAGTTCCTTTGGAAAACCAAGATCAGATGCATTTAACCAATAATTAGTAACTGGAGAGATACCTCGATCATAAGAGAGTTGATACAAAAATAAAATGATATTGTTTTGTAAATGCTCAAGGATAGGAATAGAAAGGGAGTGTAAACCTTCCACCCATTTGATAACATCCAAGCTAATAGTGACCCTATTCCCCCGACCAACCTCCCATCTTAGGTTGCCAAGAAGCTAGTGTTTGTTTCTCATCATACTTCTACATATGATAGAAGCCACCTTATTCTCTAAAGCTCCCTCTTTAATCCAATCCTCAAGCTGTCTATTTTTCAGATATTTCTCCTTAATCACTTGTTGCCAAATATCATGGCCCAAAAAATCTCTCCATAATTTTTTTATTATTAGTGCCTTATTGAAACATTATGTATTCATAATACCCCAACCTCCATCCTTCACATGTATCGAAAGCAATTCTAAATGTACTGAGTGGATATTATTTGTAGTTTGAGGCCCTGCCCAAAGGAACGTAACAATGATTGCATCAATTCTTTTTAAAATATCCTTAAGTAGGAAAAAGAGATGCATCCAATAAATAGAAATGTTCTGAAGAACCACTACTAGAGTCAACCACTTGTTCAACCATAGAGATAGTTTGCACTTGAATTTACTTATCAACTAATCCTAATCTCTTATTTCATATTTGTTAGGTTTCAAGAAAAAACCCAAGTATTTGAACCCTCCCTCCATAGAAATTGAGGCCACTTCGAAGATTCGAGCTATCTCCTTGATCTTTGTCTCCTCCTTATTTGGCGAGATAAGTGTTGATTTACCTTTGTTCATATACAACCCTGAAGCTTCTCCAAAACTTGAGAGTATCTCATGGAAGGCTTTCCATTTTGGGATTGAAACCTGTCCAATGAAAATCACATCATCTACAAACATTGTATGTGAAATGTTTATGTTCTTAGCAATCCTAAACCCAATGATATTACCCTTTGCTCGAGCTTCCAATATACCTTTACTAAAAATGTCAACGACTAGAAGGGATTATCTTGTATGTATACATTAAATTCTTGATCATTGCCTTATCCTCATTGAGTAGAACCCTAACATCTAAGTGCATGCTTGGATATGGCATATTATTTTTAATTTTAAAATTATTAATTATGAAACATTTGAATTTGTTCAAATTTTCTCCAAGTTTTTCTATAAATTCTACAACCACATACCTCATAATTATATAACCCCACACTATACTTCTTATTGATCATATAATGAAAGCATGACTAAGTTATTTGTAGGAAATAATTTCCTACCAAATGGTTTTTTTTTCTTCGCTCCTTTTATTTTATTCAAGGGAATCGATATACCTGTTGCATATCACTGAGGAGACCTGGGATCAAGATAGTGGGATTGGCACTATACCCTTGAGTGTAACACAACCACCCACAACCCTTGTTATATATGTAAGTTGAGTTCTGAATCTTGGTGATGCCCCTATATTGGTTGGAAAATGCCTTCCAGTGCGGGACATCCACCATTCGACCTAGTCTAATGGGCTAACTTCCTCCTAACTATTATTGTCATATACAAACTTAGAAGAGATGACTTATCTAAATTTGACGACTTTAAATTTTGCATTTATGAACATTCCTTGACTAACAAAAAAGTAAAAGAATAATTAAAAAACAATGTAAATAAGAATTGCATTGATACTAAATTGTAGTCACTCTCCTAGTAACAAAATGTCGAGGAGAAAATATTTTATGAATTTAACTCGCGAGAAAGGAGGGAGAGAGATTATGAGTGGGGAGAAAAAAAATATTAAAGGAATGTAAAACATGAATGGTTCTGACCAACGTTGAATTATGATAACCTTTTCCCAAAAGCTCGAGTTATATAAATATTGTATTTCATCAATGTGATTTAGAGGGAATTCAACCCTTTTTTTGACCTCCCAACCTCCCAAGAAAACGAGTTCTTCTCCAAATGATCTCATAATAGGGTAATAGTTCTCCATAAAGTAGACACAACGAGGCTTAAGAGCTTAGTGTATTTGGTATTACTATCTCAACCTCCCTAAAAATGAAAATGAAATTTTATGGAAAACAACATTGAGACAACTACTATGAGTTACCAATAAAGTTAATGTATTGTCATTTTTATTAGGTCTTTTTGCATGTGTCTCTAATATTTTTTTGGTAAGAATTATTGAATTTGTCATAAACCATAAGAATATTAAACATCTCAACTCTTTGTGATATATGGTAAGGATATAAAAAACCTCTTTTATTTCTGAACATTTTTTGTTATTTTCCTAGCTTTAATTCTATAGATTTTATTTGTAGTTAAAAGAAACAAAAATATTGAATACAAGTTAATATATATATATATATATATAACAAAAGTGGCACTATTCGTATTGTATAAAAGGTGTTGTGATCATATTGTTTAACCATTCATATGATTTTTTCAGTCCAAAAGGCTTTCAAAATTTTCAAAATATATTGTAGGTTGTTTCATAGCTATATTCTCTTGAAAATGCTTGTATTATTGGCAATTATTTGGTTTGCATGTAGCCTTACATAATAGTATAATGAGAAAATAAGCTTGTAAAACATCAAAGAAATCTCACATTTTTAATACCATGTTTATGAAGTTCAAGCTTCTTGCAACAAATGACAATATGGAAGTATTCACCCCCATTATTGTTGAATTTTGTAGCTATGGTCGGTCTTCATAATTTATATTTTAGCCCTTGATTTATATAATGAAAATATAAGACATGTTCTTCATGTCATTTTATTTGAATAGACATTGAAAATATTAATGCAAGACATGTTCTTCATGTGAGTTTCATAAGAGAAAATTTTGAATTTTGAATTTTGAATTTTTATCTCAAAACTTGTCAAGTTGCCCCTCCTTCAAGTCAAGTTGGCCAAGTGAAGAGACACCCATTCATACAGGCATAAGGCACTCAAAATCCTCCACAAGGCAACATTCGAACACTCACACAACAAGATATATTTTGGGCATCCAACCGAAGAAGAAGAAGGACAAAGAAGGACAATTCATCTCTATCTTTTTTCTCTCTCTCCTTCACTTCACACGTGTGAATTTATAGGCATATTATTGGTAGTAGGTCGAACTTCTGGTAAGCAGGGCCAAAATTCTAGGCAAAATATTCTAAGCAGTAAGGCTGAGTTTCTGGCGATATTCTGGGAGGTCGAATTTTGGCCTAGGAAGATCAGAGAGGGCCAAGGTCGTTGGGCAGAAGATTGACTTCACAAGAGGGTTTGTTGAACAAGTTTGACCACAACATTGTACATCAATTTGACCATCATATTGAATACTACAATTAGGTTCATCTCTTATTGAACTAAATAATTCTCTAAGGAAAAATTTGTTGGGTTTTCCCAGGGAAAATCTCGTGTTCTCTTTGTGCAATGTGATCTTTAATGTCCTTATGCATGTATGGTTGAATTTATGAAGTATAATTTCTTAATGATAAATTTAAAGTGATAAAAAAATATCTACATCATTAAAAGTAATTATCAATATTTTAGAAATTAGTGCTTGTATCTAATGCACTTGAAAAATCAACGTGGTATCAGACCTTTGGTGCAGGAAAGGACATTGAGATCAATCGTAAAGAACTTTGGTTAAGGAAAAGGGGCTTAGGAGATTGCTTCTGATCATTTGTCTATATCCATGGGTTCCTCTATGAAGTCAGAGAACAAGCTAGAAGGAGCTTCAAATTTTAGGGCTTGGAAGTTGAAGATTGACCTCATTCTTGCAAAGAATGATCTCTTGGGTATTGTGAAGAGAAAGGTCATTGAACCTTCAGATAATGAAGGGAAAACAAAATATGAGAAGATGGCATCACAACTAGAAGTATCATTATGTATTTTATTAGAGATCATTTGATTCCATATGTTGCAAATCTTGACACTTCAAAGAAGTTGTATGATTGCCCAGTTGGACTATATACTATTAACAACATTGGTCAAGCAATGAGTTTGAAGAATGAGCTTCATGATGTTATAATGGCAAAGAATGATTATGTAGCCTCATATTTCACAAGGATTTCTCAAATAAGAGATCAAATCTAAGGAATTGATGAAATTATTTCTGAAAAAGAACTTGTGACTACAACACTCAATGGTTTACCTAACTCACGAGACTGATTTTCATATAGTGTATGTGGAAAAAAGGAAACTCCAAGTTTTTAAGAACTATGGACTTCATGTGCCCATGGATAATATAAACTCATATCAAAGGGAAGGATTTAGAGATATGAAGAAGGCGATCTTCAAGCATTTACAACACGTTCAAAGAAGGCCGAAGGAAGAAATAAGTTTGGTTTCCAAAGAAGAAATGAAGGTAGGAGATATGTTCCTCAAGGAAAGAAATATATGTCGAAGATTCAATGTTATCATTGTCACAAATATGGTCATTTTAAAAATCAATGTCTTGAAGGATCAAATGCAAAAAATACAAAGGGAAAGAACCACGCTACCACAACAAACATTGATGAACATCTAAAGAAACCCAAGAATGAAGATTCAAGTGACAAAGATTTTTTCTATTTTTTTTTTCTCGTACATGTTATGTTGCAAATAGCGATGATTTTTGGCTAGTAGATAGTGGTGCCTCAAGACATATGACAAGAGATCATGACAATCTTACAAGTCTAATGGAAATGAGACTATCTTAAAAGGTAGTGCTTGGAGATAACAACCGTTATGCAGTCAAAGGCATTGGGAAAACATCAATTGAGCTGGAATCATGTGAAAACATTCATATTAGTAACATAATATATTTAATGAGTTTGAAAAATAATTTGGTTTTTATTTCATGTTTGGGAGAGGAGATAGAGTAGCATTTGTTGATGGAAAAATATTTGTATAGACCAAGGGCTCAAGTATAGACTCTACTAGAGTAATCGGAATTCGTGAAGGACAATTGTAGAAACTCTTGAAACAACTAGCTCAAGCATTATTGCATAATGATATCAATCCATGTGAACTATGGTATAAAAGATATGCTCACCTTCACTATAGGTCTTTTCCATCTTTAAATCAAATGGTTTCAGGTGTTCTAGAATTGCAGATGGAGAATTAAGGAGTATGTAAAGGTCGTGCACTTGGAAAGAATGCCAAGAATTATTTTCTAAGTAGTGAAAGTAGGTCCAAGAAAATCTTGGATCTGTTGGCATTGTTGTCATTGATGGCAAAGAAGCAACAAGAAGTGTGGCTACCACATGTGTGTTGGGAGGTATGAGTAGCAAGGTATGTTTAAGGAGGTTTCACTGAGTATGTTACTTGTCAGAGAACAAAGGTATGCTTGTGAACAACAAGATAGAACAAAGGTATGCAATGGTATGGCCTAGTTGGATGGAAATGTGATGTAAAGAGTGCCTTGGAGCTTTTATGTTGCTTGTATATGTTGGGTAATTGGTTACATATGCTTGTTGGTTGTTGATGACAAAATGTTCCAGAGATCGTTATGTTGCAGGGATTGTTATGATGCAAGGCAAAGGAAAAGGTATAAGGCAAAGACAAAGGCAAAGGGAAAAGGCATGATGTAAAGCTACAAAAATGAAATTTTTTTTGGTTGAGAGTAATGGGTTGCATAGCATGGATGGTGACAATGGAACAAAGGTGATGACAAAAAAACAAAGGCATTAACAAAAAAAATATAGGTGTTGACAATATAACAAAGGTGTGGTATTCCAAACAAAACAAAACTATTGACAACAACGAAGGGTGATGACAAAGTATCAGTTGATGAACAAGTTCCTTGTTTGATAACATGCTTGTTATGCTTGATATGAAATTGTTTATGTATTACGTTGAGGATGCAAAAATTGCTGAGTACGTTGCTGATTTGAATAGTTTTTCAAAAGAATGTTGCTTATTATAAACACTTGTGGGTCTTTGAAGACGCTTTATGATTGCACACAGTGATTGATTAGCCGTTACAAACAAGAGGTATTTTAGGGGCACTTGGAATGTTGTGATGCAAGAAGATGCAAATAAAGGAAAGATGATGCAAGCTGCAAATTAATGTGTATGGTATGGTCGTTGTAATCTTTAAAGTGGTTTATATTAATGCATATTAATTTAATATTTCAAAATTTATCTTGTGCATTTTTAAAATATTCAAAGTTGAAAGAGTTTGGAAATGAAGATACACCCTTGGAATGCAAATAGACAAGACTTGTAATTTTAGATTCATGTATGGAATACTAACAACCATCAAATTTCATTTATAAAAAAGTGTGAGGTTGGAAGGCTATAATGGTTAGAAAGGTAGAGAATGTGAGAGTTGATTGAGTTATTATTCATTAGTTACCTGGCACATACAAAGTAGATGTGAAGAATATTTGAGGAGGAGGAGAAGCAGAGACAAATATGGAGGTATGCAGAGTTATTGTCCAAGTAAACCAACATATTGTTTCTTGTATGTATAAGGGGATTGTAGTCTCCTTTAAAGTTGTAGCTTGATATTTAACAAGTTGGAATTTGTTGAGGTAGGAGTCTCTTGTGGGTTGTAACCTGCAAATTTTTTTACGAGAGTTGAAGCTTCCTTGCAAGTTGTAGCTTGCAGAAGAAATTGAGATAACAACCACCTATAGGTTGGAGCCTACAAAAAATCAGATGTAATAAGGGAATAGGAGCTTTCCTTTGCATCACAACAATAATAAAGTCATGGTTTTCTCCCTTTATGGGTTTCCACTTATATGTGGTGTCCACATATGATGTTTATATGTGTTGATTTTATGTTGTCGTGAAAGTTGTTATACTGTGGTTTACTTATTACATGTTGCTCATATATTTAATATATTGTTCATAATTTGTTATGTTGATTATTAAATAGTTTAGAAAAATATTGAATGGAAAAATAAAAGTTGTGCATTAATGCACTAAACTGATTCATCGCCCCTCTGAGTTTAGTTAAGTTTCCAACAAGATTTAGTTCATTATGATGTATGCAGTCCAATACCAGTGAAATAGCTTGGAGGCTCTCTGTACTTTGTAACCTTTATTAATGAATTCTCTTGCAAGACGTGGATTTACTTCATGAAGACCAAGGATGAAGTCTTCATCAAATTTCAAGAGTTCAAGGTTGAAGTAGAAAACCTGATAGGAAAGAAAATCAAGATTCTCATAATAGATAATGGAGGAGAATATTGTTGAATTCTTTCTTATTTTCATATCTTGGTAATTATTGCCTTATGATTGATAATTACACACTTGAAAACAAGTGCTCAACCTTAATTTCTTTTTTACAATTGAGTAAACATTAGTATATTGATATAAGATATATAAGATATTGATTGATGTCTGATTACAATTGAGGGCCGTGATATTTTTTACATATTTGTGGTGTCTTTTCATTGATAGACATGTATTTTCAATAAGGTGTGTGTTTTATTTTCACTATTAACTAATTATTGATTATTTATATTATATTATCATATATAAATATATGTTGTTCCACATATATAATATGTATTATATTTTTGTTCGGAAGGGAATACCTTCCACTGCTATATGAAACATGAACACTCCCTCTTAGCAAGGAAGGTGTTATTCTATGATGTTCACCTCCAGTAGTTCCAATCACACCCACCCACTTAACATGGTATGGCCAGAACTACCACCCTAGTCTCAAGACCACGCTACAAGTATCTACGATGTTTATCCTCTCCTAGAAGTCTTAATCACACCTAGTCACTTCACATGGCACATGGAAGACTTGTACCAGGCTACTCCATTACTCCCTCAGTCACTTCGCATGACTAAACTGGGAAACCCTTGGCTAGAGGGAGAGCATCTGCCTGCTATAGGAGAAACATCACAACTCCCTCTCAACGAGGGTGGGCATTCTACATCACACCAAGCTTGTCTTTGAAGTATTCAAGCTTCACTTTAGACAAAGACTTGGTGATAATGTCTGTTGTCTCGTCATATGTGGATATGTGCCAGAGTTCCATTGCTCCTTGTTTGGCAAATTAATTGTTTTTAATTTACTTCATTAAATGTCAACTAGGATTCGTGTACTTGTGAAATGTATGTGCACTATATATGCTAGGATTTCTTATGTAATTTGAGTAAATTTAAAAAGTGAAACTAATTGCAAAGATGGATAATTACTCTTCATACAATTTGGGAATTAATGACGCACATGTTCTTTCAATCCAGAGTTCTAACTAGCTAAGTTGAGCTTTTGAAATAAAAACTCTATCTAAATTGCAAAAATCCACACTTAATTCTAACTATAAAAAGGAAATTCTTGAAAATCGAACATGAAAGAAAATAATTTAATTCAACTGTTGCGGAATTGAACTCATTCTGCACTAGTTACTGAAAGGAAATCTTTAAGCTAATTTGTAAATAAGAAAAACCTAATTTAAATGATGTGAGAAAATTGGTAATGAAATCTAATCTATAAAAAGATAAAATTTCTTTTCCAAGAGAATGACAATGAAATCTAATGTAAAAGATGTGAAATCATAACTCAAGAATGGTTACTAATGTGCGCAATTAAATCCTAAAGTGTACCCCATTTAACATATAAGAACTTGAAAACAACTAACAGAAATTGAAATTGAATTATAAAAAAACTAAGTACATGTAACAAAATGCATTGAATCAGTAAACTCTTTTTGGTATTTTCTGTTTATGAGTACTCTGCAACATAATAAAAACAATTAGAAATGCAACTATAATGAAAATAAACTCTAAGAAATATTAATATAAACAACTCAAAACTTAAAACAAAACCTCAAAGCTCGCACAGGGGGCCCTCCTAGAGTGCAAGATTAATTAACAATCAAAGACTCTTCACACACGCATTTGAAAGTAACAATGACTTGTATTATGAAAACATAGTATCAGTTTCTTCCACAAAAGGACTATGCACTTAATAATAACAATCACTACTGTGTTTCTTATCTCGCTCACAACATTCATACAAATTGTAAAAACAACTATAAAAGAGTTTTAAGCTGATATGCTATAGGCGATTATGACACCTACAAGAGCGATAACTAAGAGTCCAATCACTTTATGACTTTCTATTGAAAAAACAAGTCATAAGACATTTTATATTGATATATAATCTTGATAACTGAGTTAGTCCTTCAATATTAGGTCCCTATAATAGTGTACCCCCTTATTACTATTGTTAGTGTAGCCCCCTTATTTTTATTGTCGTACCCATGTAATCCTCATATTGTTATTATTGTGCCCCATAGAAGCCCACTATTGTTATTATTGTGCTCTTGCATTATTATTGTTATGTCGACTCTGATTATATTGTGACCCGTTAGACTCCTAGAAAGGAGGTTTTGTCATTTGAATCATCCAAGAATTGTTCATTTATGTAATGTAAATGACGTTTCCCCATCGAAGTGGATAATTTTGAAGTCATTGATCTATATTTTCTTCTATTTTGTGAGTTGGTTGCATAACATTTGGTATCAGAGCTTTGGATTCTATGGTTTTTCTTCTTCAAACAAGTCATCTTGGCATTTTCGCAATAATTTTTTTTTCTACGAAGCTTCAGAAGCTGAAATAAAAACCACGTAGAGTCGAAATACTGGAGAACCTCGTGTACGAATTTTAGATCTTGTTCACTATATTTTCGGAGATATGATCTGAGGTATTTAGGGTTTTTGCAGGCTCCAAAATTTCATCTCAAACAGGGGACCGAAGGGAAATCGTCATAACTTTCGTTTTAGGCATCAGATTTGAATTTTGTGACAAGTGGTCGAAATTTCACGGAATGTAGTTTTTCCTGTATTAATTTTAGATCCGAATGTTTAAACAGTGACATGTGGCATCCCTTACAACTTTGCTCTACTGAACTAGTCCATAATCAAGTCATCGTGGGAGATTTGGCATAACTTTATCTTGAAGAATCTAAATTTGTTCTGACTTGTGGCATTGAAAAGAAGACTCAGAGGACTACCAGAGGACTGAAGTTCAGATATTGAAGCTTTGAAATAATAGAGATATAACAATTTCAATATCGAGCTCCTAAAAAGTAAGAAAAATGTGTTTATTTTTTATTTTTTATTTTTATTTTTTAAATTGCATAACTTTTGTTTGAAAAATCAGTTTGAAGTTTTTCCAAGGGAATATTGAAACATATAGACAATGAATTTTATTCATTGTAAGATAGGTAAGGAATTGAATTTCTTCCTATATCCAGCACTAGATTTTTAAGTGATGGTTGCAAATGGAGTGACTATAAATTTCTCTGGAAAGTGCCATAATATCAAGCTAACAATGGGGGAATATGTATTGAATAGTCCAATGCTTTCTATTCCAATGGGTGGTGTTGATGTTGTACTAGGAGTCCAATAGTTACAATATTTGGGGACTATAGCTTTTAATTTTCAAGAACTTTTCTTGAAATGTTTTTGGGAAGGAAAGGAAGTTGAATTATGTGGTATCGTAGGGAAACCAAGAAAGATAATCAACTCTAATGTCATGGCTAAGCTTTTGATGAAAGAAAAATGAGGCGTAATTGCACAATTATGCTCACTAGAGGTTCAAACATTGAAATCATCCATTTCTCTAGATCTCCAAAAATTCTTGGACAATCATTCCAAGGTGTTTGATACTTCCAAAGGACACCCACCTATTCGTGATCATGATCATGCTATTCATTTGATTCCAGGAAGTGCTCCTCCAAACACTAGGGCTTATAGATATCCTTATGCCCAAAAGAGTGAGATTGAATGTATGGTTGCAGAAATTCCAAAGGCTGGTATAATTCAACCTAGTCAAAGTTCTTTCCCTGCTCCAGTAGTATTGGTGCACAAGAAGGATGGATGATGGCACATGTGTCCGGATTATAGGGAGCTCAACAAGCTTACTATTAAAGATAAATTTCCCATTCCTATGATTGATGAATTATTGGATGAATTACATAGACCAATTTACTTCACCAAGTTGGATCTTCGTTTAGGATATCATCAAATAAGAATGAAGATTAAAAAAATTCTGAATACAACATTTAGAACTCATGAGGGTCATTATGAATATTTAGTCATGCCTTTTGGCCTTACCAACACACCTTCTACATTTCAAGGTTTAATGAATTCCATTTTCAAACCCTTCCTTCGTAAATTTGTGTTAGTATTTTTTGATGGTATACTAATCTACAACAAGTATTAGAAGGAGCATGTTCAACATGTTGACAGGGTGCTCAAACTATTGGAGGAGAAACAATTATATGCAAAAACCTCCAAATGTTTCTTTGGAGTACAGGAGGTGGAATATCTGGGTCATATTATATCCCATGAGGGTGTTAAGGTAGACCCTAACAAAATTAAAGTCATTAAGGAATGGAAAATCCCCACAACCATAAAACATCTGTGAGGATTTATCGGGTTGGCAGGGTATTATCGCAAGTTTGTTAAGAATTATGGGAGAATAGTAGCACCTATAACAACATTACTGAAGATATATGCATTTTCTTGGACTCCATAAGCAATTAAGGCCTTTGAGATATTAAAGAGGCAATGTTCCTAGCACCAGTCTTAGCTATGCCAGACTTCACAAAAACCTTTATTGTGGAATGTGATGCCTCAGGGAATGGATTTGGTGTTGTTTTAATGCAAGAAGGAAGACCCATTTCTTTTGAAAGTCATCCAATCAAAGGAAAGTATTTACAAAAATGTATTTATGAGAAGGAAATGTTGGCAATACTACATGCACTTAAGCAATGTCGACCTTACCTAATGGGAAGACACTTCAAGGTAAAAATGGATCATTGTAGTCTTAAATACTTTTTAGAACAAATATTATCTTCAGAAGAGCAACAAAAATGGGTCACAAAGATGTTGGGTTATGACTTTGAAATCATCTACAAAAAAGGGAAGCAAAATGTTGTTGCAGATGCATTCTCAAGAAAAGATGAGGATGTGGAAGCATTGCTTTGTGCCATTTCTATTATCCAACCAGATTGAATAATTGAAGCAAGGGATGAGTGGAAGAATGACGAAGAAGTGTGGGCACTCGTTCAAAAGTTGCAGCAAGATCCCAATACATCTGATATATTTAGCTGGAAAAATGATTCATTATGGTACAAAGATCACTTGTATCTTTGTAAGAATTCCTAACTCAAACAAAATATTCTTTTGGAATTGCACATCTCTCTCTTAGGAGGGCAGTCAGGATTTTTAAAAAATTACCACAGGGTTAAGAAGGATTTTTTTTGGGATGGATTTAAATATGATATTCAAAAGTTTGTGGTGGAATGTTTGGTTTTCCAACAAAATAAAGTTGAGACAGGTTGGGTGGAACCCATCCCAAATGATCTACAACCAATGGTTGAAGGGTTGGGTGGAACCCATAATAGATCAGTATGATCTATAAACTTTATAGATCATACTGATCTATTATGGGTTCCACCCAACCCTTCAACCATTGGTTGTAGATCATTTGGGATGGGTTCCACCCAACCCTTCAACCATTGGTTGTAGATCATTTGGGATGGGTTCCACCCAACCCTTCAACCCTTCAACCTTTGGTTGCCTGGCTAGGTTCCGGATCTTGAGTTCTTCCCCCATACCTCGGGACGGGACTGAACGGACAGACGCGGGAGATACAAATCGATATTGCCCCATATTTGTTTTTGGGGGTGGGGTTTAAGGGAAGAACTATTGAATGACGCGCTTACTTACGTGATTACTCCTGGCTCTATTTTCACCCCCCGATCTATCGATTGATACCCCCCAGGTCTGTTACAATCTTTATCCATTCCAAGTCAATTTTGGGAGGAGGCTTCAATGGATTTTATCACATGTTTACCGAGGTTAGAAGGAAATAGTGTCATCATGGTGGTAGTTGATAGAATTACCAAGTATGCACACTTCTGTGCATTATCGCATCCATTTAAAGGAAATACAATTGCTACTACATTTATGCAAAAATTCAAAATCTACATGGAAACCCAAAGATTATTGTAAGCAACAAAGATCCCATTTTCACTGGAATTTTTTGGGCGAAATTATTTTCTTGTCTGGGTACTCAATTAACTCATAACTCATCTTATCATCCTCAATCTGATGGGAAAACTGAGATAATGAACAAATGTTTAGAAGGATATATTTTTTGATTTGAATATGATAAACATACCTAATGGGTCAAGTGGTTACCTATGGCTTAATGATGGTATCACACTTCCTTCCATACTGTAGCAAAAATGACCCCATTTATGGCACTTTATGGATATCATCCACCGTCCATCACATCAAGTTTAAGAGAAAATTATAAGGTTCAAGCAATGGAAGATCACATTGAGCATCAACAATAAGTTCTCCAACTATTAAAGGATAACCTCACTTTAGCGAAGGATTGAATGAAAAAAAAAGTAGATCAACATCAGAGCAAAATAAGTTTTGATATAGGCGACTAGGTATTTTTATGGCTACAACCATACAAAAAAATGTCCCTCAAGCAAGCTAAGAAGGATAATAAATTATCACAAAAATATTATGGTCCTTACAAGGTGTTGCAAAATATTGGTACTATGACATACATATTGGAGCTTCTTGCATCTTCCCGAGTTCACCAAGTTTTCCATGTTTCAAGCTTGAAGAAGGTTATAGGTGATAAGCTCCCAGTTTAAACAATATTGCCAGAACTTGACGAGGAAGGAAAAATCATATTGGAACTTGAAGCAGTCACGGAAACAAGAACTCGATAGCTAGGGAATCGATCAATTTTAGAATATCTCATCAAGTGGAATAAATTACCTGTTGAATATTCCACATGGCAGGATGATAATTCTATACAGAAGCATCCAGAAATACTCAAGTGTTGAGGACAACACTTTTTTGAAGGAGAGGGGCATGTTAGGTCCCCATAATAGCGTATACCCTTATTTTTATTTTTAGTGTACCCCCCTTATTGTTAGTGTTGTACCCATGTAGTCCCCATATTATTATTATTGTGCCTCATAGAAGCTCACTATTGTTATTATTGTACCCTCACATTATTATTGTTATGTCAACTCTGATTAAATTATGACCCCTTATACTCCTATATATAGAAAGGAGGTTTTTTCATTTGAATCATCCAATAATTTTTCATTTATGCAATGTAAAGGAGGTCCCCCCCTCGAAGTGGATAATTTTGAAGTCATTGATCTATATTTTCTTCTATTTTGTGAGTTGGTTGCATAACATTCAGTCTCGCTTGCTTGATTCTCTACTTCCTGTGTCTGATTGTTACACGCAGTTTCCAAGTTTGGCTTAGCCTTTAACTTCAAGGTCTCCTATCTCGCATACCTTGCCAAGCGATGCCAGTAGGTGGTCATCCATCTGGGAGCCAAATGTCATATTTTGGTAGTCTTCTTTCTTCCTATGGAGTGCTACACCCTGTCTAGCAATGGATTCTACTACAGAAACAGATATCAGTTGCAGAATGTGCAAAAATCGGTCAATGAAAGCATACCTTTGTCATAATTTCACTAAAAACAAAGAATTTAAATATGGAGATTAATACCTTATAGAAGATATTGACCTTAATATGTTGAGGTTTTTGTAGAATAGTAACAAAAAGGTGAAATGTGATGGGAAAAATGATAATAAAAAAGAGACATTTCTAAGCTTCAACATTCTCCCACACCAAAGGTTTTGCATGTCCTCATGCACCAAAATCTCAAAATTGATTCCTTTCTTTTCTGTTAAGTGAATGATATCTGATGCTTGTGCTAGTATATCCAAACTAGTAATATTTTTCTTCTTTTTAATGGCAAACATGGTTCTTGGTTTATTTACTAAAATTTTGCCTTGTAATCCTTTGACCCTGTTTTTAAGAAACTTTTTTGAACTTTAAGTTTCTTATTCTTTTTTGTACAAGTGACAAAGGTGTAGCAAGATGTTGTCATTTTGAGTAATTAATATATTATTTTGGACTTTAGCCTCTTCCCTCTCTTGAATCAAATGTTTGTTAAGGATTTCCAATTCATAAATGTCTTGCTTCAAATTCTCTTCAATATTGTGCTCTTTTTCTGCACTTGGTTTTGTTGTTGAGGTCTCACCCATTTCAAATTGAGATGATTTTTCTTTTTGTTGAGCCTTTTGTTCTGGAGATTATATATAATCATAGATCTCTTGTTGAGCTCGATCAATTTCTGGGGTTTGTCTTGTTGAATTGCTTGTTGGACTGACTGTGTGAGGAGGTATGTTAAACCCTTCATTTTCAAGATCTATCATTTATGGTGATTAAGTGTTTGTTGACAATTTTGAAATTCTTTTACTCCTTCTTACATTCATTCTTGAACTCCCAATGCTTTTCTTTTCTGCTCCACTGCTCTCTGTTGTCTTCTTTGTTTAGGTATGGGTAGGCTTGGGCTAGCTTTCTTCCTTTTAAGGTCTTGTTTATCACCTTTTTGTTTAAACTTTTCAAGAAATTGGGACATTGGAGTATTGTCCTCAAATGGATCTTTTGGAATCTCAGTGATATTCTTCTCCTGACTTTCTTCTTCGACTTTCTCTTTTTCAGAGCTAGGGTTTGATTTTCTTTTACTTATTTTGACCCTATTGTTTGGTTCTTTCTTTAGAGCTTCTACAAAATGATTTATTACTAAGAAATCCTGCGAATTATCTCCTTTTGTTTGAAAATGTACTTCTAACAAAATCTTAGTAAGTCCATGATGGTACAAAGAGTTATCTATGGACCTATATACTCTCTGGATACCAAATGGCATTTTCTTTAAGCTTTGCAATAGAAATTAGGTTAAATCGATTTCAAACCCATCAAAAAAATGCATCATAAGCCTAGCATGATAGAAAAACACTGTTCCAAATCTCCCTTCAGATGTTATAAATTTTTGAATTACTAAAAGAGATTTAATCATTTTCGTTTTAATGTTGTAATTGGAATACCTTTCTTGAAAATGGACAAGTCCATACCTAGGTATTTTAAGAAGTGAACCCGGTCATTCTGTTTAATTTTTCCATTTTTGAACAATATTTATCCATTCATTGGTAGTCCTATTGCTTCTTCTATCTTTGACTCTATGAGGATGAGTTTAGTGTCTCCAATTTCAGCTTCTACTCCATCAAATGCTCAGGCGAAGGCTTTAGTAATCTCTGGTTCATACCCATTGAATTTTTCGAAGAACTGAAGCCAACCCACCTGTTGTAGCTGCTCCTTAACCCTTGAATAAGCATAGAGGAATTTCTCACCATTTGGTTCATAACGAACAAGTGTACCCATTGCGTGGAGAAGTTTTGGCCTAGATTGCTCTTTTCGACTAGGAAATGGAAGAGAATGAAGGGCTTCAGAATGAGCACAATGGATATGGAGCGGGTTTGAATGATGGCAAGGTAAGATATTTATGGAGCAAATCGTGTTGCATCCGAATTGTACTTGCACAACTTCCAAGACCCAATTTCAAAGGACTGGTGTTATGCGCTTATTTCTTGATCGAACTTCGATGTGACAAGTGGTGCATTAACACTTTTTTTTAAGGTCCTTAATCTTTTGATATTTCATCCATAATTTAAACTCTAAGTTCTTAAATGAAATATAACTCTAGCATTCTTACATACGTTAATGTTTCCTCTGATATTGCTCTTGCTGTTGAATTTGATTCTGGTTGCAGAATGATAGAAATTATGCCTGTCATCTCTTAGATTTTATTTCTTTGGAGAAGACTTCCTTATCGTTGTCATTATTATTGATGAAAAGTACTGATTTCATGAATATAGTTGTCCACCTGAAAATAGACTGAAAGAAAAGAGGGATAAAAGGAAACATGCACAAGAGAGAAGGGATTTATGAAAATCTAAACTGCTGAGAAATCTTGGTTTTCAATTAATATTTTTTGTATAAACATGCCAAAAAAGTTGGTTTTCATGTCTATATATTTATATATTTATTTTATTTTTATTGAAAATAAATTACAACGAAGTTGAAGAATGAGGGGAAAAATTCCCTTTCTTAATCAACTTAAATTCAGAATTCTCTTGCAGATATTTAACAAATTATTCCCTTGTCAATGGTTTATGATGTAATCTTAATATATTTCCATTAACAAGGAAAACAATTTGTTCATCATCAATAACCTTGATTTTGATTGCTCCATTGTAAAAAACAGTATCAATCCCATAAGGACCAAGTTAATGAGTTTGAAACTTTCCTTGAAAATCTTTAAAATTGGAATAAAAAAGAAGAGCCAAGTCACCTTGTTTGAAAATTTTAACTTTGATGAACTTATCATGCCATTTTGATCTTTATTGTTGCACTATGCTAGTTATCTGAATAACATCTTGTCAAATTTCATCTAGCTCATTTAATTGTTCTAGTCTTTTCTTATGAGTTTTTGACAACTCAAGGCCCAATTTCGCAACTGTTCTGTAAGTCTCCACTTGGAACTCTATTGGAAACAAAACTTGCTTCCAATAAACAAGCTCATAAGGAGTATGCCCAGTGATGTTTCTTCATGTAGTTCGATATTCCCATAGTGCTTCTGTAAGTTTTTTTTTCCCCAATTCTTTCTATGCAAATGCACAGTCTTGGTAAGAATTGTTTCAAAAATTTTGTTAGTAGTTTCACCTTCCCATTGGCTTGTGGATGACATGGAGTAGAATTTCGATGTTTGATTTTATACTACTCCATAATATTTTGTACTAACTTGGATGTGAATTGAGTACCTTGATTTGTTACAATTTCTCTTGGAACACCAAAACGAGTAAACATATCCTCAAAAAGAAATGTAACTACAACATTTCCAGTTGCAGATAAAATATGCTTAGCTTCTACCCATTTTGTGACATAATCTGTGTAAATAAGTATGTACCTTTTTTGTTTGGATGGAGGATTTATAGGTCCACAAAATCTAGAACCCATTTTCAAAAGGTTCCATAAGTAGCTGTGGTTGTAGAGGCATTTCATCTGAAGGTACTGGCTTTCCCATTCTCTGAAAACTGTCACATCTTTTGACATATTCCTTGGCATATTTGAAAATAAATGACCAATAATATCCCAAAAGAAGGATTTTGTATGCAATTATTTTATCAAAAAAATGCCCTCCACGTGGTTCATGATGGCAAACTTTTAGATTTTCCGGTATTTCATTTTGTCGAACACATCTTCGAATGATCAAATTAGGTCCAGTTTTGTATAATTCTTCATCTATCCAAGAATAGGATGCACTGTTTTTGATAAATTTTTGCTTTTCCTTTGCTGACAATTGTGGTGGAAAGTTTCCTATAGCTAAATAGTTGGCAATATTTGCAAACTAAGGCAATTTAATAGATACTGCAAAAAGGTATTCATCAGGAATTTTTTTTTTACAGTGTTGGTGTCCCGTGTTTTGACAGTTTGGCAAATCAAAAGACAAGACAACATCAGAACCAATCTTTAGAGTTCCAGGATCTAGTCCTCCTGTTCTCAGAGAGGGATCTTGTTGAGTCTCAAATCTGCATCTTTCTTATACACCTTTCTAGACCTTTTTCATTCACCTGGACCATCTAAGTCATCAATATCATTGCATATTAATTGTAAAAGAGCATCTAAAATGGTTTTTAACTATGTTTTGTGTTTGCTGTTTGATTTAGATTTTTGCTCATTTAGCTGCGGAATCTTGTCACTTTCCGCAACTGCTGCAACTTTATGCAGCCATTTTGTTAAAGTCTATATTGCAGGTGTCTTCAGGCAAATCGAGCCACATGGGCAAGTTAGAAATGACATGGACATGGATCGTGTCCTATTGGCTCAGTCGAATTCACCTAAGAAGGCTGTGGTCAAAGGTAGCCAAGTGGTGGTCAACCGTAGAGTCCCACGGTGACAAAACTCTATTTCTCATCACGTGGAGATTTGCGTGGCCGTTTCTAAATCACGGGAGACACATCAACACCTGTAAACGGCTCCATAAGCCGAATCCAACAGCCACTCTCCATAGATTTAATCCTCACAGCGGCCATAATGTTAGATCTCTGGACATGGTGGTTCACGTGTCTTCCATCAGCGCAAACTTTAGGGAATTAGTTATATCACCCTTTGTTATAAATAATGCGTTCTCATACGCATAATAGTTAGCTCTGTAATGTAATTGCGTTGCCATTGTGCTGTGACATTATTTCTCTGTTATGACCGCATTTTAATATATGAGAAGACTCTGTTTCTAAGCGTAATTCAAGGTTGAAAGCTGTTGTCCGAGGTTTGTGCAGAGGGCCCCTGCACACGCTGAGGTTTTGTGTATTACTGTATAGTTTCATGCTTCATTTCTTTACATTCATTGTGCCATAGTCATTCACGTGTATATATATTACATCTTTCATAGTATTTACGTTTCATCTCTGTCCATAATCTTTCATGCTTTACATTTTACTTCTGTCCATAATCTTTTAAGTTTTATGTTGTTGTTAACTGATCAGTGTTCTTGTTTCAGATTACAATAGGCAGCCCGGGCATTTTCACATCTTTTTATAATGACTAATGACATGGAATCAATATTGTCCTTCTGCTAATTTACTTTTCTTAGTTTTTATTTAATTCCAGCACTGTTTTGTTTATTTCAGTCTTGCACATTTGCTTTAGTAGTTAGATTAGATATTAAATTGCTCATGTCATTTTCAGTTACCTCCGAAAGCCATAGCGAGACTAATGGTGAGGAATTGAAGTATGAGTGTGTAGTTTGATATTAGTTTACTTTTCTGCAAGTTAGATATTAAATTGTTCATGTCATTTTCAGTTACCTCCGAAAGCCATAGCGAGACTAATGGTGAGGGATTGAAGTATGAGTGTATAGTTTGATATTAGTTTACTTTTCTGCAAGTTAGATATTAAATTGTTCATGTCATTTTCAGTTACCTCCGAAAGCCATAGCGAGACTAATGGTGAGGGATTGAAGTATGAGTGTATAGTTTGATATTAGTTTACTTTTCTGCAAGATAGATATTAAATTGCTCATGTCATTTTCAGTTACCTCCGAAAGCCATAGTGAGACTAATGGTGAGGGATTGAAGTATGAGTGTGTAACTTGATATTAGTTTATTTTTCTACAAATTAGATATCAGATTGCTCAAGTTGTTTATGATTACCTCCGAAAGCCATAGCGAGACTAATGGTGAGGGGTCAGAATATGAGTTGATGTAATTTGATTTTAGTTTTATTTTACTTGCAATCTTTTCTTTGAATATAGTTTCTTTTGTGTTTAGACAGCAGCAAGGGTAATGGTTTTCATGATCAATAGTTCACTGTTTGTTTAACTAGAATAGTGGCACATTTTCATTTCCTTTTAGGAACTAATTTTGTCATTGTATGTTTCAAAATCTTTTTGAAGTTTGAAGTTTGGGAAATCATTATAAAGGACATCATTGCCTTGAACATTCATACCCATACTTGTCTTTTAGAATTTCCATCTCACATTAGGAAACCAACCAAGATAAAAAGAAAAAAAACCAAAAACGACAAAAAGTAAGAGATAGGTTATCTTGCACATATAGTGCGCCACACTTCGTCAGCTTACGAATCCCAGATTGACAAATTAATGTAGCAATTTAGAACACACTAAATTGACCAAACAAATCTCTCAAATATATGTTTGCGAAGGTTTATCGTGTGTGCTTTGAGTATGGATTTTAGACTAGTTATTAAGTGTAGATGTTTTGTTTGGTTGGGTTGAGTTGATACAACAGAACATGAAAGGTCTAGGAAAGATAGACAGAAAGAGGAAATATCTGGTTCATTGGTTAATGGAGTCAAAATAAGATCATAACAAACTCCTCAAGGGATATGGGATATCAAAGGGAAAATCTAAATTGGCCACATGATCCTTTTGTTTTTTGGAATGAAGTGAACATTAATGATTTGGAAAGAGAATTTTAATTCTCAACAAAGGGAAATTGAAAACATAACTTAACAATAAAGAGATATTTGATAGACAGGGCTAACCATAAATTCTACAAACATTCTTTAAGCAAATAATGACTTTCAAGACAACTTTTTAAAATGAAATCTAAGATTCGGGGAACACCCTATTTCATCAAAGATTTTGTTTTAAAGGACTTTAGAAAACATAAAAGATTCACTGATAATTGCAGTCATAGAAGAGGGAACACCTAAATAACATCTATGCTTACAACTATAAAGACCTTCAAAACAACTGCTCAAGAAATGGCAAAGGGCAAGATCGAAACTGACCTCTTTGATTAACTTAAAACAATGGTACTTCAAAGGGAGACTTCAATAACATCTTACAAGTGATAGCAGACAAGCAGGGAAGACCATAAATCATGATGAAGCCAATTATTTGAGCTATTATAGAAATAAACAAGCATGAAGACTAAAGAGAAATTTTAATGCCTCTAAAATACTTCAGCAGAAGAAAACATAAAACAATGAAGGATGAACAGATCTAAGGTGCTTTCCAGGAGTCATTTCTTAGTCTAAGACTTTCAACCTACTATAGTAAGAAATTATGGAACATAATGGAAACAGGAAAAAACATAGAACAATTGAGAATACTTCACCAACAGCCGAGCTCAGGGATCCAATGATAGAGCCTTCTCAGGAACAGGCGTGCAACAACATCATCAAGACATCCGAAACTTCAATTTGTTTTTCAAATTCTACAGACTTGTATATTTATTTCAGAGAGTTTCAAAGTTACAACTTGTGATCAAACAACAACCCACACCCTCACTCATCTTCTGTTGTAGTATATATAGAAGGATGAGGAGGTGAGATCTGACAAAAGATCTCAATTACGATTAATACAGAATGAAGACTTCTCGGCCCTTTGAGAGGCTTGATGGATAAGTTTACAGGTGGATCACTGTATTAACTGTTTTTACAATAAATATTTAAAGCTCGGTGGGAGCTTTATTTGACTTTGAGGTTCTGCGTAATACGAGAGTAACTCTGCAGATATTTCTGCATTAATTTCCTTGCAGAAGTAACTCCCTAGCTGCGTCGAAGACGAATATCTGATTCTCTTCAATAACTTCGGCCTCTGTTTTGAAAGGTTTGAGGCAATAGGTGGCTCTGTGGTAGCTGAGGAATCAATTCGCCTCAAATAAGGCGGTGGAGGCCTTTCTGTCTATTAAACACTTATAATGTTCTTTTAATTGTGTTTTAATTCTGGGAATTAGGCTTTTGATGTTCAATATTAGCCGTAATCCCGTAAATCTGTCTTCTATCTTCAATCTTCTGTGTGCTGTCTTCAGAAACCGATACTCTTTAACTGTGTTCTGAATAGAACAGTGTCTTGTCGATGTGCAGGGCCGCGCAGGGCTATTTTAAGTGTTATCAACGCTCATGAAACATTGACAAATCATTGAATTCAACCCTGTGAATGGTTCCTTTAGTAGCTCAAAGGCACAGGAAACGTCTTTCCTAGTCCCCGGCTTTCCTTCGTTATTTAGTGGAAAACCATTAAAATACCTGCAAAACACAAAAACAATTAAGAAATCCTGCGTTTTGGGCTTAAACTGCTTAGAAGGCGAGGAAGGAGCGCCACCATTGGATCTGGACACGTGGACGGTCCAGATTTAATCAGGGAATTGCAATCGGCGGGAGGAGAAAAAGGGGTGCGATTGAAAAAATCCGATGCGATTGCGCGATCGGGAGGGCAGGAGCGATTAAGCGATAACGTTGATCCAAGAACGAGATCAACGGTGGAGAACCAATCGAGGGAGTCGCAATCGGAAGGGCAAACAAAACACATGCGATTGAATTATGCAATGCGATTATGCGCGGACCGTCGATCTAAGGATAAGATCAACGGTAGAGAATGAATCGGGGGACTGGCCGATCGGGGGAAAGAACAAATGCAATGCGAATGAGATTGCGCTGCGATTGAGCGATGACTGTCGATCTGAGGATCAGATCGACGGTGGGAAAAGAATCGGAAAGAGGTCGATCGGCGGGAGAAAAAGAGCGTGTGTAATGGAAAACCCGAGGCGATTAAGCGATGGTCGTTGATCTGAGGATCAGATCAACGACGAGGATCGAATCGGAGGGATGTCAATCGGAGGAAGAAATGTAATGCAGCGATTGAGAAAAAGCGATGCGATTGAGTGTTTAGCCATTTGATCGGCTTTAGATCAACGACGGAGATCTGTTCTGAGAAGAACCGGCGGAAAACCCTTTAAAATATACGAAAAATTAACCTTTTGAAATAACACAAAGTTTTTTATGGATCGGGGGCGGAAAATATATATAAAGTGACGAGGCGCCCGACTGCGGGGCCGTTGGGTATATGAACTGTGATATGGCCGGGGCTTTAGTAAATCAAAGGCCAATCGCAATCGGAACTGCGGGCTTGGACTCTCCGATCAACTCGTTGCGAATTCTCCGATTGCGATTGCGCAATGGGTCTTTTTGATCAACCCATCAGATTATTTCAACATGTGACTTAAATTTTTAAGTTAAAACTTTGGGTTGGCGGGTTTTGGGTCTTTACAAAGAAAAATTGGGTTTGGGAATGAAATATTCACAAGGTTTAAGCGCCGAGGGCGGGCCCAAGGTTATACATGAAAATAATATGATCGGGAGTCGTAAACATCAAGGCTAATCATAATCGGAGTCTTTGGAGTATGGCAAAGACTTGCACATTTGATTCTTTCCGATGCGATTAGCACTCGGGGTCTTTGGCGTTTGGTTTCAACGCATAGGCATGTGAGGGGAAGTGGTTAGGACTTAGCCCAAGGGGGCTTAGGTCCATAGTAAATAAACTTTGTTTTTTATGAAATTTCTCATGGTTTTCAAAGGAATGGGGGGTTTCGGAAAAGTCAAAAAATGGGTTTTCAACTATGGAAAAGTGATTTTCATAAATGGAAGAAGAGGATTTATGAAAAATAGAGTACTTTTATGGAGAAAAAAGGGGAGAAAATGAAGGTTTGAGAAGGGGGGAAAATGAAGGTCTTTCAGCAGTCTTTCATTTGGAATCAACAGAAGTTTCTGAGTATAAAATGGAAATAGCAAATGAGGATTTGGGACAGAGGCATGAGGCCTTAAAGAGACTTCAAGAGCCAACAACTTTTAGTGATAAAATTTGTTCCTTGGAGGCTCCAAAAAGTTTTAGCCACCTTTTGATATAACAAAATATTATAGGTGGCTAACATACAGGACATCAACATTATTATTTTGTATTATGGAAAGGAAATCAAAAATTGTGTTTTATTTTCCTGGTCTATCAAGAATAATAATGTTGAATTCTTATAATAGTAACAACCACATTGTAATTCTTCCATTAGTAATTGGTTTGTTCATTAAATATCTAATCACAAAATGATTTGTATGAATAAAAGTTTCATAACTAGTAATGTAATGACGAAATTTGTTAACGACATGTACAACAACTAAAAACTCCTTTTCAATTACAATATAATTTAACTCTGTTGGAGTCAGATTTTATTCGTGTAATAAATAGCATAAGGAGTTAAATATTTTTGTCCCAATACAACTACTAAAGTTGTATATGAAGAATCAATAGATATGTGAAAAGGGATAGACCAATTAGGTCCTCTTAAAATTGGTGCTTCAGTAATTCTTTGTTTCAGTCTTTCAAATGATTTTTGAAATAAGAGTTCCATGTGAATTCACAATCTTTTGTAAGAAGTTTGAAAAGTGGAGAGGCCATTTTTGTGAAGTTTTCTATTAACCTCATATAGTATCTAGTAAATCCAAGAAAAATTCTAACATCTCTTTGACAAGCAGGAATTGAAATTTTAGAAATAAATTCTACTTTAGATGTGTCTACCCTAATTCCATCACCTGAAATATGGTGACCCAAAACAATACCTTCATTAAACATCATAAAACATTTTTCATGGCTTAATGAAAGGTTTACTTCTTTACATCTAATAAGAATTTTTTCTAAATTTCCCATGACTTCTTTGAAGGAATCTCCATACACAATAAAATCATCCATGTATACTTCCACACAATCATGAATTAGATCAAAAAAAATACCTAAGACTGCTATTTGAAATATGGCAGGTGCATTACATAATCCAAAATGATGTACCCTATAGGCATATGTTCCCTAAGGACATGTAAAAGTAGTTGTGTCTTGATCTTCTGGTGCGAGTTGGATTTGATTGTATCCACTAAAATCATCTAAGAATGAAAAATACTTCTTTCCTACTAAGGAATCTAGTACTTGATCTATAAAGGGTAGTGGAAAATGATCTTTCAAAGTGGTTTTGTTTAATTCTCTGTAATCAATACACACTCTCCATTTCCTATTCTTCTTTGGAACAATCACTAAAAGTGATACCCATTGACTATCTGATATTGGATAAATGAAATTCACATTCAACAATTTTTGTAATTCCTCCTTAAAAATTTCCCTTAAATTTGGATTCATTCTTCTTTGGGCTTGTCTAACTGGTTTGATATTTTCTTGAATATAAAAGTGATGCATACAAGTTTTATGATCAATTCCTTTCATATAAGTATATTCCCACGCAATAGAAGAAGAATGTTTTTGTAACATCATTATTAAATTTCTCTTTTTAAGTTCTTCCAGGTTATTATTAATATTTAATGTTTTACCTGGAAAGGTTTCTACTTGAGATTTGCCAAATTTCTCCATAGAATGTAAAGTAAATTGATGTTATGATAAATATTCAATGTTACATTGTTCGTGAAAACTTTGATTTTGTTCATAGTAAGAAGAAGAATCATTATTATTCATCAAATTTATTAATTGATTTTCTGCATCTACTTGTCAAAAAGTATAAACTGATTGCATGTTATCAAAGTCTTCATTATCACCATCTATCCATATTTCACTTTCTACTTCGGTTATAGTGTTTGCAGGAGGATACAAAGTGAATTTATTAGTGGAATTTCCATTAGATATATACATATCCCCTGATCTACAACTTATGAATGCATCGATTGTAACTAGCCAAGATCTGCCTAAAATCAATGGATGGCCTCCTAAGTTGTTCTTGGGAGTTAAAATCATAAAATCTATATGATATTCCCAAGAATATAGAGAAAAACAGACATCTTCTAATCCTCCATCTAGTTTAATAACATAATTGTCTGCTAATTGCAATAATGTTGGAGTATATTGAACATTTGAAAGTTTGAGTTGTTCCATAGATTGTTTACTCATGATATTAATGGCTGCTCCTATATTAATTAAAGTGTTTGGGATTTCAATGCTATTGATATGTATTTTTACAATGGAGCTCCCTAGATCTAAAATTATTTGACAATAGTTTTCCCCATCATAATATCATCAATTTCCCCTACCAATTGAATATTTTTATTGTTTTTTATTTTTCTTCTTGGTTTTCCAATACATAACTCCTTGATAGTTTTTGCAAATATCGGTTTTTCCTTTATTGCTTGAAATAAAGGAATTTTGATGCAAACATTCTAAGGTTCATTTAACATGTCATAATTTGGTAAAATATTTTTCCTTTCTATTCCTTCATCGATTTTAAGTCTTTCGGGAAAATGTGGTTCTTGTAAAGAAATAGATATTGTTTTATTAGAAGAACTGTAGGAGCTTGTTTCATTTGATCATCCTTTGATTTTATATGAACGTCTTCCCTTAGAGGAATACTTTTTTGATCAAGACTTTCATATTTTTCACGAATCTCATCCTTTTTAGATTCCTAGATGATAACTGTTGGTGACATATTTTGCGAAACTCTACCAGATCTAACTTGAACATCATTTAGACCTAGTGGTGTTATCATACAAGCTTGAAAATTTTGTTCTTCAACATTATAAACAACTTGTTTATTTTTATTATTTGGGTTAGGAAGCGATTGAGCAGACAATTGATTTGGTTTTTGAGGAAATGGTAATGAAAGTTGTTGGTTTGGAATTTGAAATTGAGAAAGTTGAGTGGGTTGAGGAAAATATTGTGGTGGAAAAGAAGAATAAGGTTGTTGGAATTGGGGATATTTACCATAAGGATTTTTCCAATATTTTTGCCTAGATGGATTTTGATATTGTGGAGGCCAAGGTTTCCAAGGCATAGGTGTAGTCCAATTATTATGTGGTTGTACATATGATTGAGTACTAAAGGCTTGAGTCATATTTGGCTGTGGTTTTTGCCAAGGTCTTTTAGCAACAAAACAAAGGGATTCAACTTGGCTTGTCCCAACTTCATCTTGAAAGACAACTTTAAGACCAGGTATCGAAGGACACTCCTTAGTATTATGATTCTCAACACATATGACACACATTTCTACATTATCAAGGGGTCATTCTCTCAAGGCATGTTTCTTTCTACATCCGGGAAAAAAGATAGATAATGCAACATTTTCAGCTTTTTGCTTATTTTGTATTTTAAGGGTATCTAGTTGTTCACTAAGACTCCCTAAAATATTTGTTTTAAAATTTTCAAGAAAATTTCCTATTTCAACTCTACTTACCGTCCCAGTTGCAGATTTATTAATTCTGGTCATGACAGGGTCTCTTGGATTTTTCCCAGTTCTAGCCTTACCCTTTGAAATATGTGTACACATTTCACAGATGTCTTTAAATGAAAGTTGAGAAACATCTCCTTTTCCCATTAAATTTAGGAGATCAATCCACTCATCTCTAATAGATTTTAGCAAAAGAGTTTTCAAAGTTTCATCATCTAGATTATGCATCTTAGCCCTTTTAACATTATAGGCAAATCTTTCAACCAAGTATTCAAGATTTTCATCCTCTTTTTGCATTATTCTAAAAACTTCATCTTTAAGGTTACGGGGCAAACAATAATCCTTATTTATCTAAGAACACTTTTTTCATTTCCTCCCATGTTCTTATAGTATGTGTTCCTAATCCCATAAACTATTTAAGTGCTCCATCTTTAAGAGTGGTCGGAGACAATTTTATTTTTGAGAATCAAGTAAGTAATCATAAAATATACATAAGACTTCAAACTCAAAAAGAAATGTTTCAATATCCTCATGTATTAGTCCATGGAAATTAGGGAGGATGGAGGGTGAGATATTCTTTATTGTGGTTGTGGTATCATCATCCAAGATGGGAAATAAAAAAGGTTATGTATCCCCTCTACCACCTCTTCCACCTCTTCCTCCACCTCCTCCTCTATTTCCTCCTTTGCCTCTTCCATCGCCAATCCTAAGTTCACCATTCACATTATGTACTTCTCCTTCTCCTTCCCCTGCCATTGTAGATTCTTCAAAGCTAATATAGGGTTCTATGATTGGATTATCTAACTCTTCTTCTGGTTCTTCTACTAATGGAATATTATAATAAGTTTCTTCTTCTTCTTCACTAGGAACTTCTAGTTTATTTATTTATTTTAAAGTCAGTTGCTGGTTATATTCCAAAAAGAGTGTGGAGTGAAATCTCCATTACATCCGAGTTACAAAATAGAGTGTCAAGGAGGGGTGATGTGGAAAAAACCGAGCCTCCTGCTTACTGACTGTTGCTACTGAATTGCATATCAGTTTCTTTGTAAACTCTAACAAACTGAAACAACATAACAATGAATTTAAAAGACATAATATTTAAAATGACGGTAGGTGGACTGAAGACTAATTCCTGCTGCCTTGCCGAGCGTTTGAGTTGTCGGTGGTGCCAAGATTGCTGTCCGGGTTGGCATTGGGCGCGTTGTTGGAGCTAGAGCTCTGGAATATTCTTTTATCCACCATGTAGCGCATAATTTCAAGAGTTTATTTTATATGCGCGCAACGTTTGTTTTCTCCCCTTAGCTGCTCCATGAGTGATTCAGCTTGGTAACGAAGGAAGTTGGTATCAGCTTGGTACTTCTCTTGCACTATCTTCAGTTGAGCTTTAATCAGGTCCATTTCCGCTTGCATGTCTAACCAGTGGAAGCAGTTTTCTCTGCTCATCTTGACTGATAATAAGGAGGGCATGAGCGCAACTGTGATAGAGAGGGGTCAAAGTTGCAGAGGTGCTGAAGGAAAGCGTAGAGCGATGGGTCGGGGAGATGGGGGAAGAACACTCCAGGAATTTAGCAAGGCAGCAGGGAGAGCATGCCACAACGATGAGGAGTGATCTGCAGGAAGAAGGGAGGAGGGATAAATAGGAAGGGAAGACGTGGGAGGCGTGCTGAGGAAGAGAGAAGAACGGGAAGCACAAGGAGATAGGGTCATGAGATAGGTGCTGGGAAGGGGATGGGGATGACAGGTTTGCAGGAATAAAATCGAGGGGCACAAAAGATCTTGATGACAGAGAGCGCGCACTAGGGAGGATTCATGGAGTTGGGGAGTTGTTGGTGTGACCTTAGGAATAGAGTTTACCAGGGAGTCTGAGGTAGGCCTGATTGGCCAGAGAATCAACATTCTTATTGTTGGCTCTGAGGATGTGATAGTAAGAGAGATACCCTATCTCATTACTCAAGCTACGATACCTGATGATCAATTTGCTGAGGTCGATGTTGGGAGACAGAGCATAATTCAACATCATGTTAATTACAATTGAGGAGTCCCCGAAAACCATAACCTTCTTGACATTGAGTCTCTTAATCATTTGAAGGCCTTGCATTAAGGCATACGCTTCAGCTTTGTTGTTAGACATCCGTCCCAATCCCCATTTGAAGGAGGCAACATTGTTACCCTGCTCATCCAAGACGAGACCTCCAACTCCTGCTGCTCTAGGATTTTATTTTGAGGCTCCATCGAAGAAAATCTTGGGTCTGCTTAACCCATCAAGCCATTCTATAAATTCCTTTTCTTTGAGCCTTACTTTTTTTTGTGGCTCATTTGCATTTACTTTTGAAATATTTCTCAAAACACCAAAAAACATATATGTTAGAAAAGGTAAATTTTTTATATGTCGAATTTTTTTTTTGATTTTTATGTTGGTGTATTAACATTATGTGCGGACATGTGAAGGCGGGTCGATTCAGGCTTATTCGCGTGCAGAACAGTTCAAGGGTTGGGCCGATTGATGTGTTCAGAACATTGCACACAGGTCAGGGTCGAGTCAGGCTTATTTGCAAGCTCAGGAGAGACTAGCGCTACAGAATACCGAATAAGCTCAAGAGGGTTACACCGTGGAGAAAAACAAATTAGTAATCAAGATCATTTATTCGTTAAAGGAACATATGCGACCCTGTTGAATGAAACTGTGTTCATTACCGAAGAAATCATATAGATTTTTCGAAGGGAGAGAACTGGAGTATTTTCCTTAAAAACTTAAGAGTTTTGGAAGAAGCGTAAAGGGGGAAAATCGACGGTCAGGATCAAAGCACAGAATTGAAGCGGAGAGATGGATGGCGGAGATCATGTCAAATAAATGCAAGTCAGATGGATCAGAGTTTGTGAAGAGAAGCCATGTGTCGGCCATAGGTTCCGTTGCATATCGCATTCGGTAAAGGATACAAGTTTGATATATGGTTAAACTTGCAAAGATGCAATGCGAGGAGCGACAAGTTTAAGATTTGGCAATACAATGAATATCGCATATCGCATGCGATAAGATATTGCGACAATCGGAGGAATTGAAAATTGGAAAAGTTGCGAAGTGATGATGAGGTAAAGGTTATAAAAGTCAATCTATGATGAGGCCTAAAGTTGCGATATTACGAGGCGATGCGGTCGCATATCGCACATCGCAATTTCAGGAGGAAAGGCGCTAAGAAATATGTCGTGAACGCCGAAATGCGATAGGAAAGGCGGGCGCGATACCATTCAAAGGTTGAGTTGAACTTATTTAAAGTCCAAGATTATGTGCAATTGTGTTGGTTTTATGAAGAAACGTGAACGCGGGTAGTAGACTCGGGTATGTGACCCAATGCGGAGCAATGGGAAGGAAAAGACGGAACGCAGTAGACACGAGCAGAAGAGGCAGAGTCGGGCAGAAGGGGACATGATAACCTTGGTTGGAACATAGAGGCATAGGCAGAGTCGGGCAAAGAGAGCACATAGTGGCACTGTTGGAAACGCAACAGCTGGGTCAAGTCGGGCAAGGATATGTTATTGCAGAACTGTTCGAATACCGCACCAGAAGTAGAAAAGACATGACAACAAGCATAAAAGACAAATTTTGAACTGTGGAAGAAAGGCAGGGCAAGGATGTACGATATGTCAGGGAGACACATCAGTAATTTAGGGAGACACATCAACAACAAATCAGATTCAGCAAAAAGAATAACCTTTCAAATTTTACTTCGTTTTCTTTGTCTGTTAAGGTCGAAGCTATAGTGATGTCCTCAATTTCAATGTAATAAGTAGTTTTAACAGTTTAGGTAGTCGAAGGAGTTTCAAGAAGTTCTGGCAGCTACGAACTGTTTTTGATGTATTTAAGCAAGATAGAAAGAAAGAAGAAGGGTTCTGAGTTTTGGACCTCTGGAAGAATAAAACTTTGGTACTTACTTTTCTGAGGAATTAATGAAAGAAGTATCAAGTTTCCCACAACTGTTGATGGTGATTCGTTTTTCCAGTGCCATTTTATGTCCCTTCTTCCTGGAATGAAGTGAAGTAAAGTAGATTCCGGTCTCTTAATTACATCTGTGAGTAAGAGTTAAATAACCTTAATTTGCGCTCCTTCATTCCAACTCCTCTCCCTTCACAAATTATCTCAAGAACTTAAAAGTAATAGATTTTGTGTTTACAACATATTATTTTGAGTTTCCTCTCTCTCCATAAATTCATTCTGAAATTTAAAGTGGTAGATTCTGTGTTACAGCATATCATTTTGAGTTTCTTCTACGGTTCTTCTTTTCCATTCGAATATCAGCAGTTAATGGCATTTTAGAGTCTTTCGTTATACCAGATTATTAAGAGTTTTAAAGAATTAGTTTCCAAACGGATTGAACGAAGACCACCTGATATAATTACTTCTGTGACACATTATTAAAAAAATGTCTTAAGTACTGATTCCTTTTCACAGCCAATGAATTGTCTCTTAAGACACAAAATTTTCTAGCGTCGTTGTCAGGGACGAAGAGAAGAAGTTATTTAGTGAGGAGGAAATATTTGGCCGTGTTTGTTATTCTCAGAATTCTGGCTCATAAAAGGCCTCACACGAGGTCGGATACCTCGCAGCAGAAGGTCCCTGCTTTGTCAGACCCTGGAAAATTGGTTTCTAAAAGGGTTCGAAAACCCAAAACCCCCTCAACACCTATTCCTACACTGTCAGCTCCTCGAAGTATTTCAAGTAATCCTTTGTTTGCAGATATCTCTGAAGTACTTACTCTCTTGGAATAAGGTTCACCTTTCACACCACTTTATTTTCAAGAACCTAAGTTGGAAGAACACTCGTTTGAGTCTGTTTCTTTTATTTTTACTCAAGCTCAACAAACTCCAGTTGTTGGTCCCTCTACTATTATCCATCAACCCACCCCCATATTAGTTTTACCTCCACCTTCGTTCATTTTCACAGCAGGTTCGTCGACTGCATCTAACCAAGGAACAGTCAATCAAGGTGCAAACATGGCAGCACCAGCGTTTTTGTTGAACATACATGCTCCACTTAACCTTCCACAACCAATGAATGCAATGCCTCAAGAATATCTTAAATCACTCCCACGTTTTACTGGAGAAGATGAAATAACTGCAGAATAACACTTGCCTACGTTTTGTAATTTTGCTAAAAATACGAATGTAGAACATCTTGATGTTGTAATGAGGATTTTTGTTCAGTATTTGGATGGAGAGGCTAGAAAGTGTTTTAAGGGATTGCCAAATAATTCTATTAATACATGGGAAGAACTGGAAAATTGATTCACTCAAAGATGGGGTGAAAAAAGGGATCATGGATATTCACTGACAGAATTCAATGAAATCAAAAGAAAACCAGATGAGAATATATCATATTTTATCAAAAGATTCAATAAGTTGTATAACAGTTTGGGGTAGAAATGAAGCCCCCTCCTTTTGGAGCAAAGGTGATTTTTGCTGGGGCTTTTGAAGTCGATTTTAGTTTCACGCTTAGAGAAAGGAGATCCCCTACTCTAGAGAAAATACAGACAGATGCTTTAGAGATTGAAGCTAATATGACTGCAGTTGGAAAGGCGAAAGGGAAACAACTAGTCCAAGATTAGGGGAAAGCCAAAGAAGAATCATCACAAGATCAAAGAATTGAAGATATGACAAAGGTGATAATTTTTTTGTCAAATAAGCTAGTTAAGATGGAATTGGAAAGTAAAAACTCCCAAAGAAAAGTACAACAAAACCGAGGGGGATTTAACCCTCAATTCAAAAGGCATCCCTTGCAAATTTTGCAGAGGGAAAGAAAAGATCAAGACCAGGTTCAAGCACCATTGTATATAGAAGTAGCACCTAGAGAGTCAACAGAAGATGACCAAAGGGAAGCTGAAGGTCAAAAATCTTCTATGTACACAATAGACGATGATGAAGAGGAAGATTGTGAGGGAAAATATGTTGAAGCTGAAGTATCTTTTGACCAAGATGAAATGGATGAATACTTTAGGCAATTCATAGATTTCATGCAAGTTGAGTTGCATAACAAGTATGATTTGAGGTCAAGAAAGAGATCTAGAGTGCAGGAAAATGAAGGTGAAAAACAAGATTCTATCCCTCCTCCAATGGCTACTCCACAACAAAGGGACCTTGTAAAACAAGTCAGTAATGGGAAGCAACCTGTAAATTCAGTTAATAGAATAGATGTGCAACAGGGTGAACCTTCCCAGAACAAATCAGTTGATACTAATATTTTGGAGAGAGTTGTTCCTGTACCCAAATAAGCAGCAAATTCTAGAAAGAGTGAAGAAGAACCTGAAAAGAATGTTAAACAAAATCATCCTTTCAGTTTGACAAAAGAGTTGGAGAAGGTGAAAATTCAGGTACCTCTTCTAGAATTAGCTAAAATACCAGCCTACAAGAAAGAAATTTAGAATTTATTAATTTCACACAGATTGAACATATAAGTGACACTGTGAACTTATAAGAAGAGAAGCCAGTGGTCACCTTTGGTCCTCATGTAGAAGAAGTAGACCCCTCTGTTCCACCATTCTATATTTCTCTGTTGCTTCATGATTTTACTCTCCATAATTGTATGCTGGGCTCAGGAGCATCCCATAATCTCATGCCATTTTCTGTTATGAAGGAATTAAACTTGCAGATTACCAAACCTTACAGGGATCTGTATTCATTTGATTCCAAAAGGGTGAAATGCATTGGGTTAATTAAAGATGTAGCAGTTTCTTTGGCACAAATTCTAGCAAAGAGTATAGTCATGGATGTAGTGGTTGCTGACATTCCTGCCAGGTTTGGAATGCTCCTGTCAAGATCTTGGGGAGAAAAGCTTGGAGGTGTTCTTAAATTGGATTTCACTTATGCTATTTCCTGTTTTCAATGGGGAAGAAAGGAGATTGTAAAGGGAAACAAGGTTCGTGAAGACTACTACCAATAAATATGCAGAAAATTCCCTTATTTATAGTCGAGAAACAGAAGATCTTTCATGTTTCATGCTGCATAAAGGTGCAGAATTTGTTGAAGACACAAGGAAGAAACTCTATTAAGTAGTTGCAAATAATGAGCTGCACTCAAAAACGATTTGGAAATGCTACTTTGATGGTGCCTACTCGAAGGAAGGCACAAGAGCTGGATTCTTGCTGATATCGCCAGAAGGTAACTTCATGCCTTTTTCTTTTAAGTTAGAGTTTGATTCAACAAACAACGTGGCTGAGTACGAGGCCTTAATATTAAGCCTTCAAGTTGCTAAACAAATGGGAATTCAGTGTATTTCAATTTTCGGTGACTCTGAACTGATAATAAGACAAATCAAAAATCATTGTCAGACCAAGCATCTAAGATTAAGATCATACATAAATGAAGTTTTGGATCTGATAGAGAACTATTTTGAAGCATTCAATCTTCGGTTCATCCAGAGGGAGGAGAATAGGTTGGCGGATTCGTTAGCAGTTGTAGCTAGTACCTTAAAGCCTCCAATGAATCCAAGGTTAAGGTATGAGATTGAAATTAGATACAGAACCTCTATTCCTGACAATGTGAAACATTTGGAGGTGTTTGAAGATGATGAGCAGATAAATAATTTCTTGACAATGATTGGAAACTTTGAAGATGCTGAGATAGATCAAGAAGAAGATCAAACAGAGCAGAAAGGGGAGGTAAGAAACCTCAAGCAATCAATAGGTGAGCAAAAGATTATCCAATTGAAAGATAATATCCTCCCTAAAGGATTGGTTCCCCTTGAAAGACTATTTGACTCTAACGATGTTGCTGTTAATTCGAAGGAAATACATCAAGAGGAAGAGATGGAAGATTGCAATTTGGGAACTCAGTAGGAGCCAAAAATGGTGTAATTATTCAAGGGTGTCCCCAAAAATTACAAAGAAACATAAGGTCTCATTGAAAGAAGGAATCAAACCACATAGACAAACACTTAGACAAATTAATCCATTACTGTTAGCTCCTATTGAGAAGGAAGTGAAGAAATTTCTGCAAGAAAAAATCATAGTCCCTCTCAGATATTCGGATTGGGTTTCTAATCTGGTTCCTGTGAGGAAGAGAAATGGAGAGATAAGATTGTGTGTGGATTTTAGGAATTTGAACAGAGCATCTCTAAAGGATAATTATCCTTTACGTAAAATAGATTATGTCTTACAGAAGGTGACAAGAGCTTACAGGATGTCTATGGTTGATGGATTCTCTGGATATAACCATGTGGCAGTGGATCAGGAAGATCAGAAGAAGACAACTTTTACAACCGCCTGGGGCACCTTCATGTATGCACAGATGCCATTTGGTCTTATGAATGCAGGTGCAACTTTTCAGAGGGCCATGGACATATCGTTTGTGGGAGACAAGTATGTGGTTATATATTTGGATGATGTAACTATTTTTTCAAGATCAGATGATGAACACCTGGAACATCTGCAAAGGACTTTCGAAAAGTGTAGGAAGTATAGTCAGTCACTAAATCCAAAAAAATCTTTGTTCTCCTTGGAGGAAGGTAAATTATTGGGTCACATAGTTTCGAAACAAGTAGTAAAGATTGATCCAACAAGGGTGGAGGAAATTCAGACCATTCCTTTACCCAGAAGTACGAAAGATATTCAGAGATTTTTGGGAAAAATAAACTTTTTAAGAAGATTTGTACCAAATTATGCTGAGATTGTGAGAAATATAACATACATGTTGAAGAAGAATGCAGAAGTGAGGTGGGATAAAGAAGCAAGAGAAGCATTTGCCAGAATAAAAGAAACACTCCAGGAAGCTCTGGTTTTAATAATCCCTGATTATCAAAGGGTATTTCAAATATTTTCATTTGTTTCCCCCACCACTATTACTACTGTGTTATTGCAGAAAAACGACAATAGTAAGGAACAACCAGTGGCATTCTTCAGCAAAGTTCTCAAAGATGATGAGCTCAAATATAACATTTTGGAGAAACAAGTGTATGCATTGGTTAAAGCACTCAAAGCCTTCAAGACTTATGTGTTGCAATCCCAAATAATTGCTTATGTACCCAATTCTGTTGTCAAGGACATGCTGGTTCAAAGTGATGTTGAAGGAAAAAGAGGAAAATGGATAGCTAAAATCCAATAGTACGATTTGGACATTAAACCCACCAAGTTAATCAAAGGACAAGGTTTAGCAAAGTTTCTAACAAAAAAAAATTTGCAAGCATTGGGAATTAATCTCTTGGCATGAGTGGATGGAGTTGACAGTGAAGAAGGTCAGAATAAGCCCAAAACAGGTATTCAGTACAATTTTTTGTGTTTAGATTGGTATAAAGATGTTGTTCATTACCTGTGTTTCTTTTCTTGTCCATCTTCGCTGAATAGAACCAAATATAGAGCTCTTAAGCTTAAATCTCAGCCATATGTCATCGTAGAAGCAAAGTTTTTCTGGAAAGATCCTGCTGGTATTTTGATGTTGTGTTTAACTGAAAGTGAATCCATTGAGGTTATCAAGGAATATCATGAAAGTCTATGTGGAGGACATTATAGTTGGAAGGTCACAACACATAAAATCCTCAAGTTAGGTTTTTATTGGCCTACACTGTTTGCTGATGTATACAGACTAGTCATAAGTTGTCAAAAGTGTCAATCGTTTTCAGAAAAGAAGAGACTTGCTTCGTTGCCTCTCATTCCAGTATTCATAGAAGAGCCTTTCAGGTAGTGGGGACTGGAATATATTGGAGAGATTAATCCACCATCAAGTGGGCACTTCAAATGGATTCTAACTACTACTAATTACTTCACAAAGTGGGTTGAAGCAATCCCCACCAAGAAAGAAAATGACCAAGTGGTGATGAAGTTTATGGAGGAGAACATCTTCAGTAGGTTTGGCTGTCCAGTCAAGATTGTAACTGATAATGCTCAGGTATTTAATTTTGCTCGATTAATTAATTTCTGTCAAACATATAATGTAATTTTTTCACATTCCACAACCTACCATCCACAAGGGAATGGATTAGCAGAGTCTTCAAACAAGACATTGGTCAGGATTCTAAAGAAGACAATCACTGAAAATCAGAAAGACTGGGATTCAAAGTTGAAGTTTGCTCTTTGGGTAGTACGAATAACCACCAGGAGGTCTACTGACAAGTCACCCTATGAATTGGTTTATGGAACTCAGGCACTATTTCCTACTCAGTTGGCCAAACCAGTGATTGCTTTCCTTCAAGAAGCTCAGGAAGAACCTAATGCTCTAGTGAGAAGATTGAACAAGGTGATTGAATCAAGTGAAGACAGGAACAAAGTTAGAGATAACTTGATTCCTTATGAGGCAAAGATGAAGTCCATATTTGACTAAAAAGCAAAAGAAATCCTCTTCCAAGCAGGAGATTTAGTATTAAGATGGGATACCAAAAGGGCAGATAAAGGAAAGCATGGCAAGTTTGACCCTCTCTGGTGTGGCTCGTACAAAATCTCTGAAGCAAGATCAAACAATACTTTCATCCTAGAAGATTTAGATGGAGAATCTCTACAGCTGCCTGTGAATGGGCAGTATCTGAAGCATTATTTCCAGCATTAAAATTCAGCATTTCACCATTGTAAATACCAGATTGCTCGTTTTTCATATGTCACCAAGCAATATTTGATTCCATGCCCAATGGATAAGGCACTAATGTGCGGTTCTTAGAGCTTTCATGGGAAAAATCACTATTCCCAGGTGGAGCCAGATGTTGTGGCTCATTTGCATTTACTTTTGAAATATTTCTCATAACACCAAAAAATCATATATGTTAGAAAAGGTAAATTTTTTGTATGTCGAAAAAGAATTTTGATTTTTATGTTGGTGTATTAACATTATGTGCGGAGATGTAAAGGCGGGTCGAGTCAAGCTTATTCACATGCAGAACAGTTCAAAGGTCGGGCCGATTGATGCGTTCATAACATTTCACACAGGTTAGGGTCGAGTCGGGCTTATTCGCAAGCTCAGGAGAGACTAGTGCTACAGAATACCGAATAAGCTCAGGAGGGTTACACAGTGGAGAAAAACAAAGTAGTAATCAAGATCGTTTATTCGTTAAAGGAACATATGTGAGCCTGTTGAATGAAACTGTGTTCATTACCAAAGAAATCATATAGAATTCCCAAAGGCAGAGAACTGGTGTATTTTCCTTAAAAACTGAAGAGTTTTGGAAGAAGCGTAAAGGGGGAAAATCGATGATCAATATCAAAGCGCATAATTGAAGTGGAGAGATGACGACGAAGATCATATCACATAAATGCAAGTCAGATGGATTGGAGGTTGTGAAGAGAAACCACGTGTCGGCCATAGGTTTCTTCACATATCGCATTCGGTAAAGGATACAATTTTGAGATATGGTTAAACTTGCAAAGATGCGATGCGAAGAGTGACAAGTTTAAGATCTTGCGATGCAATGAGTATTGCACATCGCATGTGATAAGATATTGCGACGATCAGAGGAATTGAAAATTGGCAAAGTTGCGAAGTGATGATGAGGTAAAGGTTATAAAATCCAATCTGCGATGAGGCGTAAAGTTGCGATATTATGAGGTGATGCAGTCACATATTTCACGTCGCAAGTTCAAGAGGAAAGGCACTAAGAAATATGTTGTGAACGACAAATATCGAAATGCGATGGAAAGGCGGATGCGATATCATTCAAAGGTTAAGTTGAACTTATTTAAAGTCCAAGATTATGTTCAGTTGCATTGGTTTTACGAAGAAACGTGTATGTGGGCAGTAGACTCGGGTATTTTACCCAACACAGAGCAAAGGGAAGGAAAAGACGAAACTCAATAGACACGAGCAGAAGAGGCAGAGTCGGGTAGAAGGGGACATGATAACCTTGGTTGAAACGTAGAGGCATAGGCAGAGTCGGGAAAAGAGAGCACATAGTGGCACTGTTGGAAACACAACAGCTGGGTCAATTCAGGCAAGGATACCTTATTGTAGAACTGTTTGAATACCGCACCAGAAGCAGAAAAGACAAATTTTGAACTCTGGAAGAAAGGCAGGGCAAGGATGTTCGATCTGTCAGGGAAACACATCAGTACTTCAGGGAGACGCATCAACAACAAATCAGATTCAGCAAAAAGAATAACCTTTCAAATTTTAATTCGTTTTCTTTATCTGTTAAGGTCGAAGCTATAGTGATGTCCTCAATTGCAATGTAATAAGTAGTTTTAACAGTTTAGGTAGTCGAAGGAGTTTCAAGAAGTTCTGGCAGCTACGAACTGTTTTTGATGTATTTAAGCAAGATAGAAAGAAAGAAGAAGGGTTCTGAGTTTTGGACCTCTAGAAGAATAAAACTTTGCTACTTACTTTTATGAGGAATTAATGAAAGAAGTATCAAGTTTCCCACAACTGTTGATGGTGATTCGTTTTTCCAGTGCCATTTTATGTCCCTTCTTCCTGGAATGAAGTGAAGTAAAGTAGCTTTCGGTCTCTTAATTACATCTGTAAGTAAGAGTTAAATAACCTTAATTTGCGCTCCTTCATTCCAACTCATCTCTCTTCACAAATTCTCTTTGGAACTTAAAAGTAATAGATTATGTGTTTACAACATATTGTTTTGAGTTTCCTCTCTTTCCATAAATTCATTATGAAATTTAAAGTGGTAGATTTTGTGTTACATCATATCATTTTGAGTTTCTTCTACGGTTCTTCTTTTCCATTCAGATATCAACAAATAATGGCATTGTAGACTCTTTCATTATACCAGATTATTAAGAGTTTTAAAGAATTAGTTTCTAAAGGGATTAAATAAAGACCACCTGATATAATTACTTCCGTGACACATTGTTAAAAAAATGTCTTAAGCACTGATTCATTTTCACAGCCAAGGAATTGTCTCTTAAGATACAACACTTTCCACTGTTGTTTGTGAATTGGCTGTTTTTTAGGAGGTTTATTGCAGCTCGAGAGGATGTCAAACACTCTTTTGAATGGATGTCTTTCCTCTACTTGCAAGTCGTTGATGTTAAAATGACTGTTGTTTTTAGATAGAATGGTCTCTGCAGTCAGGCTCCAGGTCTTGCTTTGCACTTTTTGAATGCATGGTTTTTGCCCGCGGAAGATGACTTTGTTCCGCATGAGCCATATGTTCCAGAGGAGAACATAAGGGAGCGTGTCCCAGATTATTTTGACAACACTCTTCCATTTTTTGGCACAAGAGTAATTATTTTTCCATCGGGCTAACATATCATAGATTGTGGTGTTTGAATCAATATCGATCTGGAGGGGATTAGAGAGGGTGCTCCAACAATTTTTTTCAAAAGTGCAATCTATAAAGAGATGCTGAATAGACTCCTCAGCTATGAAGCATAGGGGGCATCTAGAGGCTCCCTGAATGCCTCTTTTTTTTTTTTTAAATTATTAGCAGTCAAAATCTTTCCCTTTACCAGGGTCTAGATGAAGATTTTGATTTTAGGGAGAGCTTCAGATTTCCAAACCTGCTTCTAGATCACCCACGGTGGAGAAGGGAAGTGTTTGTTGTGAATAACCTCATATCCAGCTTTTATGGAGTAAGAGGACCCAGAGGGGTCCCATCTATAGTTGTCTTCTTCATCTTTTGTAAGAGGGGCAACACCATGAAGCATTTCTTCCATTTTTATTCTGTCATTGTGGAGATGAGGGGGCAGATTTGGGAACAACCAACCCTTCCATTGGCTCTTACTCTCTTCCAAACTAGATATTTGATTCAAGGTGTTGATCCCAAGCTCTTTAAGATGCATTTGAATGCGAAGAAGGCTCGGATCATTTGAGAGAGGAGGCTTGCCCATGATTTTGTCATTCCAAATGTTGATGTTGTGGCCTCCATGGGGAACTTTGGAGGTGTTGTTGCGGAGGAAGGGAATGGCTTTCTTGCAGAGATTCCATATACGTGAATATGGCCTGTTGGGGATGAGATGTTCTAATAGATGATGCCTTGATGTGGAGAGGTATTTCCTTTCAAGAAATTGCTTCCACCACATTTGCTGACTAGTGATTAAACACCAAACAATTTTTCCTCCAAAGGCAACATTCAACAATTTAGGGATGCGAATGGCCATGCCTCCATTTTCATACTTATTTGTAACTTTTTAAACCTTTTTATTTATTTATTTTTTAATTTAATTTAATCTATTTGTTTATTTTTATTTTATTTTATTTGTTTATTATTTATTTATTTATTTTTTTCGATTTTACCACCTTGCCATAAAAACTTCCTTAAGATAATTTCCATTTTATTTTGAATACTGATAGGGGCTTGGAGCAGGGAGAAGTGGTAAAGGGGCAGAGCTGAAAGCACAAATTTAGGAGAACCACACGCCTAGCCAGGTTGAGCCAAGAGGCTCCCCAATTTTGGATTTTATTCTTCATTTTATCTATAGTGATGCTCCAAACCTTTGCCTTTAAAGGACCATTGCTTACAAGCATCCCTAGATAATTAAAGTGGTTCCAACTCCATTTGTATGGGACTCCAAATATTTGGGCAATGCTATGGATGGTATTCATAGCCGCATTCCATCCATATATGCAGCTTTTGAGATAATTGATCTGACCTCCTAAATAATGCATGAATTTGTCAAGCGCTATTATGCAAGTAGCTCCTCCCATCAGTAGGGTGTCATCGGCAATATGGAAGTGGTTCATGCTTTTAACCCCATTACTGAATTTGATACCTGTAACTAAGCCAGCTCTGCGGTTGAATTCCAGTGCCCAACTGAAGGATTCGGCCATGAGAATGAAAAGGAAGGGGGATAAGGGACAACCTTGTCTTAAGCCTCTGGTGGATTGAAAGAAAGGTCCAGGTATCCCGTTGACCAGAGGGGAGACCCAAGGGGTAGATATGCATGCCTGGATAAGAGAGATGAAGTCTTCAAAAAATCCCATTTTCCTTAGGACAAAGTAAAGGAAGGAGTGTCTAACTCTGTCGAAGGCATTAGCAAGGTATAGCTTTAAAACAAAACCTTTCTCCAATCTATTCATGCTGGAGTGTATCACTTCTTGGAGCAGCAAGATGGAGTCAGTGATTTTCTTATTTGCTATGAACCCACCTTGATTTTCAGAGATAAGATTGTGAAGGTAAATTTTGATGCGGGAAGCGAGGACTTTGGTAATAATTTTGTAGGAGGAGTTGCGCATGGATATTGGTATAAATCTGGAAAAGGTGGAAGGTTGGGACTCTTTCGGGACGAGGACTAGAAATGTCGAGTTTGTGAAGCCCCCAATATTTTTCTTCCTTTGGGTACATCAGATCATTTTGATAAGATATTTCTTGATTACCTCCCAGAAGGTCTGATAGAAGTTGATGGAGAATCCATCCAGGCCTGGAGCTTTGTCTGGGTGGAGGGTCCAAATTGCTTTGATGATTTCACCTTTGTCAATGTCCCTCGTTAGGAAGGCACTTATTTCTTCTGTGATCATATTTGGAGTGTGGGCCAAGAGATCGGTGTAGTCCTCTGCCTATAGTTTATGTTAGAAGACTCTTATAATGGTGGTGGGCTGCTGATTTAATCTCAGCTTAATCTGAGTACATGGTGCCTTCATCATTAGATATGGTTGTGATAGTATTTTTGGATGTTCTGACAGTTTCCTGATTGTAAAAGAAGGAGGTATTCTTATCCCCAGACTGAAGCCAAAGACTCTTGGATTTTACTCTCCATTTTTCTTCTTCATTTCTATTTGAGTTGTATAGTGCCCAATACAACTCCTTTTCATGCTCTTGTTTCTCTTTGGTCACCCCTTGGTCATCTATGTCTCTTTGCACTTCTTCTAGCATTCTCTTCATGTCTTGCTTGACAATTTCCGGTTCTCTGAAATAGTCTTTGACACAACCTTTGAGAGCTGTGTGCACAAGATTTAGCTTAGTCTCCCGTCTATGCATTGGGGATCGCTCAACATGTTGGTGCCAAGTGCTTTCCACAATTGTTCTTGTCTCAAGGGAGTCACTCCATAATGGATTGTAACGAAAGGGGAGGGGCCCAAGGTTTGATTGCTCACCGAGGACTAGGGTGATAAGGTAGTGGTTTGAGGTCGAGCAAGGCAAAATGGAAGAGGTTGCCACTGAAAAGAGGGAAATGAGGGAGACAACAACAATGAAGCGATCTAATCTTTCCATGATGTTTCCAGGGCCAAGCCTACAATTACTCCATGTGAAGCTTCTATTCTTGGGGATGATGTCCACCAAGTCATGATCTCTTATGATATTCTCTAGCTGATCTCTAGAAGGATCAGGAGTAAAAGTTCCCCCTCTTTTCTCTTTTACATGCATAACCAGGTTCAAATCACCTCCAATGATGAAGTTGTAGTTGTCCTCCCCTTCCATGTCAGATTGTAATGTTCACGAATACACTTCGTTGTCACGATAGTGATTTGGGCCATATATGTTGTACAATGTTATCGTGACATCCTCTTGGGTGATTTGTAGCTTAACTTTTATCCAATCTCGGGCCTTTAATTTTGAAATATGTCTCCATGAGTTTTGTTTCCAAATTGTGGCTATTCCTCCCGAATCACCTCTGGATTCTACTACTGTGCCTGTGTAGTTTTTGATTCTACTTAAGATGTTTTCCATGTCTTTTTCTCCCTGCTTGGTTTCTTGGAGAATAATTATGTCTGGTTGTTCTTGTTTGATAAGATCTCTTAGGGCATTGTTTTTGGAGGGGTGCCCTAATCCCCTACAATTCCATGTGAGTGCTTTCATTATTTAAGGAATGCGGGTTGAGACCCAGCCTTCCCTCCTGTTGCTTGGTGGCTTGTTTCTTTGTTGTTTAGCCCTCCGATAAAGGTCTTTATTGGATGTTGCATTCCCAGGGAAATATCCTTCTGAGTTGCCTCGTCCCTCTGGTGTTTTGTGGATTTTCTTCCTGATCCAAGTTTTTTCAAGGTTTCCAAAACAGGTCCCAACTCCTTTGCTGCATTTCTGGTGACTATATGAGCAGATGATGGTTTAGTTGAGGATGGGGGTGGGTGGGATTTGGAGGGGGATGGTTGAGGGAGAGGTTCAAAAGGGAAGGTGGAGAGGGAGAGCTGAGGGGGATCCTCTTCTAGAGAGGCCAAAGCGGTGAAGGGGTTGGAAGAGAAGGGGGAGGGTTCAGGAGTTTGGGAGGTGGCCAAAGGGGGATCAGGATGAGGAGGAATGATAGGGCTTGTAGATTGAGAGGATGGGTGAGTTATTGAAGGTCCAACATTTCTGGCATTTGGGGCAGACTTTTTTTAATTTTTAATTTTTTAATTTTTATGACTTCCCATTGGGTTTCAGAGTCAGTATTTTCAATCTCTATGGTTTTTGAGCATCTATTGGCAAAATGACCATATTCATGGCATACCTTGCATTTGAACAACAGTTGTTCATAGTCCAACTGCTGAATGTGCGTCCAGTGGTCCACCTTCAGCTTGATAGCCTCCGATAGTCCTTTCCCCAAGTCTACCTCCACACAGATTCTTGCGTAGGCTTGAATGTTGTCCTTTGGCTCGCTTCTGTTGATGAACTTGCCAACAACATTCCCAATCGCTCTTACAGAATCATCTCCCCAGCAATGAAGTGGGAGGTGAGGAAGGCGAACCCACACTGGGACAACGTTAGGGAAATCGAGTTCTTGATCAAAGTATGTAGTCCATTTGTTTAAATAGAGCCCCCTGGTATCCATGAAGTATGGCCCGTTTCTGAAGAGCAGATCCTTGTCTTCATTTGTCTCGAAGGGAAAGGTATAAAAGCCCCTACCGCATAATCTGATGGAGATTTTCCCTTTTATTTTGTCCAACTAGTTGTGCTCTACCCATTTATGGACTATTTTCGGCGATGGCTATAGACCCGTAAATTTCCCAATGAACACTTTCTTAGCGAGGGATAGTGTCGCCATTCAAGGGATAGCAGGGGACAATGAAAGTTCCTTGATTCCATCCAATTTTTTGATGAACTTTGAAATCGCAGGCCTCGATCGAGGAAGATTCAAAGAGTCGATGAGAGTAGAGAAGGCGAGGCGTGGTCAAGAGGAGCGTCCACCTCCAGGATGGACTCTGGAGGGGCCATGCGACCAAGGGAGGAGAAGTAGGGGGAGGCTGAAGCGAGAGCGGCTGCGCAGGCGTTCCAGACCTAGAAAAAACCTCTAGGAACTTCTAGTTCTTGTCCTAGAAGTTGTTCTGTAATTGAAGAAAGAAATATTACTCCTTCTACTAGGCATGTAGGTTCTTCAACTACAACTTCGGTAGAGGAAGTTGGTGAATATTTAGGTTGGATTTCAGATATATGCATCTCAGGAAGTCTATGTATGCCTGCAAATGATGGAATGTAAGTATAAGTGGATGGTGTGGAACTACGACGTCTAGGTGGAGTGAGTGGTGATGTTGGAATCAACTTCTACCTTTACTTACAAATATACCCCTAGAATCTCTCTCTATGCATAAATATTTTTTTTTATTATCATTTTTCAATTTTATTTAAAATTAAAAGGCTCCTAAATAATGTACAAGAATAAATCTTATATATACTTCCCCGACAATGACGCCAAAATGTTTGGTATTTTTTTTTTTTAATTTTAATTTTTAATTTTTTAATTTACTTCATTAAATGTCAACCGGGATTCGTGTACTTGTGAAATGTATGTGCACTATATATGTTAGGATTTCTTCTGTAAATTAAGTAAATTATAAAAATGAAACTAATTGCAAAGATGGATAATTACTCTTCATACAATTTTGGAATTAATGACGCACATGTTCTTTCAATCCATAATTCTAACTAGCTAAGTTGAGCTTTTGAAATAAAATATCTATCTAAATTGCAGAAATCCACACTTAATTCTAAATATGAAAAGGAAATGCTTGAAAATCAAACACGAAAGAAAATAATTTAATTCTACTGCTGCGAAATTGAACTCATTCTGCACTAGTTGTTGAAAATAAATCTTTAAGCTAATTTGTAAATAAGAAAAATCTAATTTAAATGATGTGAGAAAATTGGTAATGAAATCTAATCTGTAAAAAATATAAAAATGCTTTGAAAGAGAATGACAATGAAATCTAGTGTAAAAGAGGTGAAATCATAACTCAAGAATGGTTACTAATGTGCACAATCAAATCCTAAAGTGTACTCCATTTAGCATATAAGAACTTGAAAAAAACTAACATAAATTGAAATTGAATTATAAAACAACTAAGTACAGGTAACAAATTATGTTGAATTAGTAAACTCTTTTTGGTATTTTCTATTTGTGAGTACTCTGCAACAAAATAAAAACAATTAGAAATGCAACTATAATGAAAATAAACTCTAAGAAATATTAATGTAAACAACTCAAAACTTAAAGCAAAACCTCACAGCTTGCAGGGGGCCCTCTTGGAGTGCAAGATTAATTAACGATCAAAGACTCTTCACGCATGCATTTGAAAGTAAGAGTGACTTGTATTATGAAAACAGAGTATCGGTTTCTTCCACAAAAGGACTATGAACTTAATAATAACAATCACTACTGTCTTTCTTGTCTCGCTCACAACATTTATACAATTTATAAAAAACAACTTTAAAAGAGTTTTAAGTCGATATACTACAGGGTATTTTGACACCTACCAGACCGATAACTAAGAGTCCAATCTCTTTATGACTTACTATTGAAAAATCAAGTCTCAAGATATTTTATATCGATATATAATCTTGATAGCCGAGTTAACCCTTCAGTCTCACTCGCTTGATTCTCCGCTTCAGATGTCTAATTGCTACACATAGTTTCCAAATTTGAATTGGCCTTTGACTTCAATATCTCCTATCTCGTGTACATTTTCAAGCGATACCAGTATGTGGTCATCCATCTGAGAGCCAAATGTCATCTTTTGGTAGTCTTCTCTCTACATATGGAGTGTTGTGACCTGTCTAGCAATGGAGTCTGCTACAAAAATGAATATCAGTTGTAGAATGTGCAAAATTTGGTCAATGAAAGAATACCATGTCATAATTTCACTAAAAATAGAGAATTTAAATATGGATGATTAATACCTTGTAGAAGTTGATACTGACCTTAATATGTTGATGTTTTTGTAGAATAGTAACAAAAAGGTGAAATGTAATGGCATAAAAGGATAGTAAAAAAGAGACATTTCTAAGCTTCAACACTCCTCTCTATACCATGTCTTGAATGAAATGGTATTTGATCTCTATATGCTTTGACTTGTCCTGAAAATTGGATTCTTTGAAAACTTCACACAACTTTGATTATCACGGTATATCAAAGTTGGCTCTAACTCTAAATGAAATAACCCTATAAGCAATTTCCAAAGCCACACTGCTTCACGTCTTGCATCATCGGTTGCTACATATTTTTCCTCTACTGTACTACGTGCCACTGACAACTTTTTTATGCTAAACCATAATATCATATTTGATTCAAAACTAAAGTAACATCCTAATGTACTTTTCATGTATATTGCACTCCCTGCTCAGTCAGAGTTTGTTAAACCTTGCAACTTTACTTCATCATCCGAGACATATCTGAGTCCACATCCAACCATACCATACAGGTACCTCAATACATGCTTTTTTGCTACCAAATGTACATGTTTAGGCTCAACCATGTCCTGAATCAACGTATTCACTGCAAAGCATATATATGGCTCGATATTAACCACATACATCAAGGATCTGATTAATTGTTTGTACATCACGAGATCAACTAAATTTGAAGAAGAATCACTCAATCACTTTAGATTCATAACCATAGGTGTGGCCATGGACTTGCGGTCCATCATCCCAAATATTTGTAGGATATCAACTGTATACTTCCCTTGCCTAAAGAAGATCTCATATGGTCTCTGCCACACTTCTAATCCCAATAAATAGTGCATTAAACCCATATCCTTCATTTCAAACTTTAAAGTGAGATCCCTTTTGCACCCATCTATGAGCTTCTCATCCCATGTAAGAAAAAAATCGTCTACATATAGTACCAATATCAAGGGAAAACCATATTCAACCTTGTAGTAAAGGTTGGGATTTGCATTACTCTTGGTAAACCCCAAGCTCAACAAATTCCCATCTATTCAGGCATACCATGCCCTGGGTGCTTGCTTAAGCCCGTACAAAGCTTTTTTCCAATTTAAAAAGTGGGACTCCTTCCCATGGATCAAAAAACCTTATGGTTGTTCTATGCACACCTCTTCTTCAATTACACCATTCAAGAAGACAACCTTTACATCCATCTGGTGTAATTTCCAATCTATAACAGAAACAATAGAGATTATAGATCCTAATATAAGTGTAACTGGCTACTGGGGCAAATGTTTCATTATAAAATTTCCCCTCCTTTTGGGAGAATCCTCTAGCCACACATATAGCCTTGTACTTTTATATGCTGCTATCTGCAACATGCTTGATCTTGTAGATCTATTTTGAAGTCACGACTAACTTCCCTTCTGGTCTCAAAACCACATCCCACACATCATTTTTCATGATGGATTGCTACTCTTCCATCATAACTCCCTTCCATAATTTATATTTTGCAACTTCCTCATAAGTAGAAGGTTTTGAACCAATGATCTTCCTCATTAGCGCCACATAGCTGGAAAACTTGTGTGGTCTCTTTCTCTCTCTGAAGGAGCCTCTGGGAGAAGCATGTTTTTTTGCTTCCTGCAATGTGTTATGGATCCATACTAGTCTCTTCTTGATGATTGTAACCTATTTGGGTGGATATATCAGTATCTCTAGGTTTATTTTCTCATCTTGATCTTCTAGGGCATGTTCTTTTGGATTAGAGTCAATCATCAATGTATCCTTGCGAGCCTCTTGCTCCTCTCTCTCCTCATCCATGTGAGACTTTCTAGATTTCTTGAAAGTTTCTTCTTCATCAAAGGTGATATTGTATCTTAAAAAACAATCCCTTGGCTGTGGTAAGGGATTAGTGCTCAAGACATTTATCTATATATGTCACAGAAATATTATATCAAATGATATTTTCTTAATCACCTTTAGAAGTTAATTATTAAAACCCTCAAGAATCTGATGCAATAAATGATTCACAATGCCATTATCTGCTGATATTAATTGGAGTGATAAGAAGAATATGAAGGAAGGAAGCCCAAACTGATATGCTGATAAACAGAATCTATCACTTTAAACTTCAGAAGAATTTTATGAAAGTGGAATAGTTAAAATGAAGGAGCGCCCATTATCAACTTATTAACCTTATTCAGGCATCACAATGATTGTTTCATTTTATTTGTGGAAGGAAAATACGAATGGAAACTCGAACACATCAATAAATGTTGTATGCAAGAATGATCATTCATGACCACTTTAAAATTGAGTACAAATACAGTAGTCCAAAGCGTCCAAAATAACCTTCTTCTTATCTTTTCTCTTTAAATACAATGTCACAAATTGTAATCAAATCGCCTCCACTGTCAAACTAATGAACTTTAAAACCACCATTAAGCATATCATCAAAATTCAAAACTCATTACAATTAACTTCTAATAGATGTGCGAATGAAACCTAATCGTCATTAAGTACTCAATATGAATGGTCCCATTGGCACACATGCTTCTGATTTTGGCTCTAATTTGTCTTTCCTTTGAAGCTGAGGATCAATAGGCAGAACGACTGATCCTGTGTTCCTATTTCTTCCACCAATGTTGTTAGATAGTGACCACTTTTTGGCATCTGAACTAAAATGCAATGATCTGTTGATGTTGTCGCCCAGAAGAAGGTCTCTCACCATCCAAGAAGTTGAAAATGCCTTTGAAGAAAGAATAATCATACATTCCTTGATTTAGAGTCTTCTTTAAGGAGTGTTATCCACCATGCTCTTTGCCACACTGGCTGTGGTTCATGAGAACTTATGATAAAAGAATCGCCTTTAAGGGTCCTGGGCACATGATGGCAATCCCATCGTGTCTTTTTCTGGCTATTTACTGAACTCAAACTGCCCACTGCCTCCTTTCCTTAATCTCTGTCAACTTCTTCTCAATGGTCTTCCTAAAAGTATTTTTAACAATCAATTTGTTAATCTCTATAGCATATCGAATCCTATCTTTAATCTCATTTTCCTCTAACTCTTGATCAATCTTAGAATAAATGAAATCAATAAATTTCTTTGCCCATATGGCTCTGTTAATAGTTTTCTACTTGTCTGCTGTAACTGCCAAAAAATCTCATTTGTTTTCTTCTATTGCTAATAGTCGAGATCCCCAAGCTGCCATTTTCTGTAATTTATCTGTATATCTAGTTTAATAAAGTTATAATCTCCTTCACTCTCTCCCTACCTTTGATCTCATTACGTTTGGCAATCATTCCGTATTTATTAATTTCCATCCTTGGTTTGCATTATTTTTTGTTACCGTCTCCGCATCATTTTGTGCCTTTTTGAGATCTTTTATGCCATTTTCGCCTGCTATTCAATTGAGATATATGTGTCATAGATTTCATCACAGATGGAAACATAGTTCAGGAGAACCCAATCCACTCTTTTCCAGCCACTCCTCTCTCTACTTACCACTCTTCTTCTTCCCAAGAGTTGCCGAAGAAGGTTTTCTTTCTCTTTCCACTTCGCCACCTTCGCCGCCATAGTGGCAGCCCCTTAGATGGTAAATTCACATTTTTCTTCAACACAAAAATCTCCGATTCCCGCACTCCTTTGTAGCAAATTTTGCACAACAAACTTGTCATTTGGATCTACTCCAATTTTCACAATTATCTTCTCAGTTCTTCATTTTGTGTTGTTAAAGCCCGGAGTCGTTTTCCCAATTTCGGCGGGTTTCGATCTACCCTTCCCAAGCATGTTTTTCCTTAAGAGCCATTTACTTAGTTTCACAATCATTCACTATCACCATCGCCAAATGTAAATTTACTTACCGTTGTATAACTTTTCACATCAACAGTTAAATTTACAGTATTAAAATTACTTGATGACCCAATAGTCATATCAGAGGGGTGAGAAAGAGCAACCTTAAACTAGTCTTTTTCAAGATCCATGGTAGTAAGAAATATTGTTTGGTTTGGAGTTATTTGATATTCGGCTTGTGCCTCCATGCTAGCCTGCATCCTTTGATTTCTTTCAGCAATATCAGCAAATACTTATTTAATCAAAGGTACTTTCTCCTGAGCATCTCCATGTCTTCTTGGCAAGGCTGGAACATTCTGTTCATCTCCTAGTTGAAGTGAGAATCCAGGTTGAGCACCTGTTACGTCTTCATTGAATTTTGTTATCTTTTCGGCTCTCTATTATTCGTCTTTTGAATCAACCATTGCCTCTTTACTCCTCTTGCTTGATTTCTTAGATATAATAGGAGTTTGTATATTAGAAACAACAAAACCTGCAAATCCCTTATTTGCTAGATTCTCTATGTCAGGTCTGCTTTCATGAACAAATGTTGAGTAATCATTTTCAACTCTCCTACTTGAAATTACTTTATGGGGGTCATAAGCCCACTTATCTCCTAACAGTAAGTGCATTCCATCTAACATCATATTAACCTCATCAGCTGCTTGTCTCATATTGACTATAAATAGACCCACAAACATAGGTAATTTAAACATATGCCCCTTTTTCATAGGTACAAAATGTATTTGGTCAACATTCAAACTTTTCCTAGTGAATTCTAAGGCAAATAATCTCATAGGCACAAATGTAGGAAGCCTATATGGTTCTACCCTAGCCCCATAAAGTCTAATCTCTGAGTAATCTTCATAAACATACCAATCTTCAAATTTACAATTTGTCCCCAACTGTAGAAACTCTTAAGCCTTTGGCAAGAAACATGGAGGAGAAATCCCATTCAAAATATTATATGCAATAGACATGAAATGATTTTCAAAATCAAACAACCCTTCCTCATTTTACTCCTCTCTTACTACATCAGTCCAAAACACTACTAACTGCCTCTTTTTATTTACATCCATGATGTTTAACCCCAAATGCAAGAATTCTTCCACATTTTGATATAAAAAGAGGTAAATGATAAGAGAAGGGAACCTGAATGACCTAATAAGTGATAAACTCATGAGTTGAGTATTGAAAACTTCTTGCCAATATGAAGGAATATCCAGCACTACTCCCGGCTTCATCATCAATGCAAACAGTCGCAAAACTGATTTGTCAACTATGATGTCGTCCTCCTTTCCCAATATCTTTAGAATATAGCTCAGCACTGGCCGAAATTCTACATCAAAAACTTCTATGGAGAATTCTTTACTGTCAGGTGCAAACCGCTTCGTATTTGGCCTCAGGAAGAAGGCAAACTGGGTGAATTCTTGACTTGCAAGACCATCATAATGTGCTGCCAATGACTTGTCAGTGAATTGAACATAAGATTCTGACTCTGGATAACATAAAACTTGACTAATTAACTGGGCCGAGACTTGCAAAACATTCTCTCCTAGACAATTCATTACAAAACACTTGCCAGGATACATAACAGACACCAGCCAGTGCACAAACTCAGGAAAAAGATGTGTTTTAGGGATACATGCAGACAATACACCTGATTTAGCCATGGCGGAGAAAATTGGACATGCTTTGTTATTCAGACAGACCTGTTGATAAAATTGGAGGTGTTCTAAAGAGAAAACAGTATCTCGGATATCCCTTTCAATGTCCATGAGAGGAATATGGCTGGATGAGGTGGAAAGTGATGAACGCTTAGCCATAATTTTGCTTAGGGTGGCGAACAACAATGGAAGACACTGGTGCAATTAGGTTGACAAATACAGAGAAATAAGATTATCCTTGTGAAAAGAAGAACCGATTTAAATAGATGGCACGGGGTTTATAAATTAAATGTTGAGTTGACGTGCTAAAGACCATTAAACGGTACCGTGATGTGGCTGCAAGCTATCACCAAACAGCAGCTTACGTCACTGCGGGAGGCCTCAGAGGTACGGAGCGCTCAACGGGCCCCTGCCCCCACAATGAATCTAGACCGTATATCTTGATTTGTCGATCAGTCAACGAGGTCAACTACGGAGGCACCCTCCTCGTTAATCCGTGTGTTGAATGTGCCCGCAGGTTGCCGCCTTTCTCTTATGACAAGAAAATCTTTGGATCCCGCTATCATAGTTGCTCGATCATTAACTGAAGCGTTAGGACCCACCTTCTCAAATCATTTAAAGTATTGAACTTTAAATTTACAAAAAACATTTACAACTTTAGTTAAAGTATGAGAAAACTATACTTTAAATATATTTTATATATTTTTCTATTTTTTGTATTTTTGAAAAATTAAAATCAAGGATATTGCAAATGAGCCACAACATCTAGCTCCACCTGGGGATAGTGTTTTTTGCCACGAAACACTAAGTACTGCAGATTAATGCCTTCACTTCGGGCATGGAGTCAAATGTTGTTTGATGAAATATAAACAATGAGAAATCCGAATATGTACAATGGTGGACCATAAAATCTCAATGCTGGAAATAATGTTTGAGATACTGCCCATTCACAGGCAGCTCTATTGTTTCTCCATCAAGATTCTCTAGAATAAATGTGTTATTTGATCTAACCTCAACAATCTTGTATGGGCCATACCAGAGTGGGTCAAACCTACCATGCTTTCCCTTCTCTTCTCTTCTGGAATCCCATCTTAATACCAAATCTCCAGTTTGAAAAAGAATCTCTTTTTCTTTTCTATCAAAAATTGACTTCATCTTTTCTTGGTAGGTGATCAAATTTTCTCTGACTTTGTTCCTGCTCTCACTTGATTCTATAACCTTATTCGACCTTCTTACCAATGCATTATGTTCTTCTTGTGCTTCTTGAAGAAAAGAAATCACTAGTCTAGTCAAATGGGTAGGAAATAAGGCTTGAGTTCCATAAACCAGTTCATAAGGGGACTTACCTGTAGATCTTCTAGTAGTCACTCTTACTGCCCAAAGAAAAAATGTCAATTTTGACTCCCAATTTTTCTAATTTTCATTAATTGTCTTCTTCAAAATCTTAACCAATGTCTTGTTGGAACATTTAGCTAGCCCATTCCCTTGAGGATGACATGCTGTAGAATGAGATAGAATGACATTATATGTTTCATAGAAATTAATGAATCTAATTGAATTGAATACCTGGGCATTGTCAGTTACAATCTTGATTGGACACCTCCAATCCCAAACTTGCTGAAGTTGTTTAATTCTAGAAACTTCATTACTACCTGGTCATTAGCCTTTCTTTTAAGTATTGCCTCTACCCACTTTGTGAAATAGTCAGTGGCAGTCAGAATCCATTTGAACTGTCCACTTGATGGCAGATTGATTTCCCCAATAAAATCTAATCCCCATTGCCTAAAGGGTTCTTCAATAAACACTGGGAGAAGAGGTAGAGGAGCTAACCTTTTCTTTTCTGCAAATAACTGACATTTCTAGCAGCGTCTAACCAGTTTGTATACATCAGCAAATAAGGAGGGCCAGTAAAAACCCGATTTGAGGATTTTCTGAGCAGCAAACTTCCAACTATAAAGACCTCCATATAGATTTTCATGATATTCTTTTATAACTTCCATTGATTCATCTTCTGTCAAACAAAACAACAAAATGACAGCAGGATGCTTTCAATATAACTTAGCATCAATTATGGCTGGGATTTGAGCTTAAGAGCTCTGTACTTTGTTCTATTTAATGAGGTTGGACAAGAGAAAAAACATAAGTAATGAAAAATTTCCTTATACCAATCAGAGCATTGGAATTTGTATTTAATTGTTGCCTTTGTACTATTTTGACTCCTTTCATCAATAGCTTCATCTAAGGGTGCCAGAAAATTGATCCCCAAAGCTTGAAAATTTGACTCTGTCAACAGTTTTGTCAAACCCTGACCTTTGACCAATTTGGTAGGCTTGATATCTATGTCATACTCTTGGATTTTAGCTATCCATTTTCCTCTTTTACCTTCCACATCACTTTGAACTAACACATCTTTCACAACAGAATTAGGAACATAAGCAACTATCTGAGACTGCAACACATAAGTCCTGAATGCTTTTAATGCTTTAACTAAAACATACACATGTTTTTCCAAAATGTTATATTTAAGTTCAACATCTGTGAGAACTTTACTAAAAAATGCCACATGTTGTTCTTTACCATCTTCATTCTTTTGCAACAACACAACAACAATGGTAGTAGGTGATGCAAATGAAAATATTTGAAAAACCTTTTGATAATCCAGACTGATCAGAACAAGAGCTTCATGAAGGGCTTCTTTAATCCTAGCAAAGGATTCTCTAGCATCCTTGTTCCACTTTACTTCTGCATTCTTCTTCAACATATCTGTTATGTTTCTAACAATTTCAGCATAATTTGGGACAAATCTTCTCAGGAAATTTATTTTTCCCAGAAACCTCTGAATATCCTTTTTACTCCTGGGCAAAGGAATTGTCTGAATAGCTTCTACTCTTGCTGGATCAATCTTTACTCCCTGATTTGAAACTATGTGTCCTAACAATTTTCCTTCAAAGAAAATAAAGATTTTTTGGGATTCAATGACAACCCAAATTTTCTACATTTCAAGAAATCCTTCTATAAATGCTCCAGGTGTTCATCATTTGAATCTGAAAAAATGGTCACATAATCCAAATATATGACTACAAACTTATCATCCACAAATGCTATGTCCATTTCCGTCTGAAAAGTGGCACCTGTATTCATAAGACCAAATGGAATTCTCGCATACATGAACGTTCCCCAAGGTGTGGTAAAAGATGTTTTCTTCTGATCTTCTTTCTCAACCGCTACCTGATTGTACCCGGAGAAACCATCAACCATAGACAATCTATATGCTCCTATCACTTTCTGTAAAACATAGTCCATCTTAGGCAAAGGATAATTGTCTTTAAGTGATGCCCTATTTAAATTCCTAAAGTCAACACATAGCCTTATCTATCCATTCTTTTTCCTCACAGGAACTAGGTTAGAAACCCAATCTGAATATCTGAGTGGGACTATAATTTTTGCCTGCAGCAATTTCTTCACTTCCTTTTCAATTGGAGCAAGGAGCAATGGATTGATTTGTCTAAGTTTCTGTCTATGAGGCTTGATTCCATCCTTCAATGGTATCTTATGTTGAATAATATCCAGGTCATATGTCTTCAAATCCTCACAGGACCATGCAAACACATCCATATGTTTTTTAAAAAGGTCAATGTACCTTTCTTTATAATTCTTATGGACACCCTTGAATAACTTGACAACCTTGGGCTCCTGTTGAGTTCCCAAATTAAAATCTTCCATCTCATCCTCTTGAGGTACCTTCTTTGGATCCAGTGCTACATCATTTGAATCAAACAATCTTTCAAGAGGAACTAATCCTCTGGGCAATATATTATCTTTCAACTAGATTATTTTATGATCACCTATTGATTACTTAAGTTTTTTCAAGTCTTCATTCTGATTAATCTGTTCACTTTCTTGATCTATTTCAATATCTTCAAAATTTTCAATCATCGTCAAAAAGTGATTTATCTGCTCATCATCTTCAAAAACCTACCAGTGCTTAACATTATCAGGAATAGAGGGTCCGTGCCTCAGTTCAATCTCATCCCTCAATGTTGGATTTATAGGTGGTTTGAAAGTACTAGCTGCAACTGCCTGTGAGTCTGCCATTCTGTTTTCTTCTCTTGGAATGAATTGAAGGTTCAAAGCTTCAAAATAATTCTCAATCAAGTCCCATACTTCATTTCTATATGATCTCAACCTTGGATGTTTGGTTTGACAAAGGTTTTTAATCTGTCTTATAATCAAATTAGAATCACCAAAAATGGAAATACACTAGATTCCCATTTGTTTAGCAGTTTGAAGACTTAAAATTAATGCCTCATACTCAGCTACATTATTTGTTGAGTCAAATTCAAGCTTAAAAGAAAAAGGTAAAATATTACCTTTTGGAGATATCAGTAAAAATCCAGCTTCTGTGGCATCTTTTGAATAGGCACCATCAAAATAACACTTCCAAATTTTGTTTGAACCCAACTCATTATGTACAATCGCTGAAGAGAGCTGTTTCCATGAGTCTTCAGCAAACTATGCATCTTCATGCAACATAAAACAAGAAAGATCTTCTTTTTCTTGACCATAAATAGGGGAATTTCCTGCAATTTCTTTGTGGTAGTTTTAACAAATCTTGTTTCTCTATATAACCTTCTTTCTTCCCCATTAAACACAAGAATTATAACATATGTGAAGTCCAGTTTTAAAACTCCTCCAAGCTTCGCTCTCCAAGATTTGGACAAAAGCATACCAAACCTCGCTGGAATATCTGCGACCACTACATCCATCATGATACTTTTGGTTGGAATTTGGGCCAGGGATACCACCATGTCTTTGATAAGCCCAACACACTTCACCCTTTTTGAATCAAATGAATATAGGTCTCTATAGGGTTTAGTTATTTGTAAATTCATTTATTTCATTATAGATAATGGCATGAGATTATGTGAAGCACATGAGTCTAGCATACAATTATGAAGAATAAAATCATGAAGAAGCAGTGATATATAAAATGGGGGAACAGAAGAATCTACCTCTTCCACATGAGGACCAAAAGTGACCACTAATTTTTCCTCTTGCAAATTCACAGTACCACCAATGTCATCAGACTGAGAAGATTAATGAATTCTGTAACCTCCTTCTTGTAACCTGGTGTCTTAGCTAGCTCAAGAAGGGGTACTTGAATTTTGACCTTTTCTAGCTCTTTGGATAAACTGAACGCTTGATTTTGTTTTACAATCTTCTCAGGTTCTTCCTGATTTCTGCTAGGATTAGAAATCTGTTCAAGTAAAATAACAACCTTCTCCAAATTATTAGTATCAATAGAATTGTTTTGGGAAGTCTCTACCTATTGTTTTTCAGTTCCACTTACTAGATTCATAGGCTGTTTCCCTTTATCTGATTGTTTTACTGAGTTCTTTGATTGTGGAGTTGCCATTGGAGAAGGTACTGACTCTTGCTATTGTTCTTCATCATCCCGCGTCCTTGATCTCTTCCTTTATCTCAAAGCATACTTCTTATGAAACTCTGCTTGCATAAAATATGTAAATTGCCTACAATAATCATCCATCTCTTCTTGGTCAAAGGAAATCTCAGCTTCGGTGTATTCTTCTTCACATTCTTCCTCTTCTTCATCTTCTTTCATGTACATGGTAGATATCTGATCTTCGACCTCCCTTTGATCATCTTCTGCAGACTGTGAAGGTGCTGCTTCTATGTACAATGATGCTTGAACTTGGTATTGATCTTTCCTCTCCCTCTACAAGATTTGCAGGGGTTGTTTTCTAAATTGAGGATTGAAAACTCCTCTGTTTTGTTGTGCAGGCCTTTGGGAGTTTTTATTCTCTATCTCCATCTTCACTAACTTGTTTGAAAAATTCTTGATAACTTTTGTCATGTCATTAATCCTCTGAACTTGTGGTGATTCTTCTTTGGCCTTGCCTTTCTCTTGAACTGACTGCTTTTCTTGTGTTTTCCCAGCAGCAGTCATGTTTGCTTCAATTTCCAAAGCATCAATTTGGATTTGCTCAAGAGTAGGAGATCTCCTCTCTCTTAAAGTGAAACTAAAATCTGACTCAAAATCTCCAACAAAAACTACCCTTGCTCCAACAGGAGGAGGCTTCATTTCTATGGGTAAACTATTATTTTTTTTTCTAAGTAAGACTAGATTCTATTACTGGAAAATATGGTACATACAGAGGTGTGCCTTCATAGGCGATAAGAGTTCAGCACAATATCAAAAATAGCGCTGCCCACAGGGGGAAACCAGCCCGAGAAAAGTTTAATTGCTGCCTCTAAGGAGGAAACCAACATTGAGCAAAAAACCATAGGACTGTAGCAGTACCAACCAGCATTGAACATAAACATAGGACTGTAACAGTGCTTTGAAAAGCCAGCAGGCCAGGATTTCTGAAAACACCATCTAGACAAAAAATCTGACCTGAAAGACAAAAAATAACTGAGAGTCCTAGATACCATAGTCGTCAGAGGGGGGTTCTTCTTCGATTCTACATCCGTAGCTGTCATCATCATCGTCCAGAGTGGGATTTGCTGCCGCGCCTGCTTCGTGCTGCTCCATTGGCGTGCCTTTGACACTAGAACTGCCACCGCCATGTCTACCTCCCTCAGCTTCTTGCGAGCGGTCCTGCGCACCAGTTTGGATAGCCTGGTCAGACCCAGGGGTGCGAAGCTGAATTCCAGGATGCGCAGGAGGCAAGGTCATCGAGCCGAATTGAGGGAGTTCTTTGAACGTTACAGAAACCGTCGCCACCACAAGAGGCTGGGAAGTAAGACAGGGGAAATGAAACAAGGCCATTGATGGGTTGACCAGGTGGGCAGGCTCAGCGCTGCGAGGGTCAGAGGGAGGCGGAGGGACTTGGGCGTCGCACAGAGGAAAGGGCGGGTGATGGACGTGCGAGGAGGGGCCACGTTCAGGTCTGCGCCTGTTGGAAGCGCGAGGAGAGGCGCCATGGGGGGAGTCAGAAGCCGAGGAAGTCGAATGGCTGGAGGGGGAGCGACGCCTAGAGGAAGGCCTGGCTCGAGTGCTGCCTCTGCGGCATCTGAGCCTGTGCCAAAGCCGAGGCATCTTCCTTCCTGGAGAGCGCAAACGAGTCGGCGAAAGTTGCAGAGTGACAGGCGGGGTTGCAAGAAGCAAAGGGCAAAACGGGCTTTGAGAGTGATGAAAACCAGGTATAAACTCCACGCAGCAATATAGATTACACCGCCTACCCAGTGTAGTGTGGGAGCTGGAGAGCTTGGCTTCCGGAGGACAGCCAGAGCAGAGCGGAGAAATGAAACTATGCATGTCGACAAGCCAAATAAAATGCAGAGCCCAGCAGTGAGGCATCGAGAAGGTGGAAATGCGCTTGTAGCTGGAGGACGACGTCGAGTTAAGGTTGCAGCCTCGTCTTCCCCACCGGCTTGAATGCCAAGTCGGGTGACGGACTGTGTTATAAATGCTATCAGTGCGATTTGAATGCAGGTGGCCGGCGGCCATGTGGCCTCGCCACGCGCCGGCCTGACCACCAATCTTCACCGTGTCAAGTGGATGCACCCGCATCCAGGGTGGTATGGGTAAACTATTATACAATTTGTTGAATCTTTTAATAAAATCAGTCATGTTTTTATTAGACTTTTTCTTGATTGCATTAAACTCCTTTAATGAATAACCATGATCTCTTTTTGCACCCCATATTTGGGTGAATTGTGTCTAAAATTCCTCCCAATTATTAATTGAGCCATTCGGAAAACCTTTAAACCATTTTCTTGCCTCTCCATTCAAATACTGTACAAAAAGTCTCATCACTACTTCAAGATGTTCTACATTTAGATTCTTAGCAAAAGTGCAAAACAATGGAAACTGTCGTTCCGCAGTCACTTCATCTTCACCAGTAAAACGAGGAAGTAACTTGAGGTATTCTTAGGGCATGGAATTCATAGGTTGTGGAAGATTTAACGGTGTATACCTGTTCATTAAGAAAGCAGGCGCTGCCATGTTTATGCCTGGGTTAACCGCTCCTTGAGTACGTGGGGTTTGTGAACCAGTTGTGAATGTGGATGAATGGGGTGAAACAACTAATATGGGAAGGGGTTGATGAACAATGGCAGAAGAACCAACATATGTATTTGGTTGAGCTTGTGTGAAGGTAAATGAAACAAATTCAAAAGATTGTTCTTCTAACCTTGGTTCTTGAAAATGAATTGGTGGGGTAAAGGATTCTTGTTCCAAGAAAGTGAGTTTCCTGGAAGTACCCTTAGATGAAGGGTTATGTGAACTGCTGCCAGGTGCAGGTAGTGTAGGATCAGGTATTGAAGGAGTTTTTGGGATCTGAGCCTTTTTAGAAGCCAATTTTTTCAGGATTTGACAAAATAGAAACTTTCTGTTGCGAGGTATCTGACCTCGTATGAGGTCTTTTATACGCCAGAATTATGGAATAAAAATACAGCCTGATATTTCCTCCTCTCTGAACAACCAGAGGAAATATAACAAAAACCCAGGGAATGAATTTCACTTCTTCGTCCCCGAAAACAGCGCTAAAAAATGTTGTATCTTAAGAAACAGTGCCTTAGCTGTGGTAAGGAATCAGTGCTCAAGACATTTATCTATATATGTCACATAAATATTATATCAAATGGTCTTTACTTAATCACCTTCAGAAATTAATTATTAAAATCCTCAAGAATCTGATGCAATAAATGTTTCACAATGCCATTATTTGCTGATATTAATTGGAGTGATAAGAAGAACATGAAGGAAGGAAGCCTAAACTGATACGCTGATAAACATAATCTATCACTTTAAACTTTAGAAGAATTTTATGAAAGTGGAATAGTTAAAATGAAGGAGCGCCCATTAAGGATATTTAACTCTTATTCACATATGTAAAAAGAGACCTGCAACTACATTACTTCATTTTATTCATGGAAGGAAAAATACAGAATGGAAACTGGGAAACATATCAATAACAACAGATGCAAGAACCCTGATCTTCATTCATTAATCATCAGAAAATTGAGTACAAAATTTGCAGTAGTTCAAAGGTCCAAAACTTGGAACCCTTTCCTTTCTTATCTTTCTCTTTAAATACAAATGTCAAGAAGTTTGTAACTGCTGAAACTACTCTTAACTGTTCAAACTACTTGAAACTTCTTAAACTACCTATTACATATCATCAAAATGTCTCATTACAATTAAACTCTCTTAATAGAGATAAAATAAAACTTAAACTCTAATCTATTTTATGAATATGAATTGGTCCCGCTGCTGCTACATTCTCTTGATTGGATGACTTGTCTTTCTTTGAAGTTGAGGGATCATTAGGTAGAACAGTCATCCAGGCTCTGCATTTCTTCCACACTTCAATGTTTGTTTTAGGAGAGTTAATCAACTTGTGGTACTCTGACCTAAAGGCAATGATCCTATTGAATGTTGGTCGCTCTGTAAATAAGGTCTTCACCATCCATAATAGCTAAAAATGCCTTTGAAGAAAGTTAACAACTGTTGCTCCTTTCAAGATCTAAGTCTTTTCATGAGTGTTATCCACTTTTCTTTTTGCCAATACCAATAGTGGTTCATAGGAATCCCATGATAAAAGACTGCCTTTAAGGTCCCAGCATGATGGCAATCCTGCTATGGCTCTTTTGTCATACAGATTGTCAAAGTTGTTCACTGCTTCCTTAATCTCTGTCAACTTCTTCTTAGTGGTATTCATGCAAGTATTTTTAACAATCAATTTGTTAATCTCTACAGCATATAGAATCCTATCTTTAATCTCATTTTCCTCTAACTCTTGATCAGTCTTAAAATCAATGAAATCAATAAATTTCTTTGCCCATATGGCTCTGTTAATAGTCTTCTGCTTGTCTGCCATAACCTGCTCTTCAAAATCTTTGACAATTATTTTCTCTTCTGATACAATAGTCAGAGATCCCCAAGTTTTTTTCATTTCTTCAATAATTTCATTCCAGATGATGTCCTTAGCTTGTATCAAAGTTATATTTCCCTTCAATTTCTCCTTTAGACTCTTGATCTCAGCATTAGCTGTTTGGCAATCTGTCCTGTATTTATTAATTTCCCCATCCTTGGTTTGCATTATTTTTTTTATTGTCTCCAGATCATTTTGTGCCTTTTTGAGATCTTTCTCTGCCATTTTCAGTTTAGTGTTCAATTGAGATATTTGTGCTGCTGGATCATCATTGCCAAATGGAAAAATGATAGTGCAAGAATGAGAATCAATATGATTTTGTAATGTCAACATAGTTTCCTTCAACTTAGCAATTTCTTCTTCTTTTTGCAAGAGCTGCTGAAGAAGGCTTTCTTTCTCACTTTCCACTTCTGCCACCTCCGCTGCCATAGAATGCTCCCTTGTAGGTAACTTCAACTTTTTCTTCAACACAAAAATCTCTGATTCTGCACTTTATAGCAACTTCTGCACAACAGAGCTGTCATTTGGATCTACTCCAATTTTCACAATTATCTTCTTGAGTTCTTCATTTTGTGTTGTTAAAGCCCCAGAGTTGGCTTTCTCCAATTTCAGTTGCTTGATCACCTTCCCAAGCATGTTCTCTGCCTTAAGAACCATTGCATTAGTTTTGGTCAAATCATTCACTATCAATTGACATGTTTGCATGTGTAAATTTACTTTATCAAGCAAGTGAATCTTTCTCACATCAACAGTTAAATTTACAGTATTAAAATTACTTGATGACCTAATAGTCATATCAGAGGGGTGAGAAAGAGCAATCTTAAACTGATATTTTTCAAGATCCATAGCAGTTAGAAAGCTTGTTTGGTCTGGAGTTATATGATATTCGGCCTGTGCCTCCATGCTAGCCTTCATCCTTTGATTTCTTTCAGCAATATGAGCAAATACTTGTTTAATCAAAGGTACTTGCTCCTGAGCATCTCCATGTCTTCTTGGTGAGGCTGGAACATTCTGCTCATCTCCTAGTTGAAGTGAGAAACCAGGTTGAGCACCTGTTATGTCTTCATTGAATTTTGTTCTCTTTTCGGCTCTCTGCTCTTCGTCTTCTGAATCAAACACTGCCTCTGTAATAGGAGTTTGTATAATAGAACCAACATAACCTGCAAAACCCTTATTTGCTAGCTTCTCTATGTCAGGTCTGATTTCATGAACAAATGCTGAGTAACCATTTTCAACTCTCCTATTTGAAATTACTTTATGGGGGTCATAAGCCCACTTATCTCCTAACAATAAGTGCATTCCATCTAACATCATATTAACCTCATCAGCTGTTTGTCTCATATTGACTATAAACGGACCCACAAACATAAGTAATTTAAACATATGCCCCTTTTTCATAGGTACAAAATGTATTTGGTCAACATTCAAACTTTTCCTAATGAATTCTAAGGCAAATAATCTCATAGGAACAAAATCTAATCTTTGAGTAATCTTCATAAACATACCAATCTCCAAATTTACAATTTGTCCCCAACTGTAGAAACTCTTGAGCCTTTGGCAAGAAACATGGAGGAGAAACCTTCAAAATCTTATATGCAGTAGACATGAAATGATTTGCAAAATCAAACAACCCTTCCTCATTTTTCTCCTCTCTTACTACATCAGTCCAAAACACTACTGACTGCCTCTTTTTATTTACATCCATGATGTTTAACCCCAAATGCAAGAATTCTTCCACATTTTGATATAAAAAGAGATAAATGATAAGAGAAGGGAACCTGAATGACCCAGTAAGTGATAAACTCATGATTTGAGTATTGACAACTTCTTGCCAATATGAAGGAATATCCAGCACTACTCCCGGCTTCATCATCAATGCTAACAGTCCCATAACTGATTTGTCAACTATGCTGTCGTCCTCCTTTCGCAATATCTTTAGAATACACCTCAGCATCGGCCGAACTTCTACATCAAAAACTTCTATGGAGAATTATTTACTGTCAGGTGCAAACCGCTTCGTATCTGGGCTCAGGAAGAGGGAAAACTGAGTGAATTCTTGACCTGCAAGACTATCATAATGTGCTGCCAATGACTCGTCAGTGAATTGATTATAAGATTCTGACTCTAGATAACATAAAGCTTGACGAATTAACTGGGCCGAGACTTGCAAAACATTCTCTCCTAGACAATTCATTACAAAACACTTGCCAGGATACATAACGGACACTAGCCAGTGCACAAACTTCGGAAAAAGATGCGTTTTAGGTATACATGCAGACGATACACCTGATTTGGCTATGGCGGAGAAAATTGGACATGCTTTGTCATTCAGACAGACCTGTTGATAAAATTGGAAGTGTTATAAAGAGCAAACAATATCTCGGATATCACTCTCAGTGTCCATGAGAGGAAGATGGCTGGATGAGTTGGAAAGGGATGAACGCTTAGCCACAATTCTGCTTAGGGTGGCGAACAACGAGAGGGTGGCAAACAATGGAAGACACTGGTGCAATTAGGCACGAGGTTTATAAATTAAATGTTGATTTGACGCGCTAAAGACTGTTAAACGGTACTGTGACGTGGCTGCAATCTGTCACCAACCAGCAGCTTACATCACTACGAGAGGCCTCAGAGGTACGGAGCACTCAACGGGTCCCTACCCCCACAGTGAATCCAGACCGTAGATCTTGATCCGCCGATCAGTCAATGGGGTCAACTGCGGAGGCACCCTCCCTGTTAACCCATCTGTCGAATGTGCCCGCGAGTTGCCGCCTTTCTATTATGACAGAAAATCTTCCGATCTCGCTATCATAGTTGCTCGATCATTAACTGAAGCGTTAGGACCCACCTTCTCAAATCATTTAAAGTATTGAACTTTAAATTTACAAAAAAAATTTACAACTTTAGTTAAAGTATATGAAAACTATACTTTAACATATATTTTATAAAATTTTCCATTTTTTTGTATTTTTGAAAAATTAAAATAAAGGATATTGCAAATGAGCCACAACAGGTGACATCTCTGCTAATCTCAATCTTTCTCTGTCTATAGATGTATGTTCTAGAAGCCTTTGAAGTCTCATTGTATCAAACGAAGGTGCCCTTCTTTCCTGAAGGCTCTAGCTTCATTTTCTTTTCCTTGGGAACATGTATGTACATTGGACAACCAAATATCCTCAAGTGGTTGACTTCTGGTTTCTTCCCGATGAGTACTTCTTCTGGTGTCTTGTTCCCTAATATCTCACGAGGACTTATGTTCTCAACATATACAATTGTTATGGATGCTTCTACCCATAAATATATGGGTAAGTTTTGGTCATGGATCATTACTTTAGCTGCTTCTACAATTGATCTGTTCTTTATCTCTACAACCCCATTTTGTTGGGGGTTGTAGGAATTTTCCAACACCCTCATAATCCTTGTTGCTCCGCAAAATTCTTTGAACTCATTTGAGATGTATTCACCTCCATTATCTGACCTCAAAAATTGAATCTTTCTTCCAAAGAGATTTTCTACTAAATCTTTGAACTCTTGAAACTTACTAAAAACTTCATCTTTTACTTTCAAGAAATAGATCCATGTTTTGCATGAGAAATCATTAATAAAAGTGACATAATATAAAAAGTTACTTAGAGATGATACAATCATTTGTCGGCATACCTCTGATTGTATAATGTCCAAGATCCCCTTGGACCTATTTCCACTACTTGGAAAACTCCCCTTGGAATTCTTGCCAAGTGCACAACCTTTGCATACTTCATCATGCTCCACCTTCATATTTGCATACTTTTTATTTTAATTATACCTCCTTGGTCAAGTCGACCCCAAGTCGGTTGGGCCCCTTTGAGGCACCTTTTCACCCCCTTTAGAAGCCTATAAATATGAGAGACTCTCCCTCTCATTTGACACATCAATGATCTATGGTTTCATCTATGTTCTAACAAAGATAAGAATACACAGAGGTTGAATTTTATAAGCAAGAAGAAAGAGAGGCATGCCATTATGAGAAGCTTTTCTTTATGGTTAGATGCTATCTTGATGTCTTATTTCTAGATGTATTGATGAGCATTGAAATCTCCCTCTAATAAGGAAATATTTATGGGTTTTCCCTTTGTGTGTTTTTCCCTAATTTTCTGTGTCTCTTGTCTCATTTTTTCATAGTTATTTTTACTTCTCTTCATGTTTAATGGCTGAAATTTTCTTCTATATAACTGCTTAATGATATTGGATGTTATATATAAAAGTGATGTTAATAAATCATTGGAAGTAGTTATATGTTGAAGGAAATTATTTCTAGATTTTGTGAACCCTAGAAAAATAAACATGGTATTAGAGCTAGTTTGAACAACAGTGAATGTAAGTGAATCCCTATGTGATGATTTGAGCTCCCTCATTCCTTTGAAAGGTTTAATCTTTCTGACTACGTGTTAAGTTTAAGTGGCGAATTTATCCCTATGATTTGAAATCAACTCTGTCATCACGACCGAGTCAACTATCTCTGTATATGCAAAGTGATTTGTTGCACTATGGATATGCGAAGTTCTAAATATATATGCGAAGGTTTGTGGTTTGTAGTACCATGGTTAATATATATATATATATATATATATATATATATATATATATATATATATATATATATATATATATATATATATATATATATATATCATCTCTGTGGAAACAAGACCAAAAATCTAAGGTCCCTATGGCATCTAGTTACTATGGACATTTGTAGACCTAGAAAGACCTATGAGGTACCTAATTCTTTGTGAAAATTTGCATATATATATATATCATCTCTATGGAAACAAGACCAAAAATCTAAGGTCCCTATGGCATCTAGTTACTATGGACATTTGTAGACCTAGAAAGACCTGTGAGGTACCTAATTCTTTGTGAAAATTTGCGAACTTGAGGTTATATATATTTGTGGAACCATGCAAGTTTATGAAGCACATTACACCGAGGTATGACAATAAGTCAGAGCTTAATCGAGGTATGAAAATTGATCTGATTTCCCTGTGGTATGCCATGGTTCCTATGGATAAGCGAAGATATATTATAAATGAAAGTCTGGGCTCATTATATATATGTGAGTTCTGTGGCTCCATATCCTCGAGGCAATCGAATTATTGTTCTATTGATGACCTATATTTGAAGCAACTTGACGCAATCGAACAAAATATAGACTAATGGAAGAATTGTGTATTCCATTCTTTGAAACATTCTGAAGCCACACTGGAAGACATTGCAAACTACCAAGAAAAGGTTGGAGAGATTGAAGACCATCTCAAGCTATTACAAGACACCTATCTTCACCCTAAAATAGTGAAAGAAAACAAACATGAACAATGGTTGAGGGATTTAGAGGTACTCTCATCTGCCAAGTGCAGAACTAAAGATATCAAGAGGACAATATAGGTATTGAACATGAAGATATAATTTATGAGTGGTCGAGTGCACCAACAATACTTGAGGAAAGACATAAGAATGATTTAAGATTGATAACGAGGGCAACAAGAGGTTGTGGCATGGTACAATAGAACAATTGGATTTCGTATTGAAGTTGGACAAGGCATCAAATTTTTTTTTGTTAATATTGACTTAGCGTGCGTAAATCGTGAATTTTCATTTATTATACGTCACAATGGGAGGAATGACCACTATGCTTTATTAGATTGCGATCCATACTTGGAAATCAATAGAGAGCCACTTGATGAGTTAAATTGAACCAAAGGTATGTTCAAGTTTGTAAGGGTTATGCGGAAAATGTTCCAAACACTTTCTATGAAAGGTTGTATGTCATACAATTGGAGCTTGTGTATAATGAGCAATATTTATTGTTTGAAACATGAATTTCATAAAGAGTGTTACAAATTGAGAATTGATCGTTGTAATAAAGTTATATTGTGTAAGTGACAAGTTTGAGGCCTGTGCACAACTCTGTGGTGTCATTCAAACCCTAAGAAGTTCAAAATAATCTCTATGATATGTCCAAGCCCATCTCAATTTGTGGAGGATTCAACTCTATGGTGTGACCAAAGGCCTATGATACTCTTTTATATACATAAAATAAAGACAAATTACACTAGAAAGATATATATATATATATATATATATATATATATATATATATATATATATATATATATATATAGTCCTTTTGTTATTAGAAAAGGGAACATAAGTTGTATTAAATTTTGAAGGATCAAATCCATAATATGTTGAAATGTTTATTATGGAAGGCATTGACATATCTCCTTTCGATTTTGCAATTTTCAACAGTGATAGATGGCAAGTTGCAAGTCTACAAATGATGTTGGAACATTACCTTGGAATCTCGAGCATTGAACAAGGCCTAGAAACTTCTTTAAAAAAGGGTTTGCTAAAAATGTTCCTTGTCTCTCTTGATGAAATCCTATATAACTAAGTACTAGCATGAATATTTGAGAATTGTTGGTCAAAGTTGTCATTGGTGTCAATATGGAATCGTTGGAGATGGAAAATATTCTTGTGATACATGAATATCCCTAACCTCATTATGCAAACCCTAAGAGGGTCCCCTAAACATGAAGATTGAATCATAATGACAAACCCTAGCCCTTGTCCTTGATGAAGATAATAATGGCATGGATGATTGTTGAAGGTGAGATTCAAAGCTCTAATGAAGAAGCCTTAGGTGCCCTAATCTTTGTTCCTTATGAAATCATGAAGCCCCAATCCTAATAGGTAAATTCCATGAATAAAGAAGAAACTTTAATACAAATGCCCATGATCCCTTTAACCCAATAAATGGATATAGGTGAAGGAACCCTTATCTTGCAAGTCATAATCTTGAAGGCCTAAGAAGAAGCCTAGCATGAAAGTCTCCTTAACAAGACATGGAAGCTCTAAACATTGTCTGAAACATAATTGCAAAATCCTAAAGGCTGCCATGATAAAATAATTATGACAGTTCACAAATTTAATTTTATTGATAGGAAAATGACCTCATTGAAGGATGAAATTGACACCAACTTGTAGAGGACAATTTTCCCTTTCCAATGAGCTAATACTTGCCCTCTAACTCCTATATTGAGAGAAAATGAAATTTCAAGTTAAAATATAATAATTCTTTAATGTTGGACAACATGAACCTATGCACAAGTCGATTCCATGGCCAAGTGACGTGTCTCTTCGTCAAATATCAAATCATGCATAAATATAAGGTTAAACTCTCCATTCTAGCATCCAATTTTTGGTGATCAATTCGGATAAGAACCACAGGAGCATGACAGAGGCCGAGGAGGACTAAAAATTATAGTTGGGGAAAAATTCCTTTATTCTTCCAGCGCGGGCTACAAGAACAATGTATAGTTTTAGTTTATTCCTTAAACCAGTGGACAAAAGGAAGCTCAGACCATACTGCAGTCATATATCTCAATCTGAGGAACAATTCTACAACTTGGTGCTTGGATTTGTTGGAGAACTTGAATTGTTAGCAAGTGAAGAGGACTACAGACTTATACAACCACTTGTTGGAGAGGCTCATCTGCACCTGCGAAAATCTTTCTAGCTCAGATTAGTTGTGCAAAAAATCTGTGACACAGTATTGTGTGAAGGCTAATGAAGCTCAGACCTGTGGTGGACTGTCACCTTTAGAAGCTCGGAAAACAAACATTCACCTGGAAGATGCTACACCTGTGCACCTATAGCTCATACTTCACCGTTTTAAAGACTAAGATCTGTGGCAGGCAACGTTTGTGAGGCTTGGTTTGACATTCATCAATGATAGCTTGAGAATAACTCAGACATGGAGTTACACACCTTAAATAAGTGAGAACAATCATTACCTCGACCTGTGGTTAATCTTCAGACTGGAAACCTTGCAAAAATAAGCTTAGACATGTGAATAGAAGCAGACCTCAGATCTGTGGAGTTGACTTATAATTGCTCAGTTTATTGACTTGTGATCCGAATTTTTGAGGTACAAAAACCCGTCGAAGTAGTGCTCAAAGGAAAGTGTGGTCAGTCACCATTATAAAATCGTGATACAGGTGACTCAGACCTTGTGGAAAGTGTAGAAAGAGAAAAAGACTATGCCTCCAATATTGGAAGTACATATTTTACATTGGTTTGTAAGAGCTTGTTTTTGTAAACATCTCTTGACAATATTTTGTATATATTGAAGTGGATTTGGAGCTGCTTTGAGAATACTCTTGAAGAGAACCTTGGAGTGGCCTCATTCAAAAGCCTTTTGTATTGAATTAAGGGTATGTGTAGTGACCTTTGGAGCATCATTGAAGTAATAGCTTGGTTGAGCAAGAAGTCTTTAGACAACAGATAGTTGACATGTCTTGAAGCATTCCTTATAGTCTCGTTGAAGGAATTTGTAGAAGATTGAGGACATCCTCTGGACCAATTCTTGAATACAACCCTTGTATTTACTTAAGGACTTGTGCAAGATCTTGGAAGTTTAATTGAAGTACCATTGGAAAATTGATACCTTGGATCTCTTACAACTAGCCCTCTAAGCATTCTGTAGAAGCATTGTTGAAGAACTCGAGCTGGCTTGGGGATACTATTGAAGATACCTTGGAGCATTATTGAAGGCCTCGTGAAGACATCTGGAAGATGACCTTGAGGCATTATTGAAGACATCTGAAGACACTTGTAGAAGTTGATCTTGAGACATCCTTGGAGACCATGACACATTGTTGAAGTCATCATGAGGTAACCTTGAATATTTTGTTTGGGTGAAATGAAGAGTTGCGGTGACAACTTTTGCGAAGACAAAGTTGTCATTAATGAGCTAAGTGACTTGGAGATTGTTTGAGGGTAGTGTTGAAGGTGAAGATATTGTCAAGGCTGGTTGCAAAAGATATTGGGAGCCTTGAAGAATTGTCAAATCCATATTAAAGATATGAAGCAGTGGGTTGGAGCCCTAGAGGATAGGAGTCCTCAAGAAGACCAGGTTGGAGCCTGTACTAGAGATAGGGTTGGAGCCCTAGAGGTTGGAGCCTCGTGAAGTCTAAGTCGGTGCTCAACAAAGTACAAGTTGGAGCCTGGTAGATTGGAGATTGGTGTCTTCATCTAGGGTTGAAGCCCTAATTATTATTGTACTTGATTCATTGTAAAGAGGATTGGAGTCCTTGTCATTGATTAATAAAATTATTATTCTATCATTGTTCATTTTGTGTTCTAATTATAAGTGATCTAAACTAGTAAAAATAACAATTGAAAAGAAATATTGATTCACCCCCCCTCTAAGTATTTCCAACAATTGGTATCATAGCCAGTACCTTCACTCAAAACCTAACAACTTGAAGGTAGATCCTTAGAACAAAAATGGCAAAGCCAAGGAAGAAAGCCTCCAATCCTTCTAAAGATGTATCTTTTTCAACCATGAAAGAAGAAGATACATCTGGAAGGTAAGAATGAAGAATTTTTTAATGGCTCAAGGTTTTGAAATTTGGGAATCAGTGATTACTTAAAGCATGATGGAAGAAGAATCCAAGGAATATAATAAAAGAGTGATGAAGGAAATCTTGAATGGGATACCAGATCCTACAAAGACCAAAGTGGAAAAATGTTCATCGACAAAAGGTATGTGGGAGAAACTTCAAGATATTCACTCAAAAGGAGCTTTGATAATGACCTCTAATTAAGAATATGATGGAAAGAAAGAAGGAAATATACAAACCATAAAGGAAGTAGAAAACAAGAATGAAGACATCAAGACCAAGGAGGATCTAGAATATGAAGAAAATGAAGAAGATCTCGAGGAAAAACTTGTAGTTACCCTAGAGGAGATAAGAAATTTGAAAAAGGAAAATGAGGAGCTCAGGAAGCAAGCACACGATGGTGACCATGACCTTGACAAGACAAGGAAGGAAGTTTACAATTTCAAGCTTCAAATACAAGAAAGAGATAAGGAGCTCACCAAGCTAAAAGAGAATTTCATCAAAACAAGAAAAGGCATCATGAAGAAGTCATATCCATGACAAATCAATTGGATAACGCTAAGAAAAGGGAGGACACTTTGTCAAGCCATCTTGAACAAAGACACAACGACTTGAACAAACATGAATAAAAAATTGGTCAATACAAGGAAGAGGTCTCCTCCCTTAAATCTCAACTAGAAGAAGCAAAGAAACAAGTACAAGGAAAAGAAAAGTTGATGGAAGTTTTGACCCTCCTAGAAGGACAAGCCGATGAAGCAGAAAAGGAAAGAAATGCCATGATATGCCAACTAGAAGAAAAAAATGAATAGATCTTCAAATCAAAATCAGATATTACCTCTCTCAAGGCCGAAACATGTGAAACTTCGAGGATAAATGAAGAAATAGAGATAAATCTAGCAAAGAAGGATGGAGAATGCAAGTTTATGAAAGAAGAAATTGATCTCCTAAGGAAAGAAGTTGATCATCTGAAAAAGAGTCTCAAAAACTCTCAAACCCTAGATGACATCCTAAGTCATCAAAGATCTCCTCTTGATAAATCAGGTCTTGGCTATGCAGGCAAACCCTCAAGCAAGAATGATGCAAACCCTAATGCTTCAAACCCAAATCTTTCGAGTAGCTTCACAATGTATTTTCCTTGAGAAAGGAAAATCTCTCATGACTTTTGCCAGACCTCCAAGCCTAGGAAGTAGTGCATCAACCCTAGGTTCTTCATCTCGATTTTGGAAGCCAACTCCCTCTTGCATTGATGAATGAGAGGGTCTACACATGCCAGAAAGAGATCATCTACATAAAGTAACAAAATGAGAGGCATGAAATTTTCAACCTTGAAGTAAAAGTTCGGGTCAACTTCACTTCTTGTAAAACCCAACTTCATAAGTTAGTTGTCGATTCTCTCATACCAAGCCCCGGGGGCTTACTTTAACCCATAGAAGGTTTTCTTCATCCTGCATACATGTGACTCTAAATTTCAACCCTTCAAGTTGTTTTACATGAACTTCCTCTTTACACGAGCATTGTAAGAAAGTAGTTTTGACGTCCATTTGATGTAGATTCCATCCCTGAGAGGCAACAAGGGCAATAATCAAACGGATGGTGGTAACCGATGTAAATATCTCATCATAGTCCACACCTTGATTTTGAGAGAAGCCTCGAGCAACGAACCTGGCCTTGAAATTTTCAACACTCCCATCAGCTCCATGTTTGATTTTGTAAAGCCACTTAGAAGTGACCACAAAGTTGTCCTTGGGTCTAGGAACCACATCGCAGACATCATTCTTCATGATCGACTCATACTCTTTGTTCATTGCATCCTTCCAAACTTGGTGCTTCACGGATTCTTCAAATGTACAAGGCTCAAATTGAACAATGGCGCTCATGGCAGCTAAGTACCCTTGGTAACTGTTCGACTTCTTACTTTCATGAAATGTCCCCCTTGGTGCAATGTGTCTCTTGACATCTTCAAGAGTGTTTTTGAGCCATGAGGGTCTCCTTTTTGAGGAAGAGGGCTCACCAGGAGGTGGATCAATGGGATCCATCAGACCTTCAACATCGAGCATCGGTTCATCCACTGGTTCTTCCTGATTTCCTGCATCTTCATCTTTGTCCTTCCTTGGAATAGGAAGATCTCTAACCTTTCCAAGGGCAACATCTTCATTGAAGGTGACATCATGGCTTATTTCCACTTCCTTTAGACCAGACACATAGATTCTATATGCCTGTGAAGTTTCACTGTAGCCTACAAATGTTCCTTTCTTCCCAGATGCATCCAACTTGCTTCTATTTTATTTCGGCACATGAAAATACACGGGACTACCAAAAATTCTAAAGTGAGAAACATTAGGTTTCTTACCGGTGAAAACTTCTTCGGGAGTCTTGGAGTCCAATGCTTGATGTGGGCAACTATTTTGAACATACATGACAGTGTTGGAAACTTCTCCCCATAAGAACTTTGGTAGGCCTTGGTCATGAAGCATGGCACGAGTATCTTCAATAATGGTTTGATTCTTCCTTTCGACAACTCCATTTTGTTCAAGAGTATATGCAGTAGAGGTCTCCCTCTTAATGTCAACTTCTCTACAATAGTCATTGAGTTCATTTGACTCATATTCGGTTCCATTATCAGTCCTTAATAATTTGATCTTCTTCCCTGTTTGATTTTCAACCAAGGCTTTGAAAGAGCGAAACCACATGAACACTTTGTCATTCAAGAAATAGATCCAAGTTTTGCGAGAGAAGTCATCCACAAAAATAACATAGTACAAATATCCTCCCAAAGATGTTAAGAACAACATACCAGACAAATTTGAATGGATCAATTGTAGAATGTCAAAAGTCTTGGAGGGGAATGGTCCCCTTGTACGTTTCCCTTTGGCACAACCCCGACAGACACCTTCATGATCAACTTTAAATCTGGGCATACCTGTGACCATCTTCCTTGCATCAAGTAGAGCTTTACAATGAATGTGAGCGAACCTCCGATGCCATAATTTAGATTGAAGAGATGTGTTGCATGTCATGGCTCCCAAAGGACTTCCTCCAACTTGATAAAGGATATAAACCCTAAATCCAAGAGTAAAGGCATCTTTGAAGTTCCTTTGCCAAATGCATAGCCTTGAAGCCTTTGTCTTCCATCGCTGAAATAGATACTAGGTTCTTCTTCTAGTCAAGTACATATAATACATCTCGTAGATGAAGGATTTGACCTTGATTTAAATGAAGAGTAATAGTCCCTGTCCCTTTTACGGGATAGGTGGCATTGTCTACAAGTATGATCTCCAAATTGGTTTCCTTTTCAATAAAATTTGAGATGGCCTCTTTGTACACAGTGAAGTGCCTTGAGGCACCACTATCAATCAACCAATTGTCTAATGTGCCTAAAGGAGAGGCAGTGGTGAGAGATGAGATAAGATACAATTCATTTTGCTTATCTACAACATTAGATTCCTCATACCTGGAGTTTCTTGACTTCTTAGTAGGTCAACCATTTCCATATCGTGCAATTGGAGTATTTCTCTTTCCTTTGTTGTTGAACTTGTTATTTCTTTGATTTCCATTTCCCTTGAAATTGTTGTTGTTGTGATCATCATCTTGTGGTGTATGCCTTTTATTAGGACACTCTCGAGCATAATGGCCAAACCTGTTACAATTGAAGCATCTTCCCTTTCTTCCTTCTTTGAATCCCTGTCTTCCTTAACCTTGTTTCTTTGGACTAACATTGTTCTTCCTTTTAGCATGAGTGAAGAATGCAGTGGGATCATTCCTATTTGAAGGCATGTCTCTCTCTATCATCCTTGTCCCTTCTTGAGTGCATCTAGTCAATAATTCATCAAAACTTGGAATCCTATCATTGTTGAGGATAGTGGTATTAAACACATCCCTTGCTCGGGGAAGACCCCAAAGGGAAATAAGAGTGAGTTCCCGATCAACAATAACTTCTCCAATAGATAGAAGATCATTTTTTATTTCGGCAATCCTCATGAAGTACGATTGGATGGATTCCCCTATATCCATCTTGATGTCCTTCAACTTGTTTTTGAGAAAGAGGATTTGATTTGCATTGCTAGCTTTGAACATACTCACCAACTTGTCATACATCTCCTTAGATGTGCCCAACTCAGAAATGTAAGTAACCAAATGTTTTTGAATGGAATCCCTGATGATCTTCTTAGCTTTGACCTCACCTTTCTTGTACTTTGTTTTAGTGGCAACCAGTGCATTTGAAGGAGGCTCAACAATCTTTCCCTGTGCATAGTCCATGCCATCATTCTCTTCCAAAGTCAAGTCTAGAGAAATCTTCCATTCATGATAATCAATTTATCATTGAGCTTGTCCTTAGATTTGGAGTAAGATGAGGAAGCCATTCTTGTCCTTGACCAACAAATCTCAGTGATTGATTTTCTCACCCTTGCTTGGGCTTTGTCTTCACATGGGCTTTGATACCATGTTGATTTTAGATAACAATGGTATGTTCTAAGCTTAAGAGCAATTTACTTCAATTTTCCTTATTCGCCCAATATCAATTTCCAGATTAGCAATCACATTAACTTCATCACAGTGATAGTAAATGCAGATGGAACATAAACAATAAGCAGAAGACAAGCCAAGACAACATGATACAATATTTGGCGGATGCCAGGGAAAAACCCCAATGTGGGGAAAACCATTTGATCAAATTCTTCTTATTATTCTTCAATAGTTCAACATAGAGAGTACAAATATCAAAATAACTTGCCCAAAACAGTCTTGTCAAAATCAACAATCAACAACAGTGAATTGCAACCCTAATCAGAAAGTCAACGCTGGTCAAAGGGGCTCCAAAATGTCCTCCAAGCAGCTCGGTCAACAACAAACAAATTCGGCCTTCCAAGAGAGTGAAAGTCAACCCAAAACAGTCTAGTCAAACCCAGTCAAATGTTGTTGTAATTATGTGGTCAAATTCTGAAGTCAACGTTGAAGTCAAATTGGTCAAATGACCTCGAAACCTGTGCCAATAAATGTGGCCTTCAAAAATCATAATTTCTGCCTAGAAATCGAAGTGAACGGAGGTGGTTCGACCCCTGGTCAATGCTGATCAAAGCTGTTACGTTTCCTGCAATTCAACCCTACAATTTCGTCCTTCTGTTTCACACGTGGGAGGAAGAGAGTTTGCTCCAAGTTGTACGATCCAATAAGGAGAGGGGTGAGAGATGAATGTTGAGATGAGATGATGTTCAAATGAGGAGAGGGTCACTTCTATTTATACAAATCGTTGAGGGTGTGGAGACACATCCGTTGGGCTTCATGAGCCTACATTGGACTTAGGCTGACCTTGACAATTTACACATGTGTGAATAATAAATTCAAAATCACACTTCTACTTGTCCGAACAAGATGATCTTTAGATCAATCTTGCACCTCTCGAAAAGAGGAATCCAATAAAAATATCATCTCCATCATCCAAGGTGGAGTGTGGCCCTAGTTGCCAATTTTAACATAATAATAATGATGAACATGTTGAAGGAAGCTATAAGAATGATGATGATCAAGATGATCTTGATGATGTGAGAAAGAATGAAGTATATCTGATGTTGTTGAGAGGAAGGCTAGATAAAATAAAGGGTATATCTCCTCGGTCAAGAGGGAAGGCATATTATGACAGTCATAGTAAATAATTTGAAGAAAAAATGAAACCGAAGTACTACAATTGGATGTTCATGATTCATAATGTTACAAAAGACTTGAGAAGTACTGAGGAAAGCTTCCGACAAGTTGTATCTAGATAACTTAATGATGATATAAGTATCATCAAAATGATTGATGACCTCGAAGGTTTGTCTTGGCTTGTATATATACTTGAAAGTTTATTATTGATTGGGGTTGTGATTGTGCAGGATCTCTCTGTAAAAAGTTTGAACGTTTGAAGCATGTTGGTGGATATATATCTAACTTAGTTGATAAGGAGAGATGGAGCATATTTTGGCAACAAGATGTTTCGGAGGACATCTGGTTGGCCTATGTGTTGATGTCTAGATCCCGAAGTAGGAAGGGTGGTGTTGGTCATAGAGCTCTGACATTGGATACACACCTAGATCCCTGTTCTAGTGTTAGAGTGGAAGCTCGATGGTACCTATAGAGGATGAAGCTTTGAACACACCTTAGTCCCACCCAATTAGAGTGCACTGGTCAAGTATCTAATCTATAGCACTGCGTGTGCTGTGAACTCTTCATAGAGTATATAATTTTGAGATCTTCCATGTACCTTTTTATATAATATGTAATTATGAATACCTCCCTAGTTAAGAGGGAGTGTTGAAAAATGTAACTAGTATCAGTCTTCATAATTGTATTTGAGTCATGATGTAATGTATTTGTCAAAAGAAAAAAAATATATTATTATAAAAGAAATTGACTTATTAAAGCATGGGTTTCATGCTTGGGTCAGTGGTTAATAGGTCAAAGCTTCCATTGTAGGCTTCTAAGGTTTATGTCAATTGTTTTTGTCGATGTCAGAATGTAAAAGACCCTTCTTGGACTTCATATATCAAGAAAGAAATTTATTTTAATGTAAAATATGTCTTTTAGGTCTCCTCCACCAAGTCGGCCTCAAGAAGGACAAGTCGAACTCATCAAGGGAATTCGACTTCACACAAACACTATATAAACACAACAATTCGACCTTATTTGGAGCATCAACTCAAGAAGCTTGATCTGCAATTGTTGGAGGCAGAAAAAGGTTGCGAAGTTCAAGGAAGAGGAAGAAAACCCTAGTGAAGAAGAATGAAGTTTTTGTCAAGCAAAAGGAAGTCAAATTTTTTCTCTCCTTGTCTCACACGTGCAAAGTTGTTGGATTGTTGTTGGGCCGGAATTATGGAGTAGTTGGGGGTCGAAATTCTGGATTGTTGCTGGGCAGAAATTCTGGAGTAGCTAGGGGCCGAAGTTCTGAGTTGTTGTTGGGTTGTAGCTACTGGACAAGAAGAGACTACTGAAGTTTGCTAAATCATATTACAAGGATGACATGGTGGAGGAGGAAGGTCTTTTGGTCAGGTCTAAGGTCTTGGTCTATCTCAATTTGATTAGTGGAAGAGTTTGACTGGGTTTTAGCCTTGACTGAGTGCTTACATCTGGTGTCATTGATATTCATCTTTTGTTTTGATGATTGCTTTATGAAACAAAGATAAAAGAACATAAAGAGAATATAATAAATCCACAAGAATATCACAAGTAATTATCAATATAAGAGAATCTTCCCGCCTTTCTGTTTTTTTAACATTTATGTCAATAAACATTTAAAGAAGAAAATAGGGAAGATGAGATTAATGGAAAACTACAAAAAAAATGAATAAAGATTTAATACCCGTTAGTATCCCTTGTCAAATAAGGAAGCAATTTTATCTAAAATTACAAATTGCAATGTGTTTAAACTTAGAAGTTTGATTTAAAATCTGTATTTTGGCAAATTGCTATTAGTCCTAGAGATAGTTTTAAGATCAACTTTGTAGTTTTGCATGACAGATATGTTGATTTATGGTAGCATCAAATGTGCTCTAGCCTTGTAATTTTGTTTATAAGGTAAGACACATGTATTCCATAAAACCCAGAAATGGTTTTGGAAAATTCCACTTAGAGATGATTTAATTAAATTAATTAATCATTTTTTAATGTTTCCTATGTCTAAACTTAGGGAATTTGATTAGTTAAAGTGTATTAATTAAATCAAGTGTGAATCTTCTAGATAAAGTCATGGATCACCTCCAAGTTAATCTTAGCCCTTGATTACGTTTTAATCTGGACTATTGAAGAGTCAATGGAAGATTATAAGGAGGGTGAGGGGCCTATGGAAAATACACTTGCCACTTGAGCCATTGAGTATTTTCGAATTTGTGTGAGAAGACACTACTTTTGATCAAGAACAAATCACTAGGGCTGGGTTTGCTAAGTGATTCGATTCAGTGATCAGATCCAGAGAGGGGCAGAAGCAGAGATTGGTCAGGAGGGCCAAGAATACATTTCAGAGAGAGGTAGCATCAACGCAAGAGAGAGACAATGTAGTTTCTGGCTAGGGTGACGCAGTTACTGCAGAGAATCATGCAGAGCTAGTGTAGTGTCTCTTGGAGTCAATCTGGAGAAAGATAAGAGGCTGGGGTTCTAAGCCAGGAGGGCCAAGATCCAGCTTCAGATCAGCCATATCAGCTACTAGAAGGGGTGACGCAGTCCCTCTAGCTTTCCTACGTAGGTTACGCAGATCCAGCGTAAGCAATCACGTAGAGGTAGTAAGGGCTTCATCAATGCTGTTTTGATCAGCCGGAGACTTGCTGAGTGAGGTATATCTCACAGTCATTTTTGCTGTCTAAATTTCTCTAAAGGGTTTGCCGGATGTTGGCACCCTAGTTGTATTCAAGATTCTGCGGCTTAATAATACAAACCCTCAGATCTGTTGCACCGGTTTTCCCAAGTTGGCTTTTTCCGGGGACTTAGTCCAAAAATCACTGTCAATGTGGTGATTTTTCATTGAGTTTTGTTCAGATTGTTTTCGCACTTAGATTTATTCCGCATTATTTTTTGTGTAGACTGCTTCAGTAATTACTTCGGTATTTCAATGTAATGAAATACTTATCAAATAATAGGAGAAGTAATTCAGATTTGTTGCAGTAGGAATCTAGATCTAGGATTTTTCACATGGTATCAGAGCTTATTTAAGTTGAAGTGTAGGAGAAACGAAGAGAACCAACAGATCAACGATGTAGAGTCTGGGATCTGCGTAAGTAGCAGCAGACCCTCCCAGAAAATTACGCTGTCCAGGCCAGGAGGGCATTCCAGTGCAGAAAAGGCTCCCTCTGAGAGAGTTGACAGAGGGGTAAGCTTTTTCAGTTGCAGAAGAGACAACGTAGCTGAAGGACGTAGTTACTGCACATCAGTACGAGCTGGTACAGAAGCATCAGAAAATTCTGAAAAACACAGTTGGGGATTTCTTGACCTCAGAGGGTTTCTTACTCAAAGAAGCTCAATTTTTTCCTGTGCAGCAACAGAAGAAGTGACTTACTCCACAAGGAGTGCGTAAGTCAAAGCTGAGCAGAGGGTTAGAGCAAGGTATCGACAGTTAAGGAGATGGCCAGCAATGGACTGCGTGACCAAGATAGATTGGAGGGTGCCTCCAACTATGTTATTTGGAAATCAAGGATAGAATATCTCCTTGATGAACACGATCTGAAAGCCCTCATAGACAACGTAGTTGCATAACCTCTTGATGTAGCACACCTGAGGCAGTTCAAGAAGAATATGGCTAGAGCTAAGAGATTGATCCTAGATGGAGTGAAGGATCACATTGTACCTCACATAGCAGCCAAAAACACTGCTAGAGAAATGTGGGTAGGGCTAGAAAAGTTGTACCAAGGATCTTCCGAGCAGCGGAAGATGTACCTTGAAGACAAGATGTGGAATATCAGGATGAAGAAGGGAGAGCGTTTTGACTCCTTCTTGTCTCGGATTCAGGAGAATCGAGATCAACTGTCTGCAATAGGATCTGCTCCTAAAGACTCAGAGCTAGTAAGGCTCACGTTGAACTCTGTTTCCGAAGATTATCAAGTCTTCGTCCAAAGTATATTGGGCAGAGAAAGGCTTCCAGGATGGGAAGCAATGTGGGCAACATTACAACAAGAGGAGTCGAGGAGAGATCTCCTAAAAATCCACTTGGAGGATGGCAGTAGCAGTTCAAAGGTCAAGAAGGAGGAAGAAGATAACATTGCCCTTGCATCAAAAGGGCAACAGAAGCAGAAGAAGAAAGATCTATCCAAGATCAAGTGCTTCTGGTGTGGAGAAATGGGGAATTATGCCACACAATGTCCTCTTAAGAAAAATGATAAAGAGGAGAAGGAAGATCCACATGCAGGAGCTACCAAGATTGAGGCAGAGAAATATTGCGCTATGGTAGCTCATATTCCAAAAGGAGAAAAGTGGGCTGATTTGGATTTGTAAATCCAGAATCTACAAGGAGGCGGGATCCTTGAATATTTCTGAACTCTTGGATCACATGTGAGCTACGGCAACCTAAAGACAATAGCAGGATGGATAGTTGCAGCAGAAGATGATGAGAAGATGCAGTGGCTAGCAGTACTAGAGCCTAATCAGTGCAGAGAAGAGGTAGCGGCAACAACAGTGCAATATTTTTAGAGAGCTAGTGCAGAAACTAGCAATAGTCAGTGCTATTTTTCAGTTGCAGATTTACTTGTCCAAATTTCGGATGCTTTTCTGTTGCAATTAGCAACAATAGCAACAAAGATGAGCAGCAACAACAACAAATGAGTAGCAGCAGCGTAGTGCACAAAGAGGTAGTGTAGTGCATAGTGGTGCTCACACAGTGCAAAGTAGTGCTCACGCAGTGTAGCAACATCATTGTAGAATTTAGAGGGAGTTGCAGTACAATGGCAGTTGGCAACAACATGTAGAGTCATCAGCAGTATAGTTGCAACATTTTTGTGCAATGTTGGTGAGCAGTGTCCACAACACAGCAGGGATGTTCCAAAAGTCAGATCAGCAGCACATTGAGGTGTTTTGCTAGAGCACTTTCCTCGCTAAGATGGAGTGTTGATTTATGGTAGCATCGGATGTGCTCTAGCCTTGTAATTTTGTATATAGGCTAAGACACATGTATTCCATAAAACACAGAATTGGTTTTGGAAAATCCCACTTAGAGATGATTTAATTAAATTAATTAATCATTTTTTAATGTTTCCTAAGTCTAAACTTGAGAATTTGATTAATTAAAGTGTATTAATTAAATCAAGTGTGAATATTCTACATAAAGTCATGGATCACCTCTAAGTTAATCTTAGCTCTTGATTATGTTTTAATTTGGACCGTTGAAGAGTCAATCAAAGATTATAAGGAGGGTGAGGGGCCTATGGAAAATACACTTTACACTTCAGCCATTGAGCATTTTCGAATTTGTGTGAGAAGAGACAACATTTGATCAAGAACAAATCACTAGAGCTGGGTTTGCTAAGTGATTTGATTCAATGATCAGATCTAGAGAGGGGCAGAAGTAGAGATTGGTCAGGAGGGCCAAGAATACATTTCAAAGAGAGGCAGCATCAACGCAGGAGAGAGACAATGCAGTTTCTGGCTAGGGTGACGCAGTTACTGCAGAGAATCACGCAAAGCCAACGCAGTGTCTTTTGGAGTCAATCCGGAGAAAGATAGAGGCTAGGGTTCTGAGCCAGGAGGGCCAAGATCTAGCAGATCATCCAAATCAGCTACAGGAAGGGGTGATGCAGTCCCTCTAGCTTGCCTACGCAGGCTTACGCAGATCCAGCTTAAGCAATCACGCAGAGGCAGTGAGGGCTTAATCAGCGCTGTTTTGATTAGCCGGAGACTTGTTGAGTGAGATATATCTCACAATCATTTTTGCTGTCTAGATTTCTCTAAAGGGTTTGCCGGATGTTGGCACCCTAGTTGTATTCAAGATTTTGCTGCTTAATAATGCAAACCCTCAGATCTGCTGCACCAGTTTTCCCAAGTTGGGTTTTTCCGGGGACTTAGTCCAAAAATAACTACGTCAATGTGGTGATTTTTCATTGAGTTTTGTTCAGATTGTTTCAGCATTTAGATTTATTTCGCAGTATTATTTGTGTAGACTGCTTCAGTAATTACTTCGGTATTTCAATGTAATGAAATAATTATCAAATAATAGGAGAAGTAATTCAGATTTGCAGCAGTAGGAATCCAGATCTAGGACTTTTCACAAAATATCTATGGAAGGTCATGCCTTTTGACTTGACTAATGCCCCATTTGAGTTTCAAAAGGGCATGGAAGACATACTTGAGCATCTTCCATTTTTCGCTTGAAATATCTACGGAAGGTCAGGCCTTTTAATTTGACTAATGCCCCCTTTGAGTTTCAAAAGGGCATGGAAGACATACTTGAGCATCTTCCGTTTTTTACTATCTACAATGAGGGCATCTTAATTAGCTCCAAAGATTTGAAGCGCATTAAAAAAACCTCTCTCCCACCAAAATGGAAATAGCTAAAATTGAAGTTGAATTTCTGTGTTTGTATGTTAAACATGGAGGAATTTCTCTTCAGCCACATGTTTTACGAAATCTTAAGAATTTCCTTGATGTGATAAATAAAAATCAGCTCCACGGCTTTTTAGGATATTTAAATGACTAGAAAATTCTATGAGCATTAATCCAAAGATACAGTTATTCTATATAGAAGATTGAACAAAATTATAGAGCCATGGACCAACAAAATGACTAAAGTAGTCAAAAGAATAGAGTAAAGTTGATGCACTGCCCTTTCTCATTTTTCCTACAAGAATAGGCAGTTTCACTGTCGACATTGATGCTTCAAATGGTACATGATCAGGAGTTTTAATCAAGAAAGTAGGTACACAAGAGCAGATATGTGTTTATGCTTCAGTAGTCTTTAAAGACACATAACTCAAGGCTGACCTCAAGCACATCTCCAACATGGTGCACCATGAAAAGTAGCTAGAACAAATAACCAAAACAATTCTCAGGTGGAAGCTATGGTTAGATGGTTATGATTTTGAATTTAACTTTAAACCTGTGAAGCATAATTGCTTCGCTGATATGCAAACTTGGGAAGCAAGTCCCAGTTTTATGAAAGATTTTCAATAAATTGCAAGCTTACAGATGAAGATGTTGATGAGAAGAAAAAGGGAGGCAACCTATAGAACCAGATAGTCCGCCCAAGAACTTTTGCGAAGAACATTTGGTGGAAACGATAAAATATTGTCCTAAAGAATATAGAATTCTTGAATTATGGGCAAATGATTGTAATAATGTAAGTAATTATGAGTATTTTAAACAAATCCCATATTTAGGTGTGTCAAAAGATGAAGGCCTAGACCGAAATCAAAGTAGTTTAGAGTTTTTATGTACAAACTTAACCTATAGAAACTAGTGTGAGATCCATGAGTTATTTATGTATAGAGGAAGTCTTTGGTTTGCATTTGAATGTAATTCTCTAGTCTCTCATTACTCTTGGTTGCCTTGCTTCATCACTCTAATGCAAAAAATCTACCTCGGAGACTATGATCTTTCAAGGTATCCTTTTCTGAATTATTTGATCTCAAATTAAGGAGCAAGAACATAATTTGGTTTCTGGTTCAAGTTTCAAATGGAATATCTCACGGCATCAATTCAAGTACTTCCAGAATCTAGGATTATGAAGAAGCACCCGGATATTTCTTGCATTCACACTTCTTTAATTACTTTATGAAAAAGCATGGGACAGTGATAATGAAGGGGTCACCAATCCCACAAGGATTTGTTGCCTTGCGACACAAGCACTATATCAGATGTTGAATGATGACATGATGGAATAGTTTGAAGATTGTGATATCCATCATTCTTATGAAAGGATGGATGAAGGATAGTGTACATCTTTGGAAGTGTAATTGGGCCAATGTACATTTGCAAAAGAAGTGAGTTGGTTGGTTGTAGTAGTTTCTTGAAAAGGAATCCGTCTAGAAGCTCATCTGATTTGTGACACTTGGCATCTATTCGACTTACCTACCCCAAGTGAACTCTCTCCTCATTTGTGATCATCAGGAAATTAAGGAGCAAAGATCCTAGTCTTAGAAAGTCTCTCTGACATCTCCCTTCTGTCAGAGATCAAAGTCTTTCTGTCCTACGTGTGAGAATTGTTATTGGAACCGAACCGGTTCTGCAAAACCGATTGGTCTCACTGGTTTGGATGCAAAACCGGTCCGAACCGGAATTGGCCGGTTCCATAGAACCGGCCAGTTCAAGACCAATTTTGTTCTGTTTGTCCCTTCCCAGGTCAGTGTGATTTATTTTATGATTTTTTCAATTGGTTGGCCCAAATCTAATTCTCCCCTAGGCCAACCTAATATTCAAGCCTATGGTCCTATTATTGCTATGCATTTCATGGTAAGTAAAAGTGACATTCTTCCTAATCTTTCATTCCATGCTTTTACTTAAACTTTTAACATTACCATGAAATGACTTGGGATGTTTGAGAGTGGTTCCAACCTCGTTGGATTTCATATGGAGAAAGTAGAATTTTAGATTTCACTCAAAATCCAGCGGGCTTAACAATTTTTCAGGATATCATGATTGCAGGGATTGCAACATTTCCATTGGATTTTGTCATGTATGAGGGTAAGAAACCGGATCCGACGGGGTAAGGCCAAGATCCCTTGGACCCTCAGATCTGGATCCGCTGGAAATACGGATCAGAAATGATAGGTGGCAATTTTGTTTTTGCCGGAAGCGAATCACCATTGATGGAAACGGACCTAAACACATGCGCTGGAATAAGAAACCGCCATTGGTTTTAAGAACATTGCGGAGACATTGTGGAGGCGGAACGCTGGAACAATGAACCATTTGTTGGGACTCTGAATAGTGCTGAGTGAACCATGGTCCATCACGACGACGAGTTGTCGTTGTCAGCGGTGCACCTGCAGACGTTCAGGGCTGCAAAAGTGTTGACCATTCGACATCGTCGAGAAGGAGCCGACTCAGCCCAGGGTGCCGTGGCTTTACTACCACACTGCGCAATGCCAATGCCGAATGTATTTTTAATTTTTTTATATGGTTTTAATTTTGTATGGTCATGCATGTATTTTTAATTTTTTTATATAGTTTCAACTTTTGTAGGGAACGTATTTTTAATTTTTTATATGGTTTTAATTTTAAATGGTATTTTTATTTTTTAATATGGTTTTAAGTTTTATACTATATGGTCATATTTTAATTTTTTTATAGGGTTTTAATTTTATATGGTATTTTTATTTATTTTTATATGGTTTTGTTAAGTTGGCCAAAGGTTTTTTGTTTGTTTTGTTTTGTTTGTTTGTTTGTTTGTTTTTTTTTTTTTTTTATTATTATTAATTTTTTTGTACTTGGTGTATCCTTGCCGTATCTGAAACTGCATCTGAATCCTGGTAACTTAGGTTTTAATAAATAGAACCAATCCCTCTATGTACTTTGATGTTAGTGGCAATGGTTGTCGAAATCCTCTATCATGACTCTACTAAAAATGTAACCATCACTAAAACACAATCTTGACTTGACATGATACTTTTTTTCTATCAGGATGATGATTCTGAGGATGACATTGACAATTAACACTTGTAGGATGTAGCTGTAGTATTGTAGACTGTAGTATCATACTATCATGTTATTTTGGACAATAAAGGCCTTTTAGGCTCTGCTGCTTGATGTTTTTTGGTTCAACGATGTTTTGCACTGTGTTATTTTGGTTATATGCACTATTACTTGCTATATAAATGAGAACTTTTGCATATTTGTTTATAAATGGTTTGGATTCATATGGATGAACATGAATATATATGTTTTTCTATAAAATATGAATATTTTATGTGTTTTTGATAAACCAGTTCCGATCCAGTTCCGACAGGTTTTTCGGTTCAATCACCGGTTCGGTTCTGATAACATTGGGTGTGAGAGTCCCTTAAGCTGGGATGTCAGATTAGAGAGTTGGTCTGAGAATTGCAGTTGAGCTCTGCGTCAGCTCCACATTCCGTAGACAAGTTCTATACTAAGGTAGACTGACCCATAGTTGGTACTTAACAAGCTCAACAACTCAAAGTTGGGTTATGAATCTGCTGTAAATCTATTTTGAAAGATCAATAAAATCTATTTTCAACCATATATATTTATGCTGTCATATTGAGTTACGTTCAAAATCTTGAGAGTTTTCGTCGGTACATTAGTTGTATTACAAGTAGTTGATGAGTGATCGAGCTGACTAGAGCAAGTTGCAGACGGAGGTTGCTGGGGAGTGCACACTTGGGGATGCAATAGAAGGCAGGAGGCATGAAGCAAGCCATCCGTAGTGACTGTTAATACCAAATCCTAGTATGCATTACCTACTAGTTTGAACTTGCCTCGTTGCACATATGTATTAATCTATTAAGATGCTTTTTAATGGTTGTCTAATGGAGATTGCATAACCTTTGAGATAAGAAGTTTGCATTTACGGTACAAAAAGGAAAAATTGTGGATAAAATAAAATAATTCCTAAAGAGTTTCATGTAAACTTATTCAGCAAGATGCACATTGTCGAGTGAACAAAATGGATTCATGTGAAATACTTCTAAAACACAAAGCATGTACTTTTTGTTAACAATATCTTTGTATAACAAATGAGATGACACCAATGGAAAACCAGTCCAGCCTTTAGAAGAAAAAAAAACAAGCTGACATATCAGTATTGACTGGAATAAGGGATAAGGAGTAAATAATACAAATAGAACAAATTTGAACAAATAAGAAAGCATTCTTTCATGTTATCAACGTTCAAATAAATAAGTACTGACTAGGAAATGACGTTGAATAAACCAATAGGAAGAATGCAATAAATTTTGAGAAACCAGCTTACAATTTTCTAGTAGTTCAAAGTTCAAAGTTCAAACTAAAATGAGAGAACCACCCTTACAAAAAAAATTATAGGACTTATTTTTAACAGAATATCAGCAATGAGCAAGCCCGCTCTTTTTCAATGCACACTGTATGGTCTTCAACTACTCTTTGTAGAAACAAACTAAAAATTGGCACCAGATATCATAAATAAACGAGTTGCATCCTTGTACTATTGTTCCAATTTAGCAATCTTTGCTATGAAGAGACCACTTGTTTTTGATGTTACCGGGTCAAAACGTAAGGTGTACTGAATTGAGCCACTTCTACAAGGCCAATCTTTTGCAGCTTCGATCTGTTGAAGCTCTGTTATATAGCAAAAAATCAAATATACTTCATTTTGCAGATATGTATCTCAAAACATTTGAAATGGAAACAGAGTAATATGTACATTGGAATAAATGATTCAGCTGGAAGACGAAATTCTGTATACATTGCCTGCTTAAACAGGAGGAAATGTAGTTGAACAAAAACATAAAGGAATGCTCAGCTCAGCTCCAATGAAACAATGAAAATAATAGAATGCTAAGCATAATTCCTCTGACACATTCTACTAACTGGAAAAAGTGAAAAGAGGGTACACGCCACTTCACATAAGCAATTTAGTTCAATGCAGTCACTATTTCATTGTGCATACAGTTTTGTCAGAAATTGGTTACACCTAAAAAAACATTGCACTCGCAGTGTTAAAATTGGCAACTAGGGTCAAATTCTACTTTGGACAGCTCATTTGACGGAGACAATTATTCCTCTTTTCGAGAGGACCAAAATGGACCTAAAGATCACTAAATTTGGACAAGTAGAAATGTGTTTTTGAAGTGAAGCCCTCACATGTGCAAATTAGGTCGGACACATCATCATGAAGCCCAAGTGACATGTCTTTTCACCCACATCGACTTATATAAATAAGAGAGACCTTCAACCTCATTTGGCATCAACACAACTCATCATTTCTCTCTCTCCTCATCTGATTGGGTCATAAAATTGCAGGCAGCCTATCTCTCTCTCACACGTAGGGATTTCAGGAGGCATCTTTGACTGTTTGGGTTGACTTTCTATAGCAGAACTGTTTGACCTTGGTTGACCGAGTTTTCCTCACTGTTTTGACTTCATTTGACCACCAAAAGTTCGATCTTGGAAGGCCGAGTTGCTGGGCACAGAAATCAAGGAAATATGGGCACTTTGACCAGCATTGGCTTCAGGATTTACTGCAATTTTGACCGCAGAAAATTACAGCAGAAATTTTCTCTTTTGACTGGACTTTGGAGGACTGTTTTGGGCTAACTTTGACCAGCAAGAGAGACTGAGTTTCTCTCTCCTTTGACCGAGCTCCAAGTGGACTATTTGCTGCTGCGTTGACCACCTTTTACTTTCCGGTTAGGGCTGATTTGACTGCTGTTGACTGAGGGCTGTATTGCAGATTTGACAGGGCTGTTTTGGACACTGATTTGGCAAGTCAATTTTGACTTTGACTTTGTATTATTGTACTCTCTCTCTGCTGAACATTTGATATTTATAATAAGAAGAATTGATCAAGGGTTTTCCCCATCTTGAGGTTTTCCCTGGCATTAGCCAAATATTGGTGTTCTCTTGTCTTGGCTTGTCTTCTGCAGTTTACTGTTTATGTTCTATCTTAGTATCTACCGTTACTATCAATGTGTTAATGTTTTATGTGATTGCTATTGGAAATTAAGTGGAAATTATCATCGGGCTAATAAAAGGATATTGAAGTAATTGTTGCAAACATAGAACATACCATTGTTATCTAAAATTAACATGGTATCAGAGCCCAGGTGAAGACAAAGCCCAAGCAAGAGAGAAAAACAATCACTAAGAGATCTGTCGGACAACGATTATTGGACAAGTCTCTATGGCCTCTACATCTTACTTCAAGACTGAGGACAAGCTCAATGACAAATCTGACTATCATACATGGAAGATGACTTTGGACCTGACCTTGGAGGAGCATGATGTATTGGACTATGTGCAGGGAAAAGTGGTGCAGCCTCCTTCACAAATGCACCGGCTGCTGCTAAGACAAAGTATAGAAAAGGTGAGGTCAAAGCAAAGAAAATTTTGATTGACTCTATTCAAAAGCATTTGGTTGCCTATATTTCTGATTTGGGAACTTCTAAGGAAATATATGATAAGCTGGTTGGGATGTTCAAAGTGAACAATGCAAGTCAAATCCTCTTTCTCAAAAGCAAGTTGAAGGATATCAAGATGGATAAAGAGGAGTGTTAATTTTAGGCAACTAGATCCAAACTCCATGTTGCACTGCTCATATGATAATGGTCATATTTTTGTTGAATTCCTCTTTCGGAGAGGTGCAAGATTGATCTAAATATCATCTTGTTTGGATGAGCAGAACATATATTTTGAATTTATTTTCCACAAATGTGCAAGGTCGGCCAGATTTGTAATGTAGGCTCACATGCCTAATAGATGTGTCACACACCCTCACTGATGGATATAAATTTGAGAGACTTGGAGGTCATTTGCTAATCAACTTATCACACATCTCTCATTGTGATCTGATTGGTTCAATAGCCTTTGGAGGCCTCTTCCCTTCACACGTGCGGAGCTGAAGGAGCTGTTTTTCTGCAGATTTGTTTAGGGCTGAATTGTAGAAGCGTTGACCAACGTTGACCGTGGTCAACCCTTGGTCGTTTGACCTCAAAACTCTGCCAAAATTCCGATTTTGAGAGGTCGTACTACTGGGCACTAAAATCGAGGAAAACAGAGCTGTTTGAACGAAGTCTTAATTTGAAGCGTTGACTTTCTGTTGCTGTCCTGCATTGACTTTTCTGCGTTGACTTTTGGTTGACCAACATTGACTTGTGATGAGCTGTCTTTGAGGGCTGTGGGTGTGACACTTGTAAGGTTGGTTGATCTAGAAAGGCTTTGCTGGCTGAAGCATCCTGTTCACTGCCGTAATGCACAATATCTCATATCTTTGTTGGACAAGAACAACTGTAAATCTGATCTATATTATTGGCTTGTCTTTTGTTGATCTATAATTGTGTTCTATCAACATTTTACTTTCATGTTTATGTGATTGCTAATTTGTATCGGGCCTAAGAAAGATTGAAGTAAACTTGCATTAAGCATAGAACAGACCATGGTTATCTAAATTTAACACGGTATCAGAGTTGAGGTGAAGACAAAGTCCAAGCTAGTGTTAGAAGCAATCACTGAAGGAAGAAATCCTATCAAGGACAGATGGCCTCCTCAACCTACAAGGGTTTCAAGGCTAATGATAAATTGATTGATAAGTCTGATTATCATGCATGGAAGATGTCCTTGGATTTGGTACTAGAAGATCAAGATGTCATGGACTATGTGCAGGGGAAGATTCAAGAGCCTCCATCAAATGCAGTTGCTGCCACAAAGACGAAGTATAGAAAACGGGAAATCAAAGCAAAGATGATTATCCAGGACTCTATTCATAAGCACTTGGTTGCTTACATTTCTGAGCTGGACACATCTAAAGAGATGTATGATAAGCTGGTTAGCATGTTCAGGGCTAGCAATGCTAATCAAATCCTTTTCTTCAAGAATCAATTGAAGAATATCAAGAAGGGCAAGGATGAATCTATTCAATACTATTTTATAAGGCTCACTGAATTCATGAATAACCTCCTAGCTATTGGGGAAGCAATATCTGATCGAGAGATGGTTCTTATTGTGCTTGGAGGTCTCCCTGTGATTGGTATGTATTCAATACCACTATTTTTAATAATAATGTGATTCCTGATTTTGATGAAATATTGACGAGATGCACTCAAGAGGAAACAAGAATGATGGAGAGAGATTATCCCTCTAATGGAAATGGAAGTGACCCCACTGCCTTTGCTGCTCACGCAAAGAAGAAAAACAACGGTGGCCCAAGAAATCAAAACCATGGAAGAGCGGGGCCCAAAGGAAGGAAGGGAAGATGTTACACTTGTAACAAGACTGATCACTATGCAAGAGAGTGCCCTAATAGAAGGGACCCTCCCAAGGATGATGACAACAACAACTCAAGAGGGAATGGCAATCAAAGGAACAATAGGTTCAAAGGAAAAAGGAAGGCTCCCTCTGATCGTAGTGGAAATGGGCAACCTTTCAAGAGGTCAAGAAATTCCAAGTACGATGAGTCTAATGTTGTTGATAATAAGATAAATGAATTTATTCTTGTATCTGCCTTCTCCACTGCATCTCCTCCCGACACCCTGGATGTCTGTTTGATTGATAGTGGTGTTTCAAGGCACCTCATTGGTTATAAAGAAGGCCTCTCTGATTTGATTGAGAAGGATATCAATCTGGAAATTATCCTTGGAGATAATGCCACCTATCCCGTGAAAGGGATATGGACTATGACCCTCCATCTATCTCAAGGTCAAGTCCTCCGATTACAAGATGTGTTGTACGTACCTGATTTGAAGAAGAACCTTGTGTCCATCTCGGCAATGGAAGACAAAGGGTTCAAGGTGGCATTCGTTGATGGAAAGGTACGTATTTGGAAGAACTTCAAAGAAGCTCTTACTATTGGCTTTAGAGTTGATACACTCTACCAGGTTGGAGGAAGTTCATTGGGGGCTATGTCATGTGATACAATTCTTCAAACAGAGTTATGGCACCGGAGGTTTGCACACATTCATTACAAAGCCCTTCCCGAAGCAAGGAAGATGGTGACAAGGATGCCCAAATTTAGAGATGATCATGAAGGTATATGTCAGGGTTGTACCAAAGGGAAGCATACAAGGGGAACATTCCCCTCAAGTGTCACAAAGACAATTGATATCTTGCAGTTGATACATTCTGATTTATCTGCTATGCTGCTCGGACATCCTTGGGAGGATGTTCCTATTACATGACTTTTACAGATGACTTCTCCCGCAAGACTTGGATATATTTCTTGAAAAAGAAGGACAAAGCATTCAAATGGTTCTGTACCTTTAAGGCCTTGGTGGAAAATCAAACCGAGAAGAAAATCAAAGTTTTGAGGACCGACAATGGGACCGAGTATGAGTCAAATGAGTTTAATGACTTTTATAGAGAAAATGACATTAAGAGGGAGACCACAACTGCGTACACTCCTGAGCAAAATGGTGTTGCTGAAAGAAAGAACAATGACTATTGTGGAAGCTACCCGCGCCATGTTATGTGACCAAGGTCTTCAGAAGTTTCTATGGGGAGAAGCTGCGAACAATGTTGTGTACGTTCAAAATAGATGCTCGCATTCCGCTCTGGACTCCAAAACTCCTGAAGAAGTCTTCTCTGGTAAGAAACCTGATGTTTCTCATTTTAGAGTTTTTGGTTGTCCTGTTTTCTTTCACGTGCCGAAAGAAAAGAGAAGCAAGCTGGATGCTTCTGGAAAGAAGGGAATGTTTGTGGGCTATAGTGAAACTTCAAAGGCATATAAAATCTATGTGCCTGGTCAAAGAGAAGTAGGAGATATGCCACGATGTCACCTTCGAAAAAGATGCTGCCCTCAAGAAAGTGAGAAATCTTCCTAATTCCAAGGAAGACAAAGAAGATGAAGAAGCAGGGAAGTTGGAAGAGCCGAAGGATGAACTGATCCTCGATGTTGAAGGACCTATGGATCCGATTGATCCACCTCCTTCAAATAAGAGAAGACCCTCATGGCTCAAGGATACTCTCACAGATGTCGAGAGACATATTGCCCCAAGGGGGACATTCCGTGAAAGCAAGAAGCCGAATAGATATCAAGGGTGTCTAGTAGCCATGAGTACAATTGTACAATTGAGCCTGGATCATTTGAAGAAGTCGTAAAGCATCAAGTTTGGAAGGATGCTATGCACAAAGAATATGAGTCCATTATGAAAAATGATGTTTGGGAAGTGGTCTCGAGACCGAAGGACAAATCTGTTGTCACCTCGAAATGGCTCTATAAGATCAAGTATGGATCTGATGGTAGTGCTAAAAAGTACAAGGCAAGATTTGTTGCCCGAGGCTTCTCTAAAAAAAAAGACATAGATTATGATGATATATTTGCACCTGTGACTCGCTATTCCACAATTCGATCTATCATTGCCCTTGCTGCAACGCAAGGATGGAGTCTACATCAGATGGATGTGAAGACCGCTTTTCTGCATGGTTCTATAAAGGAAGAGGTGTATGTGGAGCAACCTCTGGGGTTCGAAGTCCGAGATAGAGACACCCATGTATGCAGGTTGAAGAAAGCCCTCTATGGGTTGAAGCAAGCCCTCAGGGCTTGGTACGAGAGGATAGATAGCTACTTGATGAAGCTTGGCTTCACTTGAAGTAATGTTGATCCAAACCTTTATTTTAAGGTTGATAAAGAAAGGCCTCTCATTCTGGTTCTCTATGTGGACGATCTCTTCCTGATATATGCTGACCCTCTCATTCATCAATGTAAGAGGCAGCTAGCTTCCGAGTTTGAGATGAAAGACCTAGGACTGATGCATTACTTCCTAGGCTTGGAGGTCTGGTAGAGGCCAGGTGAGATTTTCCTTTCTCAAGGAAAATATGTCGTGAAGTTGCTGAAGAGATTTGGTATGGTGAACTGTAAGTCTGTGTTGACAACGATGGAATTCAACTTTAAGAAGTTGTTTGGAAACGCTGCTGGGCCCGTGCTAGCAAATCTTACCGAGTATCGACAACGTGTGGTCCCTGATGTTCCTAGTGAACTCCTGTCCGGACGTATGTTTTTCCGTGAACACTTTGAGTTATCATATGGTTGATCCTCATCACATTCACTGGATTGGTGCCAAGAATCTATTGAGATAACTTCGGGGCACAATTAACCATGGGTTGAGATACACTTTCGAGAGTTTGAGACTCCATGGATATACTGATGTCGATTGCGCTGGCAATGTTGTGGATCACAAGAGCACATCTGGATGTTGCTTCAGCTTGGGTTCTGCTTCGATATCTTGTATGAGCAGAAAGCAGAAGTCGGTGGCTTTGAGCACCGTTGAGGCCGAATACATTGCAACGAGTATGGCCTGTTGTGAAGCTATTTGGTTGCGAAATCCCTTCAATGAGCTGTTTGGGTATGTGCTAGATACCACCGTTATCCTTTGTGAAAACCAGAGTGGGATTCGTCTTTATGAGAATCTCGTGTTCCACAATCGATCCAAGCATATTGATATCAGGTACCACTTTATCTGGGATATGGTACAGCGAGGCGCCGTAAGGCTCGATTATATAGGAACTGATGAGTGGGTCGCGGATATTCTCACAAAGCCCTTGGGGTAGGTCAAGTTCCTAACCTTCCGTGAGAAGCTTGGAATTGTGGAAAGACCTTATTATGAGGGTCCTGCTTGAGTTGGACTATGAGCTCTGGGAGCTCCAGGGGGCTTGGGGATAGCTTCTTGGAGCTATAAGCACATACGGGGCTAGGCTTTCCGAACCTTGTTGTGCTTCTGCCCCACCATTATGATATTGAGTTGGTTCACCTCTCTTTGATCTGTGCCCCGCACGCATCCTGCCCATGGAGTTTCAGACTCATGGGAAGTACCTCTCATTTGGCCAATGAGGTGGGAAATGTGGATAAAGACCAATAGCAAGACCGATGGACGCATCAGAGATTTCTGTACTCTATGTCTAGGATGGCACGTGTCCAACACCTTGATCTAGGATCAAGTATGATGAGGTTCTTGTGAAAATTCCTGAATACAGTTATGCAGAAATCCTACTATAGTATCATGGTTTACTTTTCCTACTTGTGATTAAGTTATACAAGTTATTTTCAGAAAAAATGTTCAGAAAATACCGAAGTAAACACAACTAACAGCCTACACACATGCAAATCATTTACTGAATATTACGCTCATTCAACAAAGTGATAGATTTTTGGACATAAGTCCCCAAAAAAGCCCAATGCGGGAAAACCGGCGCAGTAGATATGAGGGTTTATTATTATTAAGTAGAATCTGAGTACAACAAATCTGGACACCAAATCTGGTTAATTCGATAGAGAAAAAGTAGATCTGCAACTAACTTGCTGTTCTGAGACCAAGATTCTGACAGATCCACACCCTCGAACGGGATTTACAAGACTCAGCCTGATTCTGGCCCTAGAAACCCCAGCGCTGCCCCTGAAGCCCCAGAGTCAGCCCTGTAAGGCTCTGTGTGCCTCTGCGCTGCTCAAAAGGGGACTGTGTAACCCCAGAGTGGGTGATGCAGTCCTTACGCTGCCTCTGGAGGCCTTTGCGTAACTCTGGAGGCCTCTCTGAAGCTACAGCACTGCCCCTCTTGGGCCTGCGTAGCCCCTGTGTAGCGGCTGAAGCTGTGCTGCGTAACTGCTACTGCTGTTGCCCTTGCTCCTCTGCGCTTACCCTAAAAGCTACTCCTCTTCCTCTTGTTGACTTTTGGCTCCGGGATAAGATCATCCCCTTAGCCAATACTACCCCTCGTTGCAGAAAACTCATCCAAAAATTCTTAGCAAACCTTGCCCTAGAATTCTAGCTTAGTTTCTCAGCTCTGCCTCCATGTGTGTGTATCTCCCACTAACCCTCAAGCCTTTCTCTTATACTTTTTCGTTGAACACATCAACGACCGTGATTAAATCACTTATCAACGGCTGAGATTAAAAGACTGCTTGATTTGCGTCACTTAGAACATTTCAGCACGTGTTAATTAATTCACTTTAATTATTTAATTTCCCTAAGTTTAGACTTAGGGATTACATTAAAATAATTAATTATTTGAATAACTTCAACACTAGATGAAATTTCTCCAAACGTTTCTAGGTTTTGGAGGTGATGTGTTTCTTAGCCCCTCCACAAAGTTTCAGGGCTAGAGCACATCCGATGCTACCCCAACTACACAAAATCTCAATAGTTCTTACCTCTATACTGACTTCGGGTCAGTAAACTAACTTCAGGTTAGTATGAGACCTTTTTGAGTCCAAGAGAGGTTTTAACCTCTAAGCTGACTTCGGGTCAGTTGAGTTGATGTCTTTGTGACTCACATTTTTTTTGTTCTATCTGAGAACGAGAGCCAGCAAAGCAAGTTACGACAAGATGCCGCATGATGTTGGGTGAAAGTACATGATGGTACTGATGGATGGCACTTGTGGACAGATGGAGTTCTCCCTAGTTGAGAGGTTGTCTTAATTTTGGGCAACGAGGTCCAAACTCCATGTTGCACTATTCATATGATGATGGTCATATTTTTGTTGGATTCCTCTTTCAGAGAGGTGCAATATTGATCTAAAGATCATCTTGTTTGGATGAGTAGAACATATATTTTGAATTTATTTTCCACACATGTGCAAGGTCGGCCAGATTTGTAATGTAGGCTCACTTGCCTAATAGATGTGTCACACACCCTCACTCATGGATATAAATTGGAGAGACTTGGAGGTCATTTTCTCATCAACTCATCACACATCTCTCATTGCGAACTGATTGGTTCGATAGCCTTTGGAGGCCTCTTCCCTTCACACGTGCGGCGCTGAAGGAGCTGTTTTTTTGCAGATCTGTTTAGGGCTGAATTGCAGAAGCGTTGACCAGCGTTGACCGTGGTCAACCCTTGGTCGTTTGACCTCAAAACTCTGCCAAAATTTCGATTTTGAGAGGTCGTATTGTTGGGCACTAAAATCGAGGAAAAAAACGTTGTTTGACCGAAGCCCTAATTTGTAGCGTTGACTTTCTGTTGCTGTCCTGCGTTGACTTTCGATTGATCATCGATGACTTGTGATGAGCTGTCTTTGAGGGCTGTGGGTGTGACACTTGGAAGGTTGGCTGATCTAGAAAGGCTTTGCTGGCTGAAGCATCCTGTTGACTGTCGTAACGCACAATATCTCATATCTTTGTTGGACAAGAAGAATTGTAAATCTGATCTATATTATTGGCTTGTCTTCTGTTGATATATAATTGTGTTTTATCAACATTTTTCTTTCAAGTTTATGTGATTGGTAATTTGTATCGGGCCTAAGAAAGATTGAAGTAAACTTGCATTAAGCATAGAACACACCATGTTATCTAAATTTAACAAGGAGTCTATCCAATCCTACTTCATGAGAATAAGTCAAATCAAGCATGACCTACTATCTATTGGAGAAGTTATTGCTGACAGGGCACTGTTAGGTACCTATAATACTAGTGTATTCCCTTATTGTTGTTAGTGTAGTCCCGTTATTGTTATTGTTGTACCCCTGTATTGTTATTATTGTGCCATTACATTATTATTGTTAGGTCGGCTACGATTATATTGTGACCCCATGGACTCTATATATAGAAAGGAGGTTGTGTCATTTATATCATCCAAGGATTATTCATTTATGTAATGTAAAGGAGGTTTCCCCCTCGAAGTGGCTGAATTCTAAGGCGTTGATCTCTTTTTTCTTCTATTTTTGGAGCTAGTTTCACAACATTTGGTATCAGAGCTTTGGATTCTAGGGTTTCGCTGCTCCAAACAGGTCATCGTGGCATTTTCGCTATACCTTTTTTTCTATGAAGGTTCAGAAGCTGAAATTTTTATAGAGCGAAGCAACAATCCTGAGGAACGTCGTGTAAAAATTTCAGATCTTGGTTCGCAATATTATCGGAGATATGATTTGTGGAAGTTAGGCTTTTTTTAGGCTCTCGAATTTCACTTAAACAGGTCATCGTGACATTTTTGCTATAACTTTTTTTCTACGAAGGTTTAGAAGCTGAAATTTTTATCACGCGAAGCAGAAATCCTAAGGAACTTCGTGTAACAATTTCAGATCTTGGTTCACAATATTTTTGGAGATATGATCTGTGGCAGTTAGGGTTTTTTCAGGCTCCCGAATTTCATCTAAACGAGGTGACCTTGGGAAAATCATCATAATTTTCTCTCTAAGCATCGGATTGGAATTCTGTAACATGTGGTCGCAAGTACACGGACTTTAGTTTCCTGTGTATCAATTTGAGAGCCGAAGGAGGAAACAATGACACATGGCACGTCGTACAAGTTCACTTTACTGAACCAGTCCATAATTAGGTCATTGTGGGAGATTGGGCATAACTTTGCCTTGAAAAATCCAAATCAGGTCAGACCTGTGGCATTCGAAAGAAGATTCAGAGGGCTACTACAATACCAAATTTCAGATATTGAAGATCCAAACTAACAGAGATAATTCAGTTTCAATATCGAGCTCCTCAAAAGAAAGAAAAAGATGTGTATTTTTTAAACAATTTTGCATAACATTTGTTTGAAAAATTAGTTTGAAGTGATTCCAATGGCATATTGAAGCATAGGTATCAATATTGAGTTATATAATGCCTCCCAAAAATAATTCCACACCCATTAAGCCCTCAGAAAGCTATACTATGACCCATGAAGAGGAAGAATTGCAATATGAGATATCAAAATTACGGTATCAAGTGCAACAAATTTCGATCTTACAAAGAGAAATCAAAGATGACATAGATGGTTTAAAAGCAAAAACGGAGGCTAAGTTGGATAGTTTGAAGGATCAAATGAAAGCTAATATGGATCATGGTTTTGAATATCGCGATTAAATCGCGATAAATTGAAAAAATCGCGATTTTTTGAACAAAACGATATTATTAGCGATTTTTTGGGCGAGCCAAAAAATCGTGGGCCCATCAAACAACAACCCTATAAGTTCAAAAATCGATTTTTTTTTTGTCATTTTTGCAACCCTCTCATTTTCCTGACACACCCTGTTGGCAGTGAATGGTAATGTTAAATTCTTAAAGTAAAAGTGTTTAACATTACCATGAAATGACTCAGGATGTTTAAGAGTGGTTTCGACCTCATTGGATTTCATATGGAGAAACTAGAATTTTAGATTTCACTCAAAATTCACTAGACTTAATGGTTTTTAGGGTTTCATGGTTTGGGGATTTGCATTGTTTCCATTTGATTCTATTATGTGTAAGGGTATGCGATTGGCATTTGATCAAGAGCATGAAGTCCTTTAAGAACCTTGATGTTGGTGGCATTGATTGTTGAACTTTGTTGATGTTGGTGGTATTGATTGTTGAACTCCCCTACCGTGGCCTTAACAAGAATGTACCCTTCACTCAAAGGAAAACAACTGGTTAGGCATGTTAATCTTTTTCTACCGCGTTTTAAGGTTGAGGAGATGAATCCTTCACTCAAACCAAAATCATTGGTTAGGCATGTTAAACTTTTTCAATTTCTATCATGTTATAAGGTTGAGCAATCCAAGTCTGAAGACTTTGAGCTAGATGATGTTTATGTATCTCCTGTTGATGATCCCATTTCTAGTAGCGATGAATCAATGATGAGTTTCATGAGGAGGAGGTGACACCACCTACCCCTGCTACCAGTGGAGGACGTGGTCTGCCTCCTTTAGCTCCTGGTGCTTCAGAATCTGGAGCACAACAAAGTCCATTGCCAACCCCGCCAGCTTCTTCGTCTAGAGGGAAAGCTGTTACATTTTCTTGCAAGAGGGGCATAGGAAATCAGTAGTATAGGTTATTTGGTGCATTCCTTTGTATATAACATTACGACTCATGATATGAGATACATTATTATATTTTTTGTTGATATTTTGACGTTGAGTTGAGACTCGGGACTTAGTATTCAGGACATGATTCACTATTATGTGTGATGTAGCACTAGACATGATATTACACATCTTATATATTAGTTTTTTTTTTCATATTTATGTGTCAATGCATTTATTTTATGTTGTGGGTGCTTTAGATATTAAAAAAATTGAAAAAAAATGAATATTTTTGTATGTGTCGATTTTTTTCCGATTTTTACCGATTTTTTCCCGATTTTTACGATTTTTTCCCCTCGCCGATTTAATCCCGATCGCGATTTTCAAAATATTGATATGGATGATAATATAGTGGAAGATCACATCGAGCATCAACAACAAGTTCTCCAACTCTCAAAGGATAACCTAACTTTGGTGCAGAATCGAATGAAACAACAAGATCAACATTGCAGTGAAAGAAGTTCTGAAGTAGTCACAGAAACAAGAACTCGACAACTACCAAATTGATCAATTTTAGAGTATCTCAGCAAGTGAAAGAACTTACCTGTTGAAGATTCCACATGGTAGGATGAGAATTTTATACAGAAGCATCCAGAAATTATCAAGCGTTGAGGGCAACACTTGTTTGAAGGAGAGGGGCATGTTAGGTCCCTATAATACTAGTGTATCCCCTTATTGTTGTTAGTGTAGCCCCTTTATTGTTATTGTTGTACCCCTGTAGCCCCCGTATTGTTATTATTGTGCCCTTACATTATTATTGTTAGGTCGACTAGGATTATATTGTGACCCCATGGACTCCTATATATAATAAGGGGGTTGTGTCATTTGTATCATCCAAGAATTGTTCATTTATGTAATGTAAAGGAGGTTGCCCCCTCGAAGTGGCTGAATTCTAAGGCATTGATCTCTTTTATCTTCTGTTTTTGGAGCTGGTTTCATAACAGGAGCTCACTCCCATTGCACTTGGAGGCCTTTCAAGACCATGGGATGTATTTACCACCACCATTCCCAACAACAACATGATCCTGGTTTTGATGAGTTATTGGCTAGGTGCACTCGAGGAGACAAGGATGATGGAGAGAGATAAGTCCTTCAATGGAAATGAACCTATTGCCTTCTTCACTCATGCAAAAAGGAAGAATAATGTTGGTCCAAGAAGACAGGGTGAAGGATCTAAGAAGGGATTCAAAGAAGGAAGAAAAGGAAGTAGATACAATTGCAACATGTTTGGCCACTATGCTAGAGAACGTCCTCACAAGAAGAATCCAAGGGATGATGACAACAACAACAACAATTTCAAAGGCAATGGCAATCAAATGAACAACATGTTCAACAACAAAGGAAGAGGAATGCTCTCGCTGCTCGAAATGAAAATGATCGACCTTCCAAAAGGACAAGAAATGCCATGTATGATGAAAGTAATGTTGTAGAAAAACAAGATGAATTCTATCTTACTTCTGCTCTATCTACTGCCTCTCCTCCAGACACCTTGGATCATTGGTTGACTGATAGTGGAGCCTCAAGGCACTTCACTGGATACAAAGAGGCCATCTCAAATTTGGTTGAGAAGAAGACTAATTTAGAGATCATACTTGGAGATAAAGCCACCTACCCCGTGAAAGGGACAGGTATTGTCACTCTTCACTTGAATCAAGGTCAAACCATTCATTTACAAGATGTGTTGTATGTGCTCGATTTGAAGAACAACCTGGTATCTTTTTCTGCTATGGAAGATAAAGGTTTCAAATTAGCATTCATTGATGGAAAGGTATGTATTTTGCATAAGAACCCTAAAGATGCATTTACTCTTGGTGGAAGTCCCTTGGGAGCTTTGGCGAGTGATACTTCTCTTTAATGTGAATTATGGCACCGAAGATTTTCTCACTTACATTACAAAGACTTAACTAGGGTAAGGAAGATGGTCACAGGGATGCACGACTTCAATATGAACCATGAAGGCGGCTGGGAAACATACAAAGGAACTATTCCCTTCAATTGAAAGCAAGACAACCGATATTCTTCAATTGGTGCACTCTGACCTATCTGGTGCCCTGCCCGTATCCTCATTGGGAGTATGCATATACTATGCAATCTCTGTGGATGACTACTCACGCAAAACATAGATCTATTTATTGAAGAGAAAGGATGAAGTGTTCAAAAGGTTCCATTATTTCAAAGCATTGATAAAGAATCAAACAGGGAAGACAATCAATACATTGAGGACCGACAATGAAACCAAATATGAATCAAATGAATTCAAAGACTTTTGCAGAGAGGCTGGCATTAAGAGGGAGACAACTGTTCCATACACCCCTGAGCAGAATGGTGTTGCTGAAAGGAAGAATCGAACGATTATGGAAACCACCTGTGCCATGATCTATGATCAAGGTCTACCAAAATTCTTGTGGGGAGAAGCTACCAACACTACTGTATATGTTCAAAATAGGAGCTTGCATCAAGCTTTGGATTTCAAGATGCCCGAGGAAGTCTTCACTGGTAAGAAACTTGATATTTTTCATTTTAGAATATTTGGTTGTCCAATATACTTTCATGTGCCTAAAGAGAAAAGGAATAAGTTGGAAGATTCTGAGAAGAAAGGTATATTCGTCGACTACAGTAAAAATTCAAAAGCATATAGAATCTATGTACCTAGTTAAAGAGATGTGGAAGTAAGCTGTGATGTCACCTTTGATGAAGACACTGCCCTTGGGAAAGCTAGAGATCTCCCCATCTTAATGAAGGACGATGATGATGCTACCGAAAAACAAGATGAACCTCCGACAAATGAGCCTATGCTCGATGTTGAAGGCCCAGTGGATCTTATTGATCCACCTCCTAATGATCCCTCTTCCTCAAGGAAATAACCACTATGGCTCAAAGATACTCTCGAAGACACTGAAAGACATATTGCTCCAAGAGGGACACTTCACGAAAGTAAGAAGCCAAACAGGTATCAAGGGTACTTGGCTGCCATGAGTACTATTGTTCAAGCTGAACCTTACACATTCGAATAAGATATAAAGCACCAAGTATGGAAATATGTGATGAATGAGGAATATGAATCGATCATGAAAAATGATGTCTAGGACGTGGTGCCTAGACCTAAGGACAAGTCAATGGTCACCTCTAAATGGCTTTACAAAATTAAACATGGAGTTGATGGGAGTGTTGAAAAGTATAAGGCCAGGTTTGTAGCTTGTGGTTTCTCTCAAAAGGAAGGAGTGGGCTATGACGAAATGTTTACACCGGTTGCCCGATATACCACTATCCGATCTATTATTGTTCTTGTTGCCAAGCAATGATGGAGCCTACATCAAATGGACATCAAGACTGCTTTCTTGCATGGCTCGCTTAAGGAGGAAGTCTACTTGGAACAACCTCAGGGGTTTGGAGTACAAGACAAAAGGATACATGTATGTCGGCTAAAGAAAGCCCTCTATGGGTTGAAGCAAGCCCTTAGGGCTTGATAGGAAAGAACTGACAATTATCTTATGAAGTTGGGATTTAATAGAAGCTATGTTGATCCAAACCTATACTTCAAGGTTGAAAAGGACATGCCTCTTATTTTGGTCCTTTATGTTGACGATCTCTTTCTCACAAGTGCAGACCCTCTCATTTATCAATGCAAGAGGGAGTTGACTTCCAAATTCAAGATGAAGGACCTAGGTCTGATGCATTACTTCCTATTCCTGGAGGTTTGGCAAAAGCTAGGTGAGATTTTCCTTTCTCAAGGAAAATACACTGTGAAGCTACTAGAGAGATTCAGGATGGTGAAATGCAAGTTTGTGTCTACTCCGATGGAACTCAACTTCAAGAAGCTATGTGGAAGTGTTGCTGGGCCTGAATTGGCAAACCCTTCTGAATATAAACAACTTGTGGGGGCCCTGATGTTCTTGGTAAACTCTCGTCTGGACAAATGCTTCGTTGTAAATACTTTGAGTTAATTTATGGTTGAGCCTCATCACATACATTGGGTTGCTGCTAAGAATCTCCTAAGATATCTTCGTGGCACTATCAAATATGGATTGAGATACACTGCCACGAATTTGAGGCTACATGGATATTTTGATGCTGATTGCGCTGGCAGTGTGGTGGATAGAAAGAGCACATCACAATGTTGCTTCTCATTGGGATATGCTTCAATTTCATGGATGAGTAGGAAGCACAAATATGTTTCTCTAAGGACCGCCGAGGCCAAATATATTGCTGCTAGTATGGCCTGTTGTGAAATTGTTTGGTTGAGGAAGATCTTCAGTAAGCTATTTGAGCATGCACTAGATACACTGTTATCTATTGTGATAACCAGAGTGGGATTCACTTTTCAGAGAATCTCGTGTTCCACGATTGCTCCAAGCATATTGATATCAGGTACCACTTTATCTGGGATATAGTACAACGTGGAGCAATAAGGCTCCAACACATCAGGATTGATGAGTAGGTTGCTGACATCCTCACGAAGCCCTTGGGGAAGGTCAAGTTCTTAACCTTCCAAGAGAGACTTGGAGTCGTGGAAGGACCCTCCCATGAGGGTCTTGCTTGAGTTGGACATTGAATTCTGGGAGCTCCTGGGGTACTTCTTGGAGCTATGTGGGACCATAGGGTGAGCGGTTCATTTTCCCTATAGGTGCGTTGTGTACAAGGTGAGTGGTTCACCGTCCCTTGTGATACCCCATGGTGATATATGAGAGCATAGGGTGAGTGGTTCACCTTCCCCTATAGTTGATGATATATGCATAGGATGAGTGATTCACCTTCTCCTATGGCATATGAGCAGGATGAGTAGTGCACCTTCTCCTGCGGATGCCCCAACATACATACTACCCATGTAGTCTGAGAGTCTTGGGAAGTGCCTCTCATCTGGTCAATCAGTTGGGAAAAGAGGATAGGGACCATAGCACTACAAATGGATGCATCGTGTACTGTCATACTCCCTATGTCTAGGATGCATGATGTTCAACAACTTGATCTGGGATCAAGTCCGATTAAGGTTCTACCCCTAGTTATGTGGACTGATTTTTGTCAGTGGAGAGTTGCAAGGTCTTGTGACTCACTCTTGATCGATTCTTCTTCATTATCTATATCAGTGTTCATTAGAGTTGAGACAAGATACAAAGATGGTTCATGATGACAGGATGACATGATGATCGATGGTCAGATATTGGCAGGTGGAATTCTCCCTAGTTGAAAGGGAGTGTTAAAATTGGCAACTAGGTCCAAATTCCACTTTGGACAACTCATTTGATGGAGATAATTATGTTGAAGAATGTAACTAAGTTCGGTCTTCATAAAATGTATTTGAGTCATTATGTAATGTACTTGTCAAAAGAATAAAGAAAATAATTTTTATTATTGTATCAATGACTTATTAAAGCACGGGTTTCATTCTTGGGTCATCATTATATTAGTCAAAGTCCCCATTGTGGACTCCTAGGATTAATATTGAGTCAATAGAGTCATTGTATATTTAAAGAGAACCTTCTTGGGCTTTTGAGTCATGTAAAAATGTTTATTATTGAGTCAAATGTGAGATATGTCACCTCCACACCAAGTCGGCCTAAAGAGAACCAATTCGACCTCACTTGAAGCCTATAAAAGGAAGGAGATCAAATTCATTTGGAGCATCTCATCTCAAGCTAGTTCAATATCTCTTTGGAAGTTGGAAAAACTGCAAAGTGGGTCAAGGAAGCAAAAAAGAAGTGCGAGTTGGGTCAAAGTGATAGAGAAGGAGAAAATTGAAGTTTTGGTGCTACTCTCTCTCCATTTCATGCCCTAGTTTGGGAGATTGAAGACTTTTTGTGTCGCTGCTGCTGCCTGATGCTGTAAGTGTTGCATGGTCGAAGTTGCTGGGGACAAGTTGTTGTTGCTATTGGGTCGAAGATCTGGAAAGGCTGACTTGGTGTGGAGGAAAGGTTTGATCTATGTCTAGGGTGAAGAATCTCAAAGAAAACTATTGAAGGAAGAGAATTTTGGCTATGTTATCCCCTAGAGAGGGGTTTTGCCCTGGCATAGTGCCTACATCTTGTGTCTTGTGTTTTTGTGATCTTCATACACACATAATTTGGTAATTGCTTGATGAAAGATAATCTAATAAAGAAGTAAAAAAAGGCAACATAATTCACAAGTAATTATCAAGAAAGAGGAATCAAACCCTAATCTACTTGCATTGATTTCTCAACATGGTATCAGAACTAAGATCAGGAAAGATTGAAGATCACCTTGTTGGCTCGAAAAGAATGAACATGGATTCTCCCTCTTTGATAAGCTATATGAGTATGGGTATCAACAATACTGGAAGCGAGATCAAGAAGGTCATCCACTACTTATTCAACAAGGTCAAGAGTTAAGGATTTTTGGCTGCTCTTACAGGTTCTTTAAGTGATGACAATGCATGGATCATTGATAGTGGAGCATCAAGGCACATGACAAGAGAAAGTAAACAACTTCATACACTATCAAATGAGCCATCTTCTCATGCAGTGGAATTGGGTGACAACAAAAGCTATGTTGTTAGAGGTTTGGGATCAACATCGTTGAAGTTGGAAAGTGGATCAAAGTTGCATCTCAACAACATACTATATGTTCCATGTTTGAAAAAGAATTTGCTTTCTCTTTCGTGTTTAGAAGATAAAGGAGATAGAATTGCTTTTGTTGATGGAAAAATATTGGTTAATCGCATCCCCAATATCAAGGAAAATCATGAAGGTGTGTGCAAGGGATGCTCTTTGGGAAAACATACAAGAAATCCATTTCCAAATAGTGAAACTAGGTCTAAAGAAATATTAGACCTCATCCACTCTGATGTGTGTGGGCCCATGTCTAACAGATCACTTGGAGGTCATCTCTACTATGCGATTTTATAGACGATCACTCTAGAAAGACATGACTCTACCTTCTCAAGACAAAGGATGAAGTATTTGAGAAGTTCAAGGACTTTCAAACTGAAGTGGAAACCCTAACCGAAAGAAAGATAAAGACTCTAAGATCGGACAATGGTGGGGAATACAATTTTAAGGAATTGATTGCATATTGTAAGAAAACAGGAATTAAGAGGGAGCTCACTGTTCTCTACTATCCCGAACAAAATGGAGTTGTTGAAAGGAAGAATAGGTCTATTAAAGAAGGCATTAAAACAATGCTCCTTGATCAAGACCTACCAAATTTTTTATGGGGAGAAGCAGCCATGACAGTCGTATAAATTCAAAATAGAAGTCTCAAGAATATACCTCCCAAAGAAGTATTCACAAGGAAGACACCGAGTGTGGATCACCTCCGAATCTTTGGAAGCCTTGTCTACATCCATGTTCCAAAGGACAAGTGAAAGAAGTTGGATTCTACAAGCATCAAAAGAATGTTCGTTGGATATAGTCTCACCTCAAAAGCATATAGAATCAACATCAAGGAAGGAAGACATTGAAGTAAGCAGGGATGTCATCTTTGATGAAAATCAAGCTTACAAAAAATCAAAGGATATCCCCATTGATTCCAATGATGAAGAATATCCAATATTCGAAGAAGAAGAAGTACACCACAAAAATCCTACTACAAATAAAGAAGAAGAAGAAGGACCAAGTGAGCCTATTCAATCTGTAATCATCTCGACCACAAGGAAGAGGCCAAATTAGTTAAAAACTACCTTGGAAAATGCCGAAGGACATGAAGATGTGAAAGGAACCTTTAGAGAAAGTAAGAGACCGAAGAGATATTCTGGGTATGCTGCATATATGACGAAGTTAATTGAAGCTGAACCATCTACATTCAAAGAAATTGCTCATCAAGAAGTTTGGAAGAGGGAAGAATATCAATCCATTATGAAGAATGGGGTTTAGGAAATTGTTCCTAGACCTAGTGACAAATCGATTGTCATATCTAAATGGATCTGTAAGATCAAGGACACTGTTGATGGGAGCATAGACAAGTACAAAGCGAGATTCATTGCAAGGGGTTTCTCTCAAAAGGAAGCCATAGATTATGAATAAACCTTTGCACCTACAACAAGGTATACTAATATTAGATCTTCGGTTTCATTGGATGTTATAATGGGTTGGAATATCCATCAAATGGATGTGAAAACCGCATTTCTAAATGGAACCATTGATGAAGAAGTATACATCGAACAACTCGAAGGCTTTTAAGTGAATAGCAGGGACTCTCATGTTTATAGACTCAAGAAGGCCCTATATGGCTTGAAGCAAGCTCCTAGGGCATGGTACACGAGAATGGACGCATATCTCCTAAGAATTGGGTTTGTGAAGGGTATTGTTGATCCAAATATCTACATCAACGTTGTGAATAATGAGCTCATCATTATTCTACTATATGCGGATGATCTATTCATCACTGGTGTGGAGCATAGAATTCAAGAGTGCAAGAAGGTGTTGGCAGCTGAATTTGAGGTAAAGGATCTAGGATTGATGCACTACTACCTGGGTCTAGAAGTATGGCATAAACTTGGGGAGATATATTTGGGGCAAGGAAAGTACATCATCAAAATGTTGTAGAAATTTGGGATGATGGACTCCAAGCCCATGACTACTCCTATGATCACCAATCTCAAGAAGTTTTGGGGTTCTGACTCTAGTCTCGGATCTGGAGATTTCATTAATCAAAGAGCCAAGAAAAAATGGAGGTTTAGCCTCTTTTACAGAAAATGGAGACAACCCAGCAAGGGTTTCATAAGAGCACAAGTACAAGATGACACCTCTGCATAAAATGACGTAGTGTACTGCAACTCTGTATATGACATGGTTGAATAATACATGAGAGCACATAAAAATGGCTGAAGAGCCTCCCTACTAGCCTTCCAAGAGATAAAAAGCCTCCTTCTCCAAGGAATTAGCAACAAATCAAGGGATTCAAGCCTACCACAGCATCACCTTCAGAAAAGACGCAATTTCTGCAAGAGACTGCGCTGTAGGAGTTGGTGACTGCTTGACCCCAAGTCAGATAGTGGAAATGTAGCTTAGAATTCTCCTCTTAGATCCCTTCAACAAGCTGAACCAAGAAAGAGAGTGGAACTCCCGCCTGAGAATCCCTTGCACTAGACAGTGTAGCAAACCCAGCTAAGCAGCTGAAGCATGCAAGAAGTCATAAGGCTCAAACATAGACAAGATTCTGAATGACTCTCATGGCTGCCATCCCTTCCTTTTTATTCTTGGTGAGCCTCCTTACCCTGGGCCCCACACATTCATGAGGTTAGTTCATTGCAAAGATTCCTCCCTCAAAACTGCGTTGTTCCCACTGGTTTCCCTCCTCCTTTAGCAACGTTGTTGACCTAGTCAACAAGGTTCTAGTCCTCATGCATTGCCCCCTTTTCACACCAGGGGTGGCTTTATTTGGCCTTCTTACTCAAACCCCCTTTCACATAGGTAATGTTTTATTCCTACTAAAGAGATTTACAGGTCTCTCTACCCCATTTATTCTTCTAACCTGCAAAATAGAGCAACATATAATATTCCAACTAGCAGCAGCTAATTGGGAATATTACAGTCTTCCCCTCTCAAAAGTTTCCTGTCCTCAAGCAACAACAAATAAGGATGTTGTAAGATCCTCTCTCCTTCCCAAGTGGCATCCTCATCAGGAAGATTCCTCCATCGAATCAGATATTCTTTGATTATTCTGCTCCTTAGCTGCCTCTCCCATGTATCTAGAATTGCCTCAGGTTGCAAAGCTAGATGGCCCTCATCATCAATAGGTGGGGGGTCCAGGTTGGAAACTACATTCTATTCAATGGCCTTCTTGATGCATGATACATGAAAAATATTGTGGATCTTGCTCCCCTCGGGAAGCTCCAACTCATATGCAACTTCCCCGACACGACGAACCACCTTATATGGCCCATAGAAACGTGGTTTGAGCTTTTCAGCCCCTTTCTCCTTGAGTGTAGATTGTCTATAAGGCTGAAGGCGAAGATAGACTAGATCATCTACCTCAAACTGTCTCTCTATCTGACCACGGTCTGCATATATCTTTTGTTGATTTTGGGCAGTAGCAATGTTGTCTTTAAGGGCTCGAAGTATGTCTTGATTCTCCGAAATCCATTCCTTTTCTCTAGGGGCCTTGCTTGCTCCAAACATGATATCAGCAAATGAGAGTGCATCATACCCATAGAGTGCCCGAAATGGGGTCATACCAATGGACATATGGTAAGTGGTGTTGTAACAATACTCCCCCAAATGGAGCCAATGCAGCCATGCCTTTTGCTGCCCTGCAACATAGTTTCTCAAGTAGAGTAATAGATGATTTCATCCATTACTCTATACCTCTCATCAACTATCAGCCCATCAAGTATCTCACATGAAAAGTTATCCTTGGAGAACTCAACCAACATTTGAGCCTTCAAATCTGCATCCATGTCCCTCAAGGACAGCGTTGTTGGTCTCCTGGATAGAGCATCAACCACTATATTGCTCTTCCCCTTGACATACTCTATGTCAAAGTCATAAGCTTGGATTTTGCTTACCCATTTTTGTTGTCTTTCTTGGAGCTGCTTTTGTTCAAGAAAGAATCTGACACTGTTATGATCAATTTTCACCCTGAATTTATTCCCCACCAAGTATTGCCGGAATTTGGCTAAGGCATGCATGATAGCCAACATTTCTTTATCATAGATGGGGTATAGCCTTTCATGTGGTAGTAGCTTCCTGCTCTCAAAGGCTATAGGATGCCCTCCTTGCATCAAGACTGCTCCAATCCCTTCACCTGATGCATCACATTCTAACACAAAAGGTTGAGAGAAATCAGGTAAAACTAATACTGGACAACTACTCATTACCTCTTTGAGCTTATCAAAAGCCCTCTGCGCTGTAGGTGTCCAACTGAAAGCTCCCTTCTTGGTCAAGTCTGTAAGTGGTGTTGCAAGTTGAGAGAACCCTTTGACAAACTTTCGGTAATATGTGCATATGCCTACAAATCCCCGAAGTTCTGTAACATTCCTTGGCTCGGGCCAATCCTTGATTGCCCGGATCTTTTCTTCATGCACTCTTACTCCATCCACTCCAATGATGTGGCCTAAGTAGAGCATCTTAGTGAGGCCAAACTCACATTTCGAGAGTTTAGCATAGAATTGTTGCTCCTTGAGAATATGCAACATTGTCTCAATATGTTGCAAATGTTCCTCCCATGTGCGACTGTAAATCAAAATATCATCAAAGAAGACCAACACAAACTTTCTTAGATGACCACGAAAGATGTGGTTCATGCAAGATTGGAATGTTGCTAGGGCATTGGTCAAACCAAATGGCATTACTAAGAACTCAAAATGCCCATAGTGACACCTGAATGCAATTTTGGGAATGTCTTGATCCCTTACCCTGATTTGGTGATATGTGGATCTCAAGTCAATCTTGGAGAAATACTTCGATCCTCTTAGCTCATCCATCAACTCATCGATCCTGGGAATTGGGTATCTATTCTTCATGGTCTTCTTGTTTAGTGCTCTATAGTCAATGCAGATCCTCAATGTGCCATCCTTCTTCTTAACCAAGACCACTAAAGATGCAAAAGGGCTAGTGCTAGGCCGGATATGACCTAGGGCTAGTAGTTCTTGAATGGCCCTTTCAATTTCATCCCTATAAGCTTTGGGATGCCTATAAGGGGTGGTAATCACAGCTTGAATCCCTTGGTCTAGCTCAATAGTGTGCTCAAATCCCTTATCAGGAGGTCTCCCCAGTAGAATATCCCCAAATACTACAGAATACCAGTCTAAGAGAGCCTGCACATCAGGGTGCACTAGTGAATCCTTGACTCTAGCTTCAAATAAACGCAGTTCTACTGCGCATTATGTCTCCTCTACGTAAGTATGCCTCCATCTTGTGAGCTGAAACAATCTGAGGGGGTTAAGTGTGCGTACCTTTGATTTTTTGATGCTTACCATCCTCCTTCCCTATCCATTCCATCTCTAGAGTCTCCAAATCAGTGGTGACTCTCCCAAGAGTGATCAACCATTGGCCACCCAATATAACATTGGTGTCAGGAATATCAACCACAAAGAAATGGTCTGTCATAGTGTAGGTTCCCATAGTGATAGACAATTCCGGAACATACTTAATACACTGCAAGGTTCTGACTCCTAGAACCAAGATTGAAAACCCTTCAAAGTTTTCCATATCGATGCCCCTCTTCTTTACAAGTTGTGAATCAATGAAGTTATGAGTAGCTCCACTGTCTACTAGCACCGATACTCTTTGCCCCATAACAGTACCTCTAACTCTTAAAGTCAGATACTTAGGGACTCCCCTCAATGCTGCAAGAGCTCCTCTCCTTGGAGCAAAAGTTTTTACTGCATCTTCTGTAGGTAGTACAATGCTAGCCCTCTCCTCTTCATCAGAAAAAATCTCAATATAATGAGCCTTCCCTGCAACACACTCATGGTTTGGCACCCATGGCTTATGACAAGTGAGGCAAAGTTTATCCTTCCTTAATCTCCTCTGTTTATGGTCAAGAGGTGCCTTCTTTGGCCATGAAGAATCCCCCTGCTGCAATAATGCTTTTGCTTTGGGCAAAGCATGTTGCAAATCTCTAGCCTTCTCCACAACCTCAAGGAGTGTAGTTGGCTTGGTGGATCTCACCAACCCATGCAATGGTTCAGCCATCCCATCAATAAACATACATACCCTTCTGCTCATAGTAAGGTTGGATACCATCACTGAAAGTTTCAAATGCTCAGCAATATAATCTTCCAGATCTCCATTTTGTTTGAACTTGGTTAGCTCAACAAAGTGGGCCTTCGGATCTCTTGGATCAAATCTCTCTACTAGTCTCTTGGTGAAGACTAAGTATGAAGTGATGTGAGCATGCCCCAATGTAGTTAGCCCATGGAACCACCATTCATGAACCTCCCCTTCTAAGTGCAGTGCAACTATTTTGATAGCTTCTATTTCAGAAACTCTATTGAGCTGAAAGTAAGTATCCAACTTCTCCACCCAAGCCTTGGCTATGCACTTAGGTGATCCATCATATATAGGCAAGAAGAACCTCCCCATACTGCGCTGTAGGTCTGATTCCTGCATCCATCCTTCCCTCTTATGGTGATAGCAAGATCTTCTCCATTCCTTGATCCGACATAATTCTTGAAAGCTCAAGTGTTCTTTGAACCTTTGGGATTGGGACTCGTACTCCACAAAATAGTCACCAAGGGTTTCTTCCTCCCTGTCTTAAGATAAGAATGAGGGCATAGTGGAGCGTTGTAGTGAAGGATGTGTGGCTGATTGTTCCACACAAGGTGAGGTGCTGGTGCTTGCTTCTTGGTAAAACCCCCTAGGGCCTTCTTTATGCCTCATCTCCTTGAGATCTCTTGCAATGTTCTGCATGGTTTGAAGAAGGAGCTTTGAAATATCTTTCTCCTCCATATTGTAGATATATTGTCCCCACAAGCTGAGCCAAGAGCAGAGCTCCGATACCATTGTAATATTCCTTCTTAGGAATTTATGCACTATGGAGAGTAAAAATGTTGTTTTCAGAAAATTACGTTACAGAACTGAAAAATAGGACTTGGATCCTTTAGATTATACTTGATAACCCTTACATACATAATGGGAGCATAAACAAATCATTCTAGCTATGTTAAATAGATCTCCCCATGCCAATACACCTTAAAAAAACCCAAACCCCATGACTTCACCAAACAGAAATTCTGAAGCATGTAACAGCGTTATTCTAAGAGGGTTTCTACAACAAAACATGTGTCATAACAGATCTGGAGATTTTATTAATCAAAGAGCCAAGAAAAATGGAGACAACTCGACAAGGGTTTCATAAGAGCACAAGTACAAGATGACACCTCTGCATAAAATGACACAGTTTACTGCAACTCTGTATATGATATGGCTGAATAATACATGAGAGCACATAAAATGGCTTAAGAGCCTCCCTACTAGCCTTCCAGGAGAGAAAAAGCCTCCTCCTCCAAGAAACTAGCACCAAATCAAGGGATTCAACCCTACCACAGCATCACCTTCAGAAATGATGCAGTTTCTGCAAGAGACTGCGCTGTAGGAGTTGGTGACTGCCTGACCCCAAGTCAGATAGTGGAAATGTAGCTCAGAATTCTCCTCTTAGATCCCTTCAACAAGCTGAACCAAGAAAGGGACCGGAACTCCCGCCTGAGAATCCCTTGCACTAAACAGTGCAACAAACCCAGCTAAACAACTGAAGCATGCAAGAAGTCATAAGACTCAAACATAGACAAGATTCTGAATGACTCTCATGGCTGCCATCCCTTCCTCTTTATTCTTGGTGAACCACCTTACCCTGGGCCCCACACATTCATGAGGTTACTTCATTGCAAAGAGTCCTCCCTCAAAACTGCGTTGTTCCCACTAGTTTCCCTCCTCATTTAGCAGCGTTGTTGACCTAGTCAACTCCAAGGGTGGCTTTATTTGGCCTTCTTACTCAAACCCCCTTTCACATAGGGAATGTTTTATCCCTACTAAAGAGATTTAAGGGTCTCTCTACCCCATTTATTTGGCGTTGTTGACCTAGTCACACCAAGGGTGGCTTTATTTGGCCTTCTTACTCAAACCCCCTTTCACATAGGGAATGTTTTATCCCTACTAAAGAGATTTAAGGGTCTCTCTACCCCATTTATTCTTCTAACCTGCAAAATAGAGCAACATATAATATTCCAACTAGCAGCAGCTAATTGGGAATATTTAATAAATTAATTTTTATTATTCTATCAATGACTTATTAAAGCATGGGTTTGATGCTTGGGATATCGTTATATTAGTCAAAGTCCCCATTGTGGACTCCTAGAATTAATATTGAGTCAATAGAGTCATTGTATATTTAAAGAGACCCTTCTTGGGCTTTTGAATCATGTAAAAATGTTTAGTATTGAGTCAAATGTGAAATATGTCACCTCCACACCAAGTCGGCCTAAAGGAGATGGAGATCAAGTCGGTCTAAAGGGAACCAATTCGACCTCACTTGAAGCCTATAAAAGGAAGAAGATCGAATTCATTTGGAGCATCTCATCTCAAGCTAGGTCGATATCTCTCCAGAAGCTGGAAAAAGTGCAAAGTGGGTTAAGGAAGCAAAAAGGAGTGTGAGTTGGGTCAAAGTGATAGAGAAGGAAAAATCGAAGTTTTGGTGCTACTCTCTCTCCATTTTGTGCCCTAGTTTGGGAGATCGAAGTCTTTTTGTGTTGTTGTTGCTGCTCGATGCCGTAAATGCTGCATAGTCGAAGTTGTTGGGTACAAGTTGTTGCTGCTATTGGGTCGAAGATCTAGAAAGATTTATTACTTGGTGTGGAGGAAAGGTTTGGTCTATGTCTAGTGTGAAGAGTCTCAAAGAAAACTTTTGAAGGAAGAGAATTTTGACTGGGTTTTCCCCTAGAGAGGGGTTTTGCCCTGGCATATTGGCTACATCTTGTGTCTTGTGTTTTTGTGATCTTCATACACACATAATTTGGTAATTGCTTGATGAAAGATAATCGAATAAAGAACTAAACGAATCCAACATAATTCACGAGAAACTATCAAGAAAGAGGAATCAAACCCAAATCTACTTGCACTGATCTCTCAACAAGGCGGAGTTTTGATGAGATCAAATTTCTCAAGTAGCAAGGGATTTTTTCAGGCCAAATTTCTCAGTGAGAGGCCAGGTTACAGGTCTTCTTATCAACTATAATTTATTGTATATTTCTGTGTGGATCTGACCCATAGCCTCTCAGTTAATAAAATTTTCAGAAATTTACTTGTTAATTATCAACATATTTAGTTTTCAGTGGTTTTGGAATTATTTGATAAGATGTTTTTTTGAGTATTGTTAAATCGCTGAGTGGAATTAAATCAGGGCTGATAATATTTTAAATTAACAATGGATGGCTAGGATTAAATCCGAAACCTCACTTGATATCAATAGTAGAGGTTAGATATAATTCACTAAAGTGAATAATTCACTTTTTATAGAAAACCTTAGCCAATAGCCAACATTAATTAATTAATTAATCAATGTGTTTTTCCTAATATAGACTTAGGAAAGAATCATAAAAATCACTTAATATATCAAGCAAGTACCTAGAAAGGCTTTGGACAACTTCTGCATGCTTGACAACTAGCCTATGCAGAAGCACCTATCCAAACTATAATCATCAACAATAAATTTATGGAGCCTACATATGGGTAACTAACCAACCCATTTATTGAACTTTCTATATTTGACTAAGTTGGCCTAGTCACTTTCCAAAGGTTAGCATCCTAACCCTAAAAGGATGTGTATAAGAACAAAGATACACTCCTCATTTGTATTGTCAAATGAATTCATTTAGTCTTTTCCTATAGGCATCTCTAAACAATTCACTCTTTAATATTTCTCTCTATTTGTATGGTTGATTGTTATTGGAAAAAGAAATGATATGTGAACCTCTTCCTTGTGATCTATATTAAGCGCTGTTATAGTCTTCTGGTTTGATGATTGTATTAGAGTTTGTGGAAGAGAATATTATTCTTTTTTTACAATTTCAACATAAAAAAAATACAAAAAGAACATTTTGTAAACAAATAATCTGTGAACAAATTGTTTTATTGAATGCTGTTGCATCAAATTGACAAGCATAAATACACTTAGCAATCTATGATAAAAAAAACAAAAGTTATAAAATACTTGCCATCAATCCGAAACCAATAGAGAGACATGTTATAATCACTGTCCCCTTATCAGACTCCAAAGTGGGAATAGTTATAAAGGAATTCTTTAGTCACATTTAACTTGTACAAGCCTAACAGGATAATTCAATTATGCAATCAATGCATTCATTAACCAAGGATCATAAACTCTATGCTAAGAATAGCCTCATGATCAAACCTTCGTAGTCTTCAAATATAACCATACTCTCCAAATGTAATAAACTTGTCTCTGTAGTTAGAGTCCAGTTATGATACACAGAAACCAGCTAACTTCTTCAAATGAAAAGCATAACCCAGAACTTTGAATTTAATGGATAACCAGGCAATTTTAATTCATCTGCTGTGCCCAGACAAATCTTGCCCTGCACAATTTTGTATACATGCTTCTACTTCAATCCTCTATGAAGCTTTATCCATGAGCTGAATTGGTGATAAGATATTTGTTTTGTTTGTCTCTACGATACATCCATTCATAACCATCTCTTCTAGCATAAAATGAGCTTTCTCCAGATGGAACATTATATCAAGCTCACACTGCCAGGAAAAAAATAATGATAATAATCAACACAAAACTATCAAAAATTTATTAAAATTTACAAAGGCTCTTCTCCATTTGCATAAAAAAATGGAAACCCTTTGGTAATGCCCAAATAAAACATTCAAATAAAACTAAGCATGCTTCACCAGATCTCATAAAAGATGAATTGTTATTTTCTGTGCCCTTAAATTGCCGTCATGTTCTTTTAAAAAATACACCTAGTTAAAGAGAGCCTCGAAAGCAGAAACAAAAATATATTACCAGAAAGTCAATTATACTCACCACATTCCCAAAATGACGATCCATTGTTTCTACCAATAGATGGATGAATTCCAAAATTGCAAGCTCGTTCTGCACAGGAAAACCTATTATAGTGATAATCACACTTAACATCAAGTTCTGGCCACCTTAAAGGCCATCTACCCACAAACTCACAGGATATGGAATGAAGAAAATGATATACAAACAATCATTATTACATTCTCTTTAGAAACACTTGAACATAATAGTAAAAAGCAAATCTAAAAAGGGAATTTGAGTGGTGTATTTTTTGGGGCCATTTGCAGCATAAAGGCCCTCTGTTGCTCTTGTAATGGGTTGTAGGCTGTAGCAAGCCCCCATACCAGAATTCCCCGACCTGATAAAAACGAAATTTTTGACTCCACAAAAGTTTACCTAAGCTTAATATTTCACACAAATATATTAGTGAACTATGTCCACCCACCCAATCCAATCTCGTTGCCATTTGACTACATTTTTATGACCTTGCCAACCCATAATAAAATGAAGAAAGAAACAATTTACCTAAGCTTAATATTTCACACAAATATACGAGTCAACTATGTCCACCCACCCAATCCAATCTCATTGCCATTTGACTACATATTTATAACCTTGTCAACACATAATAAAATGAAGAAAGAAAGAATGAAGAAGATCAGATGTTTTTTTTTTTTGAACATATCATAGTGAACCCACTGGACACTCCTCATTCTAAGGACGGTACCCAGGGTAAGCCAGATTCCACAAAAGCCTAAGGCTTTGTCAAAACAACCCTCAAAGCCATTATTTAAAGATACTCATTTAAGACCTCAGCATGTCACAGGAATTGAACCTAGGTAAGGAGGATAACACTCCTCACAACCACTGTTAAGGCCCTTGGGGCCCCTATATTAAGGCCCTAATAAGCATTTATTAATAGTTTATTTGTTATATTAGGAGTGTTGGCCCCTATATTAAGGCCCTAATAAGCATTTATTAATAGTTTATTTGTTATATTAGGAGTGTTGGAAATATTGAGAGGGGGTTGAATCAGTACTTCTTAGCAATTAGTAACTTATTAATCTTTTCAGAGCATTAATTATTCTTCAGCATCAATTCAAAACATAGATAAGCAGTAGACAATAGACAAGAATATTTTTAGGTGGAAACCCCCTCCGGAACAAAAACCACTAAATGCTTCTCTAATAATTTATTAGTACATTAATACTTCAGCTCCAACTGAAAAGGGAAGCTCTCAAGAAAAGCATTCAATTTTCCAGCTCCAACTGGAAAGACGCTCCAATGCCCTGGTTTTATCAGCAATCGCTGAAAGGATGCTCCAACACCCTAGCAAGTTCCAACTTGCCCTAGCACACCCTACCTCCCTGAAGTGTTTTCAGGCTCCAACCTGAAGCTGACTTCAACCACCTGCCTAGCACCACCCAACCACTCTGAAAATAATAATGAATTTGACAAATATTGTGGGCTCCCGTACCAGGGACAATGACCCACTTACAATGAATAAGATCCAACAATAAAACCCTTATTGTCAACCTTCAAAACTCCTACTCCAAAAACCCTACAGCAATAAATGAATCAAGCGAGATTTTTATAACATGATGATGTCAGTATTGTTTCACACAGATGTACCTTTTGATGAAGCCCAGATCTCTGGTGATGATATCCATCCAGCTATAAAAACTTTTCCAAAGACTCTACAATAGTGTTATAACACAAATGTCCAACTTCTGCCTTCTAAAGAGAATGAAACTGTATACTGTACCATTGCCCTTTCACTCGGAATCAACTTGGATCACAGTTTTTCTTCAGAGGTTTGTTATCAAGTCAATTATCAAGTATATATAATCTTACTGCTATAAAGTGAAACAACAAACCTTTTCTGTGGTGATGATATTGCTGGAGATGACACAGTGAGGTTTGATGACAATGACCTTTCACTTGCTCCTTTTGCAAGTCTGGACTCGGAATTGATCTATTGAGATTAAGCACTGCTAAACAGATGATTTGATGCCAAGATTAACCTAGTGTAGGCCGAAGAATTCTCCACTGTAGCTGCTCCAATGCAAATACGTGATTAGGACTTGCACAGGTCAGCTTAACACCTCTTCTACAGGCACATGTATATGTTTGAAGGCTAACAGGACAAGCTTCAGTTTATGCTACAAATTTCAGAACAACAATGCCAGCTGCATGCCAAGACAAGGCCAAGAATCTTCACGCTGATTGGAGAAATTTTGTGTGTTGTAAATGTCTTGTTTTATCAACAAGAATTGGGCTCAGGAACTCGCTATCTTAGGCTGCACACTCATCTTATAATCTGATCCCCTGTTGGAGTATTGAGACAGTCCTGTATCAATAATAATTCACTGTTCCGATGAATCTCAGAAAAGAGGAGACGAAACCCTAATGCATAGGATATAACCTTCACAAGTTGCAAGCTCAAGTCCGCAGGGTTACTATAATAAGGTCACTGGGTCTTGGTCTATTTTTTGCCACATAAGATAAATACAACCAGCTTCAATGAGGGCCGAATGGTCTGGAGATTTGTGGCAAACCTCAATTTCTTTCAAAATGCTTGTTGAGAAGACCTCAAGAGTACTGTCCAAGGCTGCAGGCACCTTTTGGGACTTCAAGAGATCCGAATCTCAGAGATAGATAGCCCTTAATCAACATAGATTAAAGCTGCAAAACTTCAAGATCATCTTCAGTTTATGATTTCATCTTGCATAGAAGGTTGGCCTAATCAAGGCATAATCACACCATAAGATTTCCAGACGTATGCCACGGAGAATAGATGATGAGGATGAAAACTTAGACCATTCTCCTGCTACAGAATGTACGTGCTACTTCACTGTTTTGAGGAGCCACAGTAATCAGCCTTATGCCCAGAAATGTTGCCCTATTAAGGGCCGAAACCAGACAGAGATTTGACGCAAACCTTCGATCTTTGCCTGCAGTTAATTACCCAATCAATCCCTCAACCAAGTCAAAAACAAAAACCAACTCTAACCTCTTGTCAGATCTTCCTTTTCTCCACAAGGCCGACATTATTTCATAGAAAAGTGTACAAATGATAATTGTTTTAATTCATGTGCTAAGGGGAGCAAATTGAACCCTTTAATTAGATTTTGGAGGGGCTTTCAAGAAGCCAGCCGAATTGCAATGTTTGGAGGGAGATTTTATTTTAGAATTTGAACTTCAACGTCTTGGGGCTCAAGGATTAGAGCCGTTTTCCCTTGGAGATAAAGAATTAATATTTTTACTTGAAACCAAACCCAGTGGCTTATAATTTCAAAAATTTAATCTTTGAGACCCTTCATGAAACATTTTAACCACAATTTTAGATGAAAACCCTACTTTATTGATTTGAATAATGAGTTGGCCAATGGTACGGTGCTACGTCACCCTCCTTTGGGGTTTTTACCCACAAATTGTGTCCTTCATTTTTAAACAAGCATAACTCACAAACCGTGAGGCCTCTCATGGCGTGCCACATACCACCGGAAACAGCGTGACGAGGAGAATCCAACAAGGATGCCATTTACTTGAAACATCATGAATTGCCATGTCATTTTGGTCAACAAAAGTGGGTCATCTCCAAGTGTTGCTTGGGTTAACATCAATGACAACCACATATCAACAATCTCCCCCTTTGGCATTGATGGAAACACACATACTCCTCCTACGGTAACTGCCCCCCCTGACATCGTGCCTTTGATCTTCCTGTCATGTTTTCTCTCCCCCTTTAACATCAATGGCAAAGGGTGACTCCCCCTAACAATCTACCTGCTACTATGTACGTGTAACCTGCCTCTGCCCCCCCTCTCTACTTGGCTGAACAAAGAGCATTTCAATGTGAACTTGGGAGAATCCCAAGTTTTTGTCGAAGATACTCAAACATCTCACGCAATAATGGTTTGGTGAAGATGTCAACGATTTGTTCCTTTGTCCCACTTTGACGTTCCTCTTAGCAACCTGTTCACAAAAAAATTATTCTTTGATAGGAGTGTGTTTCATTTTTTAATGCATGATAGGATTCTTGGAGATGCTTGTGGCATTGGTATTGTCGCAGAACATTGGAATGGGCTCATCGAACTTCACTTGAATATCCTGCAACGTTTGTTTCATCTAGAGGACCTGAGTACAACATGTCGCTGCTATGTATTATGCTTTCGTTGTGGATAAGGAAACTAAAGACTACTACTTGCTCAACCATGAAACAAGACAACAACCTAGATAGAAAGTTGCTCCACTAGTGCTTTTACGATTATCAACACTACCTGCCCAATCTGCATCTGTATAAGTTGTGATGGTTAAGTCATTTCCTTTTGGATATGTTAAAATTGGAAACTAGGGCCAAATTCCACTTTGGGCAGCTCTTTTGAAGAAGATAATTATAGCATTGAATTCTTATTTTCAATAGGAACAAAATTGACCTAAAGATCACTAAATTTGGACAAGGAAAAATATTCTTTTGAAATTAAACCATCTCATGTGTAATTTAGCAAGGTCGACTTGGGGTTATTTACTCATTCGACACCCCTCTCCATCTTACATAAATAGATGTGTCCTCCTCCCTCATTTGTCACATCAAAATGCTTGAAGATATGTCTGAGGCAACCGAGTACTTGGAGGAGGACAAAGGGTTGTTTGTTTATGGGTTTTTCTTCTGCATCAGAGTCGAGATTCTTCAGATGGGCAGCCGCAAACCAAGAAAAAAATTTTGGGCAGTTTTCTTTGGGTAAACTTATCCTAGCAAGTCCAAATACAAGAGCAAAAAGGTAGGTCGAGTTTGTGTAACTATTTATGGGCTAGTTTGTGGTCATCTTAAGGAAGAAACTCTCTCCATGTGAGGTCGCACTTCTGATCTGTTATCTCAGGTAGGGCCATAGATCTGTACTACCCTAGACCAGGAGGCTGAGATGCCTAATCTAGGTACAGACCAGCCCTAAGGGCCAGCGAAGTGCAACACCTTGGATGTCAAGCAAAGCCGCAGTTAAGAGAAGGAGTTTGGTGCAGTCAGACGGGACAACAATGATCCATAAGTAGCCCTAACCAGACCTACCCTCTTCAGTAGTATGTCACCAGCTCATGCTAGGATTGCAGTTTTAAGTGGGCCATCTATTTGCCTAAGGTTGTCATGTTAGATCTTCAAATTGACAAGTCAGTTTTGACTTTGAATCTTTGTATTCTATCTCTCTCTCTCTCTGCTGAATATTTGATTTTTATAATAATAAGAAAAAATAATATAAGTTTTTCCCCATCTTGGGGTTTTTCCCTGGCTTGAGCCATATCCTTGTGTTCTCCTGTCTTTTGCACCTATCGTTTATGTTCTTTCTTAAGTTATTGTCAACGTGATTATGATTCATGTGATTGCTAATGGAATTGAAATGGACTAACAAATGGGCTAATATGGAATTTTGAAGTAAGTGTCCTAATCAAAGAACATGTTAACCTAAAATTAACAAGATACCATAAGCCAAAATCTATTGTTCCTTTGAGGTATTGAAAGATTCTTTTGGTGTTGCTTGGAAACGTTCTACCTGTCCAACCAGGGTTGCGGGGGAGTGCCCCCCCCCCCGCCCCCCCACCCACCCCGAACGCACTCCTAGAGCACACTCCCTTCGGGAGCGACCCCAGGAACAAAATTTTTGCTCCCTAGACTTTTTTGCAAAGTTTTTTTTTGCAAAAACATTCCAAATGCAATTGTTTTTCAAAGAAACAATAATTTTTGAGTGGGGCAGCTTAATTATCAAGCCTATGGCCCTAGTATTGATATGCAATTCATGGTAACGTGCCATTCTCCTTAATCTTCATTTTCATCATTTTAGTTAAATTTTTAAATATTACCATGAAATGACTCGGGATCTAAGTTGCACGAAACGGGGAAACAGAAACGAGAAGCGATACGAAACACAACCTCCCCAAATTTTGGAAACGGGGAAACACAATATATATATATAAGTTAAATTTATATTAGAATTTAGGACATTTAAGAAATGTTATGTGAAATCATAAAACATACATGATAAATTCAAAGCATAAACTATTACAAGTTACAACACATTTACTCATGAATGATAACAGACACATAATGAAGATAGCAATATCGATACATGATAAACCAACCTTTATTATATATATGAGGCTGCAAGTACAATAAAGTCAAAAGACTAATACTCATTATCAGAATCCTCATCAAATATAGCAGCAGAAGCATGCTCAACAGTGGATGGTGTAGCTGAAGAAGATGTTTGGCCAATTCCACTTCTATGATCCCAGTCCTTAATATTCAAGGCAGCAAGAGAGAGATCCAAATCAGGATTTTCTGGATCCACATCCCATTCTTTAGAAGGACCATTGCCATATTCTGGACCCCTACGAGATGCAAGGCGAAGGTTGGAGTGCACATCCTCTGCCTTCTGTGAGCCCAACCTGTTGCACTTCACAGAATGAATACAACCATAGGTGCTCCAATTCCGTTCTGTTGATGAAGAGCTTGCCAATTGTGAAAGGAGGTGAATGGCAAGGTTTTGCAAATGTACACCATTTTCTCCATGACAAATCCACCACCTAACTGGATTCATGGTGCTTCTCTCCTCCAAAGATGATATATCTGAATAATCATCTATTCCTGCAGCAAAACTGGCAAATTATTCCTTCATCTCTCTATGTAGATGAGCTGGAAAAATTATCATAAGGGCTTTTTTCACCCCATTAGCCACCTCTATATCCTTATGGGGTGCCTTCCTCTTCCCATTGCTTTTAGCAATAAGTTCCTCATCATAAAATTTTGGGTTCAAGGCATGTGCTAAAGTGTGCAATGGAGTGTTGAAATTGTTCCACCTATCAACAATGATTTTCTTGATTAATTCAGCAAAATGATTATCTACAAACAAAAGTTGTGGAGACTCTTGTGAAATGATTTCCATAGTTTTCTCAACCATGGAATCCATGCCATCATACCCCTCTCCTAAGAAAGGTTGGTCAGTGTCAGCATTCTGAAGAAGCTCAAATGCAGGGGTTGTGAACATTAGTAAGAAATCTATCTTGCTCCACCAATCCTCATCAAGGCACAATCTACGCACTGTATATCCCCGCTCTGAATCTGCCTGTCTCCACTCAGCCCAAAGTTGACTCACCACCATAGACACCAATGCTTGCTTAACCTCAACAAGGCAGCGCAACATTATGAAGTTTGAGGCATATCTTGTCTCAACAAATTTTAACAATTCTAATTTGGAGTACTCTCGAAATATTGCTTGAGACTGGTGGTGGTTGGTGATGAATTTAACAATCTCCCTTGCTTCCCCTGTGAATTCCTTTATCCATGGGACTTTATTGTCGAACTCCTCTAAGATCAGATTCAGATTATGGACAATGCAGGGTGTCCAACAGATGTGGTCATACCCTCGAAATATTGCTTGAGACTGGTGGTGGTTGGTGAAGAATTTAACAATCTCCCTTGCTTCCCCTGTGAGTTCCTTTATCCATGGGACTTTATTGTCGAACTCCTCTAAGATCAGATTCAGATTATGGACGATGCAAGGTGTCCAAAAGATGTGGTCATACCTCCCCTTAATAATCAAACCTGTAGCTTTGCATACTGGTGCATTATTCATGATAACATGCACCCCCCTGTTAGGACCTAATTGTTCAATAGATTTGATAATAACATCAACAATGAATTGTGCATATTTTAACTCTCTCGAGTAGTCTTCCGCCTTTAAAAACATTGCTCCTTTTGGTGAAGTGGCAATGATATTTATCAATGGTCTACGCCTTGTATCTGTCCATCCATCTGAGACTATGGTAACCCCAAAGCTACTTCAAGAAGAATGAATTGGCGATAAGACATCCTCCACAAGATTCTTCTCATTTTTGAGAAGTTGAGTTCTAACTTTCTCATAGTTGGGCCCCTTGTACCCTTGAGGAACTTTGTTAATTTCCCTTATCATATCTTGCCAGTAAGGAGAGCGAACAACATTGAATGGGATACCACATGCATAGATGCAACTAGCCACTCTGGAATCAACTTCTTCTCTTGCTTGCACATTCACCAGTTTAGCAATTCTGCTATCTTGAACTGTACTAGATGCCCCTCTGGATGGTGGTTGTTCTAGTTGTTGAGTGCCTCTCCTCTTCCTTGCTTCAACTACAATCCTTGGCTCAATGTTTGCTGGATTTTTAGCTTGACTAAGATCATCATAGTTTCTTTTAATTCCATTCGCCTGATCTTGATCTCTTTGATATTTCCTCCTCGCCACAGGGTCTCATGTTTTTGTGCAACCTGCAACCCCCTGTCCTCCTCCATGCAAAAGATGTGCCTTCACTCTTGGGTAAGAGCCCTTGTAAGAATTACTGCAATGATTACATCGCCATTCCCATGAGACACCACCTCCACATCTTTGTAGCTTCTCAACATGCCTCCAAAGAGGATAATATTCAGCCCTTGGGTTGGCCTTGGGGTTTGAACTTGAACCTTAGATGGAAGCCATTGCTGCAAAAACAAATAAAAAAACAAATCTGTAAATAAAAAATGGTTTTTATAATTTTGGTAGCATAAACCCTTGAAAAATAGACTAAACAATGGGAAAAACCAAGAAATTGAATGCTTCTTACCCAAATTGATTTTTTGTAGCTGAAGCTACCTTAAAATGCTAGAAAAAACAAGAGAAATATGGTTGTAGCTGAGCCAAAAACCAAGAATGTCGTAGCTGGAAACTTCGCACTCCAAATCTGCTTTTGAAATCTCTTTCTCTTGCTGCTGAAATCTCCTTTTCTCACTGGTGAAAACACCCTAGCTAAAGCACTACTCTCTTCCTCCTTTCTCCTTACTAAAATCGCTCTTCTCCAAGTGAAACGACTTGCTCAATTCATGTGATGAAAGAAGGAGACGAATTGCCTTTTTATAAGTTTAGAAAGGCATCTAGAAGCATCCAAAAGACAAAGTAAACAATTAGAATAATATTAAAAGGCACGCAAACCGAAAAATATTATAAAAAACCCAACTTAAATCTTTTTACATGGAAGGAAACACGACCATATGGCCTAGAAACGCATTTCTGGCCATACTAGCAATGTTTCCCGTATGGGAAACGTACTCGTATGGCCGGAAACACGTTTCCAGGCTGTACAATATGCGGAAATGCGTTTCCGTTTCGTTTTTTGGGTGAAACGAGGGTGGGACCCACGTTTCCTGCAACATAGCTCAGGATGTTTGAGAGTGGTTCTGATCTCATTGGATTTCATATGGATAAAGTAGAATTTTAGATCTCATTCAAAATCCAGCAGACTTATCAGTTTTTCAGGATTTCAAGTTTGGGGGGATTGCAATGTTTCCATTGGATTTTGTCATGTATTAGGGTATGGAACTCGTATTTAATCAAGAGAACCAATCCCTCTATGTACCTTGATGTTAGTGACATTGGTTGTCAAACTCCTCTATCATGACCCTACTAAAAATGTACCCATCACTCAAACAAAATATTGACTTGACATTCTATGTTTTTTCTATCTTATGTTAATTCTTAGAGGGTGATAATAATGACAAAAATCCCTATACAAATCCAGAGGTTATGACAAAGATACCTCTGGATATTAATGCTTAAAGGGTAATATTAATGACCAACATCTTGATTTTCCAACAAGACTCAGAAATTAGACATTTTTCGTGGCAGAAAGAGGCCCAAGCATTAGCAATAGATAATAGATCTACTTGTCTTTTCTAATTTCTAGTAGCTTTTATGATTGTTGACCCTTTCATATTTATTATGATATTTTTTGTAAACAATATATAACAATTTAAGTTTGAAGTTGAAAATTATAACTCATTGGTAATGAATTGTGAATATGATGCTTCGTGAAAGTTGTTTCATTTCATTTCATTTTATAACATTTCATTTCATGTTAGATATTCTTTGTTGTAATAGTTACACTTTGCTTACAAGTACAACTTTGGTGATCAATGATGATAAATGTTATATATTGAATTTTGAAAGCTTGAAACTTTAAGATTGATGAATCATGAGACTCAATATGTTGTATGTTACTAACTTGTGGATGTGGTTGATGAAGATTATAACTTCTAGATGATTGATGTTATATGGTTCAATCTATATTTTTATGCTTTTTTATATCTAATTCATCATTCTACATGCTTTTGTTGACATATATGCATCAAATAATAATAATAAAATATATATTATGTAAAAATTTGCTCCCCAATTCGCTCCCGAACCAAGAACTTCTGAAAATGTCGCTCTCGCTCCCGCTCCCAAGTAACCTTGTGTCCGACTGCCTGCATAACATTTGGCCTAGACGTTGTCACATATAATAGAATGCCAATCATGGATTTATGCATCCTTTGGTTTGCATCTTTTGATATATCATCCATGCTCAACTTGCAACCAGACACTATTGGGGTGCTACCGATTTGCAATCTTCTATCTAAAATATCTTCAGTATTTCTTTGATATACTTCATTTGACAGATGAATATGCCCTTGTCTTCCTGAGATATCTGAAGTCCCAAGATGAATGTCAACTCACCAAGCAATGACATCTCAAATTCACTCTACGCATCTGATGCAAACTTCTTGCTTAATGTTATCCACATACACTTTAATGATGGTCAAACTGTAGTGCTCAACCTGCACATAAAGGTTGCTATCGGCATTTCATCTCTTGAACCCTTGTTTCTGCAAGTACCTGTCAAGATGGGCATACCAAGCTCTAGGAGCCTGTTGAGACCATATAATGCCTTCTTCAACCTGCAAACATAATCCTTCTTGTCAGTGAGTAGAAATACCTCAGGTTGTTCTATATAGACTTCTAATACTCCATTTAGAAAGGCTAATTTTATGTCCATTTAATACAACTTGATCTTTCTTGAACATGCATAGGCCAAAAACATTCTAATGCCTTCCATCCTGACGATGGGTAAAAATGTCTCTTCAAAATCTATTCCTTCGACTTATGCATACCCTTCACAGACCAATCTTTCCTCGTTCATGGTAACCTATCCATCCTCATTCAGCTTGTTCCTGCAAACCCATTTTGTGCCAATGACATTTTTGTCCTTTGGTCGTGAAACCAATTCCCATGTGTCATTCTTTTCAATCTGATATAATTCCTCATTCACAATTGCTACCCAATGTTCATTGTGACTAGCCTCTTCAAAATTGCTTGGCTCAAATGTGCCTAAGAGTGCAAGATGTGCTTGTTCTAGTGTGCGTAGCTGTCGATTTCTTTCGATTCCTATGCCTTCATTGATGTCCCCAATGATCTGGTTTGAAGGATGGTTCTTTTGATACCATTTCTTGGGAGTCTTAGAAGGTTCATGTTGTTCATTTCTTGTCTCTTCCTGCTTAGTTGTTGTCTCTTCATTTGATTTCACTTGCTTCGGGGCTTCCTCTTTGACCTTTTCTAGTTTTGTCTCTTGTGTCTCTGGTTCACCTAAATATGAGTTTCCTTGTTCAAACTTTGGTCTACGAGCTTCATCAAATGTTACATCGATGCTTTCAACTATCTGGTTGAGTCTTTGATTATAACATATGTAAGATTTCATTTTGCATGAATATCCAACAAAAATGCCTTCATCTACCCAAGAGTCAATTTTTCCTGTCTTCTGGTCCTCCCTTTTAAAGTAGCATTTGCTTCCAAAGACTCAGAAATGTTTGACATTTGTTGGTCTTCCCCTTCATAGTACGTATGGTGTCTTAACACAGTTGCTTCTAAGCAATCCTCTATTCAAAATGTATATTGTTGTATCAACTGCCTGAACCCAAAATTTGTTATCCAATTTTGAATCATTCAACATTTTTATGACTATTTCTTCTATTGTTCAATTTTTCCTTTCAACAACTTCATTTTGTGGTGGTGTCCTAGCTGTAGATAATCTACCCAAGAGTCAATTTGATACTCTTGGAATAAACCCTCATGCATAGTTGAAGCTTGATGAAGATCTTCCTGGAGGCATTATTGAGCAGACCCCATGCATGATAGAATCTTGTGAAGACGTGCAAACCTTAAGGCTTAGTGCAGCCGATTGAAGACATCTTGTTGAGAAGACTTAGCTAATCTTGGAGACATTATTGATGCGTTAAAGCAATCATGAGGTGACTTTTGGAAATCTTTGTTTGGGTACGATGAAGAGCAGTGGTGACACCTTCTAAGAAGAAAAGGTTGTCATTGATGACGTGATGTGTAGACTATAGTGAAGAGTAAGCTGAAGATTGTCAGGGCTCGTTGAAGAAGACATTGGGAGCTGTGAAGTATAAACAAATATATCTTGATGAATTGAAGCAGGAGGTTGGAGCCTCATAGAGACAAGGTTGGTGCCTTGGAAGATAGGGTTGGAGCCCTAGAGGATAGGAGTCCTCAAGGGACCAGGTCGGAGCCTGTACCAGATATATAGGGTTGGAGCCCTTGAGGTTGGTGCCTTAGAATTGACAAGGTTGGTGCCTCGGAAGATAGGGTTGGAGCCCTAGAAGATAGGAGTCCTCAAGAGACCAGGTTGAAGCCTGTACCAGATATAGGGTTGGAGCCCTTGAGGTTGGTGCCTCAGAATTGACAACGTTGGAGGCTTGGAAGTCCAAGTAGGTGCTTGGCAAATACAGGTTGGAGCCTGGGAGATTGAAGATTGGTGTCTTCATCTAGGGTTGGAGCCCTACATATATTGTAATTGATTTATTGTAAAGAAGAAATTAATAAAAGCAGTTATTCTTATTGTTCATTTTGTGTTCTAAATATAGGTGATCTAACTGGTAAAATTAAAAATTGAAAAGAAATACTGAGAGGCTGATTCACCCCCCTCTCAGTATTTCCAATAGTTTGAAGCATGGTTCTTTTCATACCATTTCTTGGGAATCTTAGAAGGTTCATGTTGTTCATTTCTTGCCTCTTCCTACTTAGTTGTTGTCTCTTCATTTGATTTCACTTGCTTCGGGGCTTCCTCTCTGACCATTTCTAGTTTTGTCTCTTGTGTCTCTGGTTCACATAAATATGAGTTTCCTTGTTCAAACTTTGGTCTACGAGCTTCATCAAATGTTACATCGATGCTTTCAACTATCTGGTTGAGTCTTTGATTATAACATATGTAAGATTTCATTTTGCATGAATATCCAACAAAAATGCCTTCATCTACCCAAGAGTCAATTTTTCCTGTCTTCTAGTCCTCCCTTTTAAAGTAGCATTTGCTTCCAAAGACTCAAAAATGTTTGACATTTGTTGGTCTTCCCCTTCATAGTACGTATGGTGTCTTAATACAGTTGCTTCTAAGCAATCCTCTATTCAAAATGTATATTGTTGTATCAACTGCCTGAACCCAAAATTTGTTATCCAATTTTGAATCATTCAACATTTTTATGACTATTTCTTCTATTGTTCTATTTTTCCTTTCAACAACTTTATTTTGTGGTGGTGTCCTAGCTGTAGAGAATTGCATTTTTATTCCATGTTCCTCACAGAAGTGTTGAAATGCTTTGGATGTGAATTCTCCACCATTATCTGATCTCAAACATTTGATCTTCAAATCAGTTTCATTTTCAACCATTTCCTTCTAGATTCTAAAACATTCAAATGCTTTGGACTTTTGCTTCAAAAAGTTGACTGTTGTAATCCTCGTATAATCGTAAATCATTAGCATGAAGTATCGTTCACCATTTAGTCCTTTAGTCTTCATCGGTCCACATAGATCAGTGTGTATCATGGTTTTGACGTGGAATGTTCTTTGGTCTTAAATTCAACTCTTCTTTGTTTTCCATGCTTGCAATGTTTACATGTAGCGCTGGTTGGTTTCGAAATCAGCAAAATTTCTATCACAACTTCCTTTTAACAAATTTTGACAAGGTTGTCGAAGTTTATATGCCCCATCTGTCTATGCTAGAACCAACTCTCATCTTTTTCCAAGAAACAACCCTTGTCAACAGCCTCGTCCAAAGTGTATATGTCATTTGGAGTCCTAGTTGCAGTAGCCACCAGCTAGCCATATTTCTCTCTTCTTATTTCACATTTCTTTTAGTCGAAGAGCAGCATATGTCCCTGATCACACATTCGACTTACACTCAACAGACTATGATTCATATTTTCAATGAGGAGCACATCCTTTGTTGTAGCATCTTTGCCTCCAAGCTTTGTTGTTCTTGTTCCAATAACATTTGCAGATCCCTCATTTCCAAAAGATATTGTTCCATCCTTTCCTTCTTTCAGAGATGAATTTCTTTCTGTCTCTGGTCATATGTGTTGAGCAACCACTACTAACATACCACACATTCTTCTGGCCTTGAGCTTTTAGGGCCACTGTGCATCTCTCTTTGTTCTTCTTCCATGCCTGTGCATTTTGATTCTGCTATGATTCCCTTGGGGGAGCAGTTAGCCTGCAATCTTTAGCCAAATGTCAAAAGTTGTTGCATTTATGGCATTTTACTTCATTGCTTAATTATCTAAACCTGTTATAGTTAATGTAATCCCCTCGAGAATATCTGAGATAATCATTTGTGAACAATCTTCCAAAATTGCTTCTATTCCTATCATAGGCTTGGCAGTTTATAGCTTTATGTCCAAAAATTCCATAAGAATAACAGACACCAAGAAAGATGGTTTGATACCTGAGAGGGGGAGACCTTCGTGAAACTCTTCTCCAAGGACCTTCTTGTTGATCTTGAGCCTTTCGTTCTGCTAGGAAACCTCTTTCCTTCTCAATAGATCCTCTAGTAATTCTTGCATAAGATTTTTGTCCATCTCCCTATTCTGTCGTGGAGGAGGTTGAGACTTTTACAAATGTTTCCTTGTAGCCCAATCCTGTCTTATCACTATGCGGCCTTTGACTGTTGATGAGCTCATCCAATGCTTTGGAGTTGTTTGCTAGGTTTTGTTGAACATTTCTTCTTTGTGCTTCCTTTCGTAGAGAGACCATCTCTGCTTCTAGGACTTCCCTTGCCTTGTTTCTTTCTTCCAATTCTCTCTAGAGTGATTCTTCATTTTTTTTGGCTTCTTCCATCTATACTTTAAGTTTGATGATGGTTTCATTCGATTCTCCATTCTTCTTTTTGAGGCTTCTAGCATGTTCTTTTACTTCTTTTAATTCGACTTCTAGAGATTTGACATTTCCTTTTGTTGATTTATGGTAGCATTAGATGTGCTCTAGCCTTGTAACTTTGTATATAGGCTAGGACACATGTATTCCATAAAACCCAGAAATGGTTTTGGAAAATTCCACTTAGAGATGGTTTAATTAAAATAATTAATCGTTTTTTAATGTTTTCCGAAGTCTAAACTTAGGGAAACTGATTAATTAAAGGGTATTAATTAAACTAAGTGTGAATCTTCTAGATAAAGTCATGGATCACCTCCAAGTTAATCTTAGCCCTTGATTATGTTTTAATCTTGGCCGTTGAAGGTTCAACAGAAGAATATAAGGAGGGTGAGGGGCCTATGGAAAATACGGTGTGACACTTGAGCCATTGAGCATTTCCGATTTGTGTGAGAAGACATAGATTTTGATCAAGAATCAAATCATTAGGGCAGGGTTTGCAAAGTGATTGTGATTCAGTGATCAGATCCAGAGAGGGTCAGAAGTAGAGATTTGTAGGTGGACCAAGGATACATTTCAGAGTGAGATAGCATTTACGCAGAAGAGAGACAGCGCAATTTTCTGCAAAGGTGACGCAGTTCCTGCAGAGAATCACGCAGAACCAATGCAGTGTCTCTTGGAGTCAGTCCGGAGAAAGCTAGAGGCTGGGGTTCTGAGTCAGAAGGGCCAAAATCCAGCTTCAGATCAGTTGCCGAGAAGGGTGATGCAGTTCCTCAAGCTTGCTCACGCATGCTTACGCAGATCCAGCATAGGAAATCACACAAAGGTAGTGAGGGCTTCACTAGCGTTGTTTTTTTATCAGCCACAAACTTGCTGAGTGAGGTATATCTCACAGTTATTTTTGGTGTCTAGATTTCTCTGAAGGGTTTGCCGGATGTGGGCACCCTAGTTGTATTCAAGATTCCGCTAATTAATAATACAAACCCTCAGATCTGCTGCACTGGTTTTCCCAAGTTGGGTTTTTCCAGGGACTTAGTCCAAAAATAACTTTGTCACATGTGGATGTTTTTCATTGTATTTTGTTCAAATTGTTTCAACACTTAGATTTGTTTCCGCAACATTATTTGTGTAGACTGCTTCAGAAATTACTTTGATATTTCATAGTAATGAAATAATTATGTAACATAATAGAAGAAGTGATTCAGATTTGTTGCAGTAGGAATCCGGATCTAGGATTTTTCACATGGTATCAGAGCTTATTCAAGCTAAAGTGCAGGAGAAACACAAGAGAACCAACAGATCAAGATTGAAGAGTCTTGGATCTGCGTAATCAACAGTAGACCCTCCCAGAAAATTACGCTGTCCAGGCCAGGAGGGCATTTCAGTGCAGAAAAGGCTCCCTTTGAGAGAGTTGACAGAGGGGTAAGCTTTTTTAGTTACAGAAGAGGTAGCGTAGCTGAAGGACGCAGTTACTGCACAACAGTAAGAGCTAGTGCATAAGAGTCAGAAAATTTTGAAAAACACAATTGGGGATTTCTTGACCTCAGAAGATTTTCTTACTCAAATAAAATGAGTTTTTTTTTTTTTTTCGTGCAACAGCAGAAGCAGTGACTTACTCAAGGAGTGCGTAAGTCTAGCTGAGCAGAGGGATAGAGGAAGATTTCGACAAAGTTGAGGAGATGGCCAGGAATGGACTGCGTGACTAAGATAGATTGGATGGTGCCTCCAATTATGTTATTTTGAAAACAAGGATATAATTTCTCCTTGATGAGCATGATCTGAAAGCCCTCATAGACAATGCAGTTGCAGAACCTCTTGATGCAGCATACCTGAGGCAATTCAAGAAGAATATGGCAAGAGCCAAGTGGTTGATCCTAGATGGAGTGAAGGATCATATCGTACCCCACATGGCAGCAAGACCACGATTAGAGAAATGTGGGTAGGGCTGGAAAAACTGTACCAAGGATCTTTCGATGGATGATAGATGTACCTTGAAGAGAAGATGTAGAATATTAGGATGAAGAAGGGAGAGCGTTTTGACTCCTCCTTGTCTCAGATTCAAGAAATAGAGATCAACTGTCTACAGTAGGATCTGCTCCTAGAGACTCAGAGCTAGTAAGGCTCACGCTGAACTCTGTTTCATAGGATTATTAGGTCTTTGTCCAAAGTATATTGGGCAGAGAAAGACTTCCAGGATGGGAAGCGATGTGGGCAACCTTACAACAAGAAGAGTTGAGGAGAGATCTCCTAAAAATTCACTTGGAGGATGGCAGTAGCAGTTCAAAGGTCAAGAAGGAGGAAGAAGATAACACTGCCCTTGCATCAAAAGGGCAACAAAAGCAAAAGAAGAAAGATCTGTCCAACATCAAGTGCTTTCGGTGTGGGGAAATGGGGCATTATGCCACACAGTGTCCTCTTAAGAAAAAGGATAAAGAAGAGAAGGAAGATCCACAAGCAGGAGTTGCCAAGATTGAGGCAGAAAAAGATTGTGCCATGTTAGCTCATATTCCGAAAGGAGAGAGGTGGGCTGACTTGGATTTGTAGATCTAGAATCTACAAGAAGGAATATCTTTGAGTATTTCTGAACTCTTGGATCACATGTGAGCTACGACAGCCTAAAGACAGTAGCAGGATGAATAGTTGCACCGGAAGATGAGAAGACAATGCAGTGGTTAGCAGTACTAGAGCCTGATCAGCGTAGAGAGAGAGCATCAGCATCAGCAGTTGAGCTGCAGCAACATCAGCAGTTGAGCAGCAGCAGCGCAGTGCACACTGGTGCAAAGCAGTGAAGTGCAGTGCAATGCTCACACAGTGCAGAGCAGCAACAACAAAGTGTTTTTAGAGAGCTAGTGCAGAAACTAGTAGTAGTCAGCCTTATCTTCCAGTTGTAGATTTTCTTGTCCAATTTCGGATGTTTTTTTGTTGCAATTAGCAACAGTGCAACAATGCAGCAACAACAGAGATGAGCAGCAGTAGTAGCAGATGAGCAACAGTAGCGCAGTGCACAAGAGATGGAGTGCAGTGCAGAGTAGGGATCACGCAGTGCAGAGCAGTACTCACGCAGTGCAACAGCATGGTTGCAGAATTCAGAGAGAGTTGCAGTACAGTGGCAGTTGGCAACAACATGCAGAGTCAACAACAATACAGATGCAACAATTTTCATGTGCAGTGTTGATGAGCAACATCAACAACACAGCAGCAAATGTTCCAAGAAGTCAGAGCAACACATTGAGTTGTTTTGCTAGAGCACTTTCATCGCTAAGAGGGAGTGTTGATTTATGGTAGCATCAGATGTACTCCAGCCTTGTAACTTTGTATATAGTCTAGGACACATGTATTCCATAAAACCCATAAATGGTTTTGGAAAATTCCACTTAGAGATGGTTTAATTAAATTAATTAATCATTTTTTAATGTTTTCTTAAGCCTAAAACTTAGGGAAATTGATTAATTAAAGGGTATTAATTAAACTAAGTGTGAATCTTCTAGATAAAGTCATGGATCACCTCCAAGTTAATCTTAGCCCTTGATTATGATTTAATCTTGGTTGTTGAAGGTTCAACAAAAGAATATAAGGAGGGTGAGGGGCCTATGGAAAATACGTTGTGACACTTGAGCCATTGAGCATTTTCGAATTTGTGTGAGAAGACACAACTTTTGATCAAGGATCAAATCACTAGGGCAGGGTTTGCTAAGTGATTGTGATTCAGTGATTAGATCCAGAGAGGGGTAGAGGCAGAGGCAGAGATTGGTCAGTTGGACCAAGAATACATTTCAGAGTGAGACAACATTTACGCAGAAGAGAGACAACGCAGTTTTCTGAAGAGGTGATGCAGTTCTTGCAGAGGATCAAGCATAACCAGTGCAATGTCTCTTGGAGTCGGTCCAAAGAAAGCCAGAGGCTGGGGTTTTGAGCCAGGAGGGCCAAAATCCAACTTCAGATCAGCCAGATCAGTTGCAAAGAGGGGTGACGCAGTTCCTCAAGCTTGCCCACGCAGGCTTACGCAGATCCAGCATAGGTAATCACGCAGAGGCAGTGAGGGCTTCACCAACGCTGTTTTTTATCAGCCAGAGACTTTCAGAGTTAGGTATATCTCACAGTTATTTTTTCTGTGTAGATTTCTCTGAAGGGTTTGTCGGATGTGGGCACCCTAGTTGTATTCAAGATTCTGCTGGTTAATAATACAAACCCTCAGATCTGCTGCACTGGTTTTTCCAAGTTGGGTTTTTCCGGGGACTTAGTCCAAAAACAATTGTGTCACATGTGGATGTTTTTCATTGTATTTTGTTCAGATTGTTTCAGCACTTAGATTTATGTCGTAACATTATTTGTGTAGAATTCTTCAGAAATTACTTTGATATTTCACAGTGATAAAATAATTATGTAACATAATAGAAGAAGTAATTTAGATTTGTTGTAGTAGGAATCCAGATCTAGGATTTTTCACACCTCTCAGGAAGAGATCGTCTACATAAAGTACCAAAATAAGGGGCTTGTAATTTTCAACCTTGAAGTAAAGGTTCGGGTCAACTTCGCTTCTTGTAAAACCCAACTTCATAAGATATCTGTCGATCCTCTCATACCAAGCCCTGGGGGCTTGCTTCAACCCATAAAGGGATTTCTTCAACTTGCATACGTGTGACTCTCGATCCAGAATTTCAAACCCGACAAGTTTCTCTATATAGACTTCTTCCTTAAATGAGCCATGCAAGAAAGCAGTTTTGACATCCATTTGGTGTAGGTTCCAACCTTGAGAGGCAGCAAGGGTGATGATAGATTAGATAGTGGTGTATCAGGCAATCGGTGCAAATATCTCATCATAGTCCACACCTTCCTTTAGAGAGAAGCCTCAAGCAACGAACCTGGCCTTGAACTTTTGAGCACTCTCATCAGCCCCATGTTTGATTTTGTAAAGCCATTTATCAGACTTGTCTTTGGGTCTAGGAGCCATATCCCAGACATCATTCTCCATGACCGACTCATACTCTTTGTTCATCGAATCTTTCCAAACTTGGTGCTTCACGAATTCTTCAAACGTACAAGGCTCAAATTGAACAATGGTGCTCATGTCAGCTAAGTACCCTTGGTACCTGTTCGACTTCTTCCTTTCGGCAACTCCATTTTGCTCAGGAGTATATGCAGTAGTGGTCTCCCTCTTAATGCCAGCTACTCTATAGTAGCCATTGAACTCATTCGACTCATAGTCGGTTCCATTATTGGTCCTCAATATTTTGATCTGCTTCCCTGTTTGATTTTCAACCGAGGCTTTGAAAGAGCGGAACCATTTGAACACTTCGTTCTGCTTCTTCAAGAAATAGATCCAAGCTTTGCGAGAGAAGTCATCCACAAAAATAGCATAGTACAAATATCCTACCAAAGATGTTACGGGCAACATACCAGACAAATCAGAATGGATCAATTAAAGAATGTCGGTTGTCTTACTTTCACTGGAGGGGAATGGTCCCCTAGTATGTTTCCCTTCGACACAACCGTGACAAACACCTTCATGTTCTACTTTGAATTCATGCATACCTGTGACCATCTTCCTTTCATCAGGTAGAGCTTTATAATGAAGGTGAGCAAACCTCAGGTGCCATAATTCATATTGAAGAGAAGTGTTGCATGTCATGGCTCCCAAAGGATTTCCTCCGAACTGATAAAGACCTTCAACCCTAAATCCAAGTGTAAAAGCATCTTTGAAGTTTCTTTTCCAAATACCTACCTTCCCATCAATAAATGCTACCTTGAAGCCTTTGTCTTCCATTGCAGAAATAGATACCAGGTTCTTTTTCAAGTCAAGTATATATAATACATCTTGTAGATGAAGGAATTGACCTTGATTTAAATGAAGAGTAACAATTTATGTCCCTTTCACGGGATAGGTGGCATCGTCTCCAATTATGATCTCCAAATTAGTCTCCTTTTCAATCAAATTTGACAGGGCCTCTTTGTACCCAGTGAAGTGCCTTGAGGCACCACTATCAATCAACGAATTATCCAATATGTCTGGAGGAGAGACAGTAGTGAGGACAGAGATAAGATAAAATTCATTTTGCTTATCTACAACATTAGTTTCCTCATTCAGTTTCTTGACTTTTTAGGAGGTCTACCATTACCATACCATGCAGCGGGATCATTTCTCTTTCCATTGAACTTGTTATTCCTTTGATTTCCATTGCCCTTGATATTGTTGTGGGGGTGGTTGTTATCATCATCCCGAGGTTATCCTTCTTATTAGGACACTCTCTAGCATAGTGGCCAAACTTGTTTCAATTGACACATCTTCCTTTTCTTCCTTCTTTGGATCCCTGTCTTCCTTAACCTTGTTTCTTTGGACCACCATTGTTCTTTCTTTTAGCATGAGTGGAGAATGCAGTGGGATCATTCCCATTCAAAGGCTTGTCTCTCTCCATTATCCTTATCTCTTCTTGAGTTTATCTAGTCAACAATTCATCAAAACCTGGAATCCTATCATTGTAGAGGATAGTGGTATTAAACACATCCCATGCTCGGGTGCGGCCACCAAGAGCAATAAGAGAGAGCTCCCGGTCAGCAACAACTTCTCCAATAGATAGAAGATCATTTTTGATTTCGGTAATCCTCATGAAGTAGCATTGATTGGATTCCCCTCTATCCATCTTTACATCCTTTAGCTTGTTCTTGAGAAAGAGGATTTGATTTGCATTGCTAGCTTTGAACATACTAACAAACTTGTCACACATCTCCTTAGATGTGCCCAACTCGGAAATGTAAGCAACCAAATGTTTTTGAATGGAATCCCTAATGATCTTCTTAGCTTTGATCTCACCTTTCTTGTACTTTGTTTTAGTAGCAACAGGTGCATTTGCAAGAGGCTCAACAACATTTCCTTGCACATAGTCCATGACATCATTTTCTTCAAGTCTAGAGACATTTTCCATGCATGATAATCAGATTTATCATTGAGCTTGCCCTCAGATTTGAAGTAAGATGAGGAAGCCATTGAATCTTGTCCTTGTCCTACAGATCTTAGTGATGCTTTTCTCACTCTTGCTTGGGCTTTGTCTTCACCTAGGCTCTGATACCATGTTAATTTTAGATAACAATGGTATGTTCTATGCTTAAGCACAATTTACTTCAATGTTCCTTATAAGCCCAATATAAATTTCCAATTTAGCAATCACAATAACTTAGTCACATTGATAGTAAATGCAGATAGAACATAAACGAAACTGCAGAAGACAAGCCAAGACAAGAGGACACAATATTTGGCGGATGCTAGGGAAAAATCCCCAATGTAGGGAAAACCCTTTCATCAAATTCTTCTTATTATTCTTCAATAGTTCAGTAGCGAGAGAGTACAAATATCAAAATAACTTGCACAAAACTGTAACAACCCACACCCTAAGTTCCTACTTCCTAATATTTAACTACTAGTTAAATATAATATACAAACATAAAGAAAAACTAACCTTAAAGAATAATTAGAATAATTAATTAAACATTCAAAGCACCATGATTAAATACATTCGAATTAATATAAACCATATCATCTTTTTTTTTTTTTTTTTTTTAACTCCATTTTCATAACGTGTCCAGATACATCACCTCGATCGGGGAAGGGAATTGAACCTGTGATGAGTGCTATAACAGCCCGCCTCATCACCGTTTAACCAAGACCCCACAGACAAACCATATCATCTTACATTCAAAGGACATCTCATTAATACAAACCATATCATTCAAATGACATCTCATTAATACAAACCATATCATCTTACATTCAAAGGACATCTCATTAATACAAACCGTATCATTCGAATGACATCTCATTAATACAACCATATCCTCTTACATTCGAATGACATCTCTTTGAAAACATTCATTTCTACATTTATGGACGTCAAATCTTGATGGAGTTGTGGCGGTGGGGTCTTATCTCTATGGAGTTGTGGCGGTGGGATCTTAGCTTGATGGAGTTGTGGCGGTGGGGCAGATTGTTATTTAAACAAGAAGACATGAAGGAGGAGGGGTCTTTTTGGTTCTTACATGAAAGGAAGAAGGCTATTGTGAGGAAATTGAGAAGGCTGTTGTGGTGAAATTTATCAACTGTGGAAGGGAGACTTACTGTTCTCGGGATTCTGGGCACGGGGGCAGAGGAGGCGTCCTCTGGATTTGGGATTAAATCCTAAATTGGCTGGGAGGAACATTTTGGTTCTGTAATCTGTCCACTCAGTTGGAGAGGAGGATCACGGTTCCAGCAGTTATCAGCTTGTTCAGTTCATCCAGCAATCATCGATTAAACTCTGGTTTGGAGCTCACCGTTTCCAGGTATTTCTCTGAGCATCAATTACTTATTGTGTTTCAGCATCAGTTACTTATTGTGTTTGTGAACTGAGGAATATTTTAAAACCATGAATCTGTCATTAGAATTTAAGTTTAAATCCTCTTGCAATTAATTTCTGCTTAAATATAAAAATCAGATAAGTGTTTTATTGTAAATATAGAAACAAAGACCCTTACACATGGTATCGGAGCCATTGTTCAAAACTTCGGACCTGTAGTTAAGCGTAAGGTTAAAATTGAGTCTTCAGTTTTAGTTATGAAAGATAGACTGATTTTGGCCAATAACCTGAATACCGAAGCTATCTCTGATGAACTTTCTTATTTGTTTTCCTATCCCCACTGTTTCTCGGTTACTCGGTTTTAAATACTCTGCTTGCAATAGCCATTGTCAAAACAACAAATTATCAGTAGTCTTCAATGATTCCTAGGTGGATATTTAAATCCTTTCAGGAAAAAGGAACCTCCGGAAATTAGAAAAAAAAAACTAATCCTAGCAGAAGAGGCACTCGTAATTCTTCCCTTGTTAAAAAACTGGGATATTCACGAATCAACAAGCCTGTGTTCTTTCTATCCCTAAATGAAATCAGATTATATAAAACCCGTGATGTTCTTATCAAAGAATAAAATGCAAATAGATAATGTTTTGACATATTTTCCTTGCTTGATATCCGAGAATCTATGATTGCTGAGGAATGCATAAAGAAGAAAAAGAAAATCATGAGCTCGATTAGGATTGCTTTACAGCTAGTCAGATTATAACTTCAAGTTTTAGAGTTCTGGTTCACGGAGTTCATCATGGCCTAGTACTATGCTCTGTAAGGGGTCATACCTCTGTTGCTCTTGAAACAAAGTTTCTAGTGCCTTTATTCTCTTTCACCTATAGGTTGTCTTTTGAAGGATCAAACAAATCTCTGCTAGAAGCATTATATAATATCAGTTTTGAATGTTTAGATAAATTAATATCATAAACTGAAACATGTCATCCCCATCACTTGCTCAATAATTCAAAAACCATTGTGACGGACATTTTGGAAATTATCTAAAACTGAGGGCTTTGTCGTAGGTAGGTCTTTCTGGTTCATCAACAGAGATGCATAGGTAAAATATTTATCAAAACAGAATGCGGTAACTGTATTACCAAAAGCCATTAGAGCTAATCCACTCCTTAAATTGACAAAAGTCATTACAATCTGGAAATGGTGAACAGAGACCCTACAAAGTATCAACTGCCCTAACCAAGGGTCACAATCTGGAAACAAAATTGGTTCACTACAACTGTAGGCTTACACTACTGTAGTACGATTCCTTACAATTGCCATCTTCATCTTTTCTTTAAGATAAGAACAAACAGTGCTTGTAAGTGCAGAAGAGTGCTGAGAAGAGAAGTTCTTAAAAACAATAGATATATTCTGACCAATTGAAAATGACAAAGGCAAAAGAGGCAAACTACACAAATGCAAAATAGCCTCAATGCCCATTTTCTCGATAAATACCTTGCAAATATCTGAATTTTGAAGCACATGTTCTAAGAGTTGTGCAACATTACTAATACATTCTGAAAAAAAACACCTCGATATTTGAAGATGAATTTTCAACGGACATTTTAACTGCTTGCTCAAAAGTCTCTTGTGTTGATGAACCTCCTTCATCAGCTGAAGTAGATGTTCTCTCTTCCAAATCAATCTCCATAGGAACAAGAGCAGAAGAACCACCAGACTCTAGAAAGAATGTCGATGCCTTAGTACTACATCCCATCTTTGAAATGATGTTTAAAATTTCAATCAACATGTCCGCACCAGCCACTTGCAGAGAAGCAGCATGCCGCAACAGTTCAACTATGCCAGAAGAGATAGAACCTGGAGTATCACCTTTCAGAGCCCGTAAATAAGATCTAGAAGTGAAAATATTTACAAAGCATTGTAAAGAATTTCGATCTTTGATGGCCTCAATACCAAGGTCATTAAGGCACAGAGCGTCCAAACACTGTGGAATGAAAGTAACTGCTTCAGCGGAAGAAAGCACTCCAGCTATGATAGAATCTAGAAAAGCATTAGGAAGACCAGCAACATTCATAATAGAAAAGCAAGTAGGGTCTTTGAGAATAAGATTACCCATCAGTGTTGATGCGAGTAAAAAAAATCCCACCACCGAAGTCTTTTGCTCTTCTGAATATCGTACACAAACAAAATGGCAATGTGCTCTCTTGTGATCCATAAAAAATGAGTTGTACTGCCAGGTGCAGATATTCCAAGAGATATAACTTGAAGCAAAGCTTTCATCAACAACCTCCTTTGATAAGAGAGCAAAGGATGAGAATGAACTTTCTCTATTTGACCAGAACTATTTATAGAGGAATTTTCCTTGTCATATAATTTTAATTCTTCTTCATGTTCCCTTGGAACCTTCTCTACAAAAGAAACTTCCAATTTCAACAGTGCTATTGCATCATCTAAACCTCCCAAATCTCTGAACAATTTCTTGCTCCGAGACGGATTCCCAGTATAGAGAGTGAAAATCACCAAGGCTACGATGCACTGTTCGACCTTTCGGCCGGGACACGAAAACGCGGCAGCATCTTTCGGCCAGAAAGACATCTTCATGCTTTGATAATTCACCATAAGCAGCCATAAAAGAACATAACAAAGCCTCAAAGCCACGGCCATTACAAAAATTAACAGTGTAACATTCAATTGGTGCCTTGCACTTGATTTCTCTCCTTCCGTTGCAAGCGAAGGTACGTCATCCATCGATTCTGGACTCATTACATAGCTTCCATTAAAACCAAATAACCCCACAGTTGAGTAAGGGGTTGATTTCTCCGCTATGGTTATTTTTTTTAACGAAAAAGCCTGGCACTCAGGATAATCAAATGAGAGTAAACAAATCCTTGTTCATGGCAGTGGGTACACGGAGAAGTTGAGAAGTCAGAAGTATTCATTCTGTATTCACTCAGTAGCAACATGGCAGATGTTGAACCTGCGGCAGACATAGACAACTCAAATTCAATCATGTTTTCCACAACCTGTTCATGCAGCTCGTCACAGCTTTAACACAAATGCAGAAAAACAACCATCGCGACTAAATGGACGTGGAGCCTTGGTATCTATGATTCATTGTAAATTATTCTAATATCAACAAGGAAGCCAAATTGTATTTGACAGAGAAAGCCATACAAGTACGATCTTGTGTGTTTCCGACATTTATAGCAATAGATATATCTTTTAATGGGGAGTCATAATATATATATATATACCACCGAATATACAATAAATAGAATAAAATAATATATATGTATGTATATATAACCATGTCATATAAGTTATGGTTTTAAATTTTTTTTTTTATATATATTTAAATTTTATTAAAATCTATAAATTTAAAAAGTATGTAATAAACATAAAGTTAAATGCGGTTATCTATGGTTAAAAAGGTATAATGTTTAAATATATATATTATTGATAAAATAGTAATTATTTTGTGTAAATTGAATAATGCTATTTATATTATAAATAAATTATTTTGGAGTTTGATTTTAAAAAAAAATAAAAATAAAAAAAAAAAAATATATATATATATATATATATATATTCAGGAAGGGATACAATGTTGAGAACGTACCAAAGGCGGGTATACAAAATTCTCTTAGAGTTTGATTTTATACAAAAAGGACTTGAAAATTGTACTTTAACTCTCATTTATTGCCCTTCTATAGCTGCATCTAGGAATAAAACATTCTAGACAAGTTTATAAACTAACACTTTGATCGATGAAAACCTTGCATTCCACTCTAGATTTAGTAAGCATACATTACCCTGCATAGGACAAGGAGGTCGCGTTGCCACCCTCCTTGACCTCGGTACCAGTAAGACCTGCCTGCAGGTAAAATAGCAAAAGAACTATACCCGTATGCCAGCTTTAATCTTGCGAAAATTATATTTTGTCAGTCTAAAAATTTATCCACTCATGAATTTATTATGCATTTCAGGAAAATTACCATGTTGAACACGTACCAAAGGCGGCAACGCCAGCGAAATGCAGCGCCGCCACCTCCACCTTCACCATCGCCTTCACCACCATCAAGATCGCCGTCAGCACCTGTTGCTCCGCCTGATCTCACTACTGTGATGAGCTCATTAGAAGCCATTATGGAAACCTTGAAAGGGTTGCAGTCGACCAGGAACAAGGAGGAGCAACGCTAGTCAGAGGAAAGACATTTAGAAAGGCCGAAGGATTTTGATGACAAACCTCACAGAGAAGATATCTCACGGGAACTGCAAAAGATTAAACTCCCGGAATTCTCTGGAGGACGAGGTGGAGAGCATGTCGAAGCATGGTTGGAAGGGATGATCAGATGCTTTGTATTAAGAGAATATTCTTCAACTTCTAAAACAAAGATTGCGGTTTTCCAACTTAGGGGGAATGCTCTGATTTGGTGGGGGAATATGGAAAAATAGCTGCATCTCACTTCAGATACCGTTCCTTGGGAATTGTTTGTGGACCGATTCCGTGCGAAATACTTGCCACCTTTCTTTCAAGAGCAGCAAGCTGGAGCCTTCCATACTCTAACCCAAGGGGGTAAAACCGTGGAAGAATACGAGACAAAGTTCATGGAACTTGTGAAATATGTTCCTTATCTAGACACGGATGAACGCCAGGCCGAGCGTTTCATATTTGGGTTAAATCCTCGGATCAGAGCCATGGTAAGAATGTGGAAGCCACCGACCGTGGCAGAGGCAGTGGAATGTGCTCGTTATGCAGAAGAACATCTGGGGATAAAAAGGGATTTCAGGCCAGCTGAATCAATACCGCAGGCATTTACAGGAAAGACTCCCCGAAATTTCTTCCGAGAAAATAACTCGAGACCACCTCCTTATGGTAACAGGTTTACCCCAAGAGGAGCGGGGGCAGGAGCTCCCAGGACCATAAATGCAATAGCTTCCGGGTCCTCAAACATCAGTACTTGGAGGTCTCGAGGGACTGGTAATCGGGGAAGGAATGGGAGAGGAAGCAGCACCAGGGGACAGAGTTCTTGGTCGGGGATTTCTCAGTCAAACGCAAAAGGACCAACCCGAGTGGACTGTTGGGGATGTGGAGGACCTCATCTTCGACGGGATTGTCCGGAGAACTCTCAGCGAACAGGAAAAGAACCATCATTAGATGCCCAAAGCAATCATAGAATCCATGCTGTCGTCAACAACCAAGCAGCACATCAATCCACTGTAGTGGAATCTTCAGGTACAATCAATGGAATAAAACTCAAAATCTTATTTGACATTGGAGCTACTGATAGTTTTATTTCTTCTTATGCATTAAATAAATGTGGATTGGCAGCCTGCAAACAGGACGATTTTAGACAGGTAGAAATGGCTTCAGGGGACCTTCAATCGGTAGAATTAAGTGTGGAAGATTGCAAAGTTGATCTAGGAGTCTGTTTGACCAAACTAAAAGTATATGTCACGGCCCTAGGAACTTACGACTTGGTGATAGGAATGGATTGGTTAGAGTCTCATCGAGCATGGGTAGATTGTTTTGGGAAAACAATACTTTGTTTAAATGATGTGGGAGAGACAATCCAAATTCAAGGTATTAAGAGAAAAGTATCTTTGCGTTTTATCTCGGCCATGCAAATGAAGCGGTGCTTAAGGAAGGGTTGTCAAGTATATGTCGTTCAAGAGGTAAGCAAAGAAAAAGAGCCTTCCTTAGATCAATATCCGATTCTATCAGAATTTCCGGATGTTTTTCCAAAGGAATTACCTAGACCGCCTCCTCGGAGAGAGCTAGATCTCACCATTGAATTGAAACCTGGTACAGAACCTATATCTAAAACTCCTTACCGAATGACTGCCCCGGAACTTCAAGAACTGCAAATACAGCTGAAAGAACTGTTAGATGTAGGGCACATTCGACCCAGTGTTTCACCATGGGGTGCTCCTGTAATCTTTGTCAAGAAGAAAGATGGTTCATTACGACTGTGTGTGGACTATCGAGATTTGAACCGAGCCACAGTAAAGAATAGGTATCCAATGCCTCGCATTGACGACCTTTTTGATCAAATGAAAGGAGCTACGGTATTTTCAAAGATCGATCTGCGATCGGGTTATCATCAACTCAGGATTAGCGAGAGCGACGTTTCTAAGACTGCATTCCGAACTCGTTTCGGGCATTATGAATTCATTGTGGTGCCATTTGGGTTGACCAATGCACCTGCAGTCTTCATGAACCTTATGAATAGCGTTCTCTGCAAATATCTCGACAAATTTGTACAAGTTTTCCTGGACGATATTCTCATTTACTCTAAGAATGAGAAAGAGCATGAAGAGCATCTTCGGATAGTGTTATCTTGTCTCAGAGAGCACAAGTTATATGGAAAATTATCCAAATGTGCTTTCTTTCAGAAGGAAATCCATTACTTAGGTCATATCATATCTGGCGAAGGAATCTCCGTAGATCCTGAAAAGGTAAATACAATCAGGGAGTGGCCGATACCTAAGAATGCACATGAAGTGCGTAGTTTTATGGGTTTAGCAGGTTACTACCGAAGGTTTGTGGAGGGATTCTCCAAAATTGCAAAACCAATCACAAACCTTCAGCGCAAGGGTGTTAAGTATGAATGGACGGAGGAATGTGATAAATCTTTTTCCGAACTTAAGCGATTATTAACTAGTGCACCGATTTTGCGAGTACTGGATATGGATAAAGATTTTACTGTGTGTACCGACGCATCTAAGCAAGGGTTAGGTGCAGTTTTAATGCAGGAAGGAGGCGTAATAGCATACGCTTCGAGAAAATTAAAAACACATGAAGAACTTTATGCTACGCATGATTTGGAGTTAGCCACGGTGGTCTTAGCTTTAAAGATGTGGAGACATTACTTGGTGGGGAGAAACTTTGTGCTTAAAAGTGACCACCAAAGTTTGCAGTATTTATTCACCCAGAGAGACTTGAATGCAAGACAAAGACGATGGAGTGAACTCCTAAGCGAATACGATTTTGCGATTTCATATATCAAGGGGAAGGAGAATGTGGTAGCAGATGCCTTAAGTAGAAAACCCCGAATATTCTCCCTCGTACCTATCAAGGTGAACTTGAGAAATCAAGTGCTTGAACATCTTGTAAGAGATAGTTGGTACTTAAAAGTAAGGTCGGGACTCGAAAGCAACCGTTCGAAGGAACCTAAGTTCGAAGGGTATGATTTAGAAGAGGACGGAATTCTACGATTTCACGGAAGGATGTATATACCAGACAGTGGAGATCTCCGAAACACCATCTTGAAGGAAGCACACCGAGCAGTATATTGTGCACATCCCGGGGTAAAGAAGATGTATGCTGACACCAAGAGACTCTTCTTCTGGTCAGGCATGAAAAACGACATTGTCAAATTTGTCGCTAGGTGCCTTGAATGTCAGCAAGTAAAAGCTGATCATCGTCACCCAGCAGGTCTCTTACAACCTCATGACATCCCTATGACCAAATGGGAGATAATTTCTATGGATTTTATCGTTGGGCTGCCTCTTACGCAACAAAAACATAATGCCATTCTGGTTGTGGTGGATAGATTAACCAAAAGTGCCCATTTCATCCCAGTAAGAGATACTTATGAAGTAGCTGACGTAGCACGGGTATTCATAAATGAAATTATCAGATTTCATGGAGTACCTAAGAAAATCATATCCGACAGAGATCCTTGGTTCACATCAAGGTTCTGGAATTGTATGCAGTCGGCCTTGGGAACTCATTTAAATTTGAGTACAGCATATCACCCTGAGACCGATGGACAGACAGAAAGGGTAAATCAAGTACTCGAGGATATGCTAAGGATGTATGTTATGGACCAACAATCACGCTGGGAAAAGTACTTACCCTTGGTAGAATTTGCTTACAACAATAGCTATCATAGTTCAATCGGGATGCCGCCATTTGAAGCATTATACGGAAGACCTTGCAGAACGCCGTTGAGTTGGGACAGGTTAGAAGATCGAATAATCGTCGGACCAGACTTGATCCAAGAGATGGAGGATCAGGTAAAACTGATTAGACAACGGTTAAAAGAGGCTCAGGATAGACAGAAAAGTTATGCAGACACTCACAGGACAGATAGAAGCTATGTAGTGGGAGATCAGATTTTCATCCGCATCAGACCAAATAAGAGCACCATCCGGTTTGGGAGGGGGACAAAATTATCCCCCCGGTTTATAGGACCGTTTGAAGTCCTGGAAAAAGTTGGACCTGTCGCTTATCGTCTTGCACTGCCACCCCACCTGCACAAAATTCATAATGTATTTCATGTATCTGCGTTACGACACTATATTTTGATAAATCTCATGACCTTCAATGGAAGGAACTGCAGGTATCGGACGAGGGAACCCTAACGGTCGAACCATTACGTATTCTGGAACATAGGGTTCGACAGCTCAGGAACCGCCAGATAGACCAAGTGAAAGTCCAGTGGGACAAGTATAGTCCTGGATCAGTGACTTGGGAGGATGCTGAGACTTTTTGTCAGAATTACCCCAGCTTATGCTAAATTTTGAGAACTGAAAACTTTATATGTATATATGACTGCTCAAATTTTGATACTTGAAATTTTGAAATACTACATAAAAATGAGTTTTACTTTGTTGGTACATGGATACCCATAAAGATAAAATGCTACTTCGCTTTAGTGATACAGGATATATGTTGTTTGTTCAAATTTATTGGTGCGTGGATACCAATATGCGAGGTGTCATTTAAATTAACATTGCAAGAATATGAAATCATAGATTAAATATTATAGATGAAACTATCTGTTGATGAATTTCATTACATTTCAAATATGATCAAAAGAAAGGAAATAGAAGAGTAACTACATTTTGAATATGAAAAGTGAAACATATTGGTATACAGATTGAAAATGGTTAAAGCAATGCATCATAAATAGAACATGTATGAACTAAACAGAAGCAGTGTCTGAAATGAGAAATTTTATTGGACATATTGATACCTATGTGAACAAATTTTCTTTTTATATATATAAGTTCTAGGATTGATATCATAAATATCAAAGTATTTTGAATATGTAGAGGTTGTTATATGGGTAACAATTGGTTATGAACAATATAGATGCATATGCTGTAATATGTGTATGAGTGTTTACATTGCAGATTGTGTACCAGTGATTACTTCGCAGAACACAGGTTACCGAAACAATAGACGTGATGACAGAATCCCAGAACGTTGAGACTCCATGTGATTCCATGATAGGGTGTTGACCCTGGTTCTACTGGGAGGGGTGGAGGTGTTGCCCACCATTTATCCTCCAATACCTGGAGTCATGGGAGGATTGTGCGAGTCACGCTCCCCTAGACGTGTGATGATGACTGTCGAATGCCTACAAGCATATTAGGTCGATGTAATCGACGCCGATATCCTTAAGGTCTATGAATGGATCAGTAAAACTGATGCCATGTCATATTCCTGTAGAGGACGGATAGGATGGGAGTGGAAGAGATTAGGAAGGATAGGATGATTTTAGAATAGTCTGCAGAGGCGGTTGAGATGTGAAGTAACAAATAAATTACAAAGAAAAAACATGCATATTCAAACGAAATTCAATCTTAAAATACAAACCTTCTCACATGTGCCCTAATCTCTAAAAACATAATTATCGATATGAGTATATGAAGCCCTAACTTCGGGACAAAGTTTTTCTGAAGGGAGGAAGTATGTAACGACCCATTCCTAATTGATAAGTAAAATAACATTAGCGAGTATACGACATACGCATATGATAGCTACACATGCCTATATCGCATACCCCGCACTAGTATTAAGACTGCCTAAGTAAGAATAACGAATTGAATATTACTATATATTTTATCTCACTGCGTGATACGACGTAAATATCACTACAGAATGACCCATACCAGATTGATAAATAATATAATCGTTAAAATGGTATGTGGCTGACCCAATAAATTAATAATATAAATTAATTAAGGAAAATTAATTAAGTTATAAACAAACATAAAGTCATCACATCCATTTCTAACTTATAAATAAAAACAGTTAATTAAACCAAATTAATTAAGTATTAAACAAACTTAATACAAAGTGAGCCTCCATAAAGTCATCTCCTCTACGTAAGTGGATAAAGACTCAACGAAGATATTTAATTCACTTAATCCCAAAGCTTATCTCAAACATTAAATAGACCCTTAAATGAAGATAAGGTCGCCTTAAATGATGGCAGACCCTCATAAATATGGAAAAGATCTTCGGGAGTGAAAGGCGGTGGGGAGATGGTTATAAGGGGGAGGATGTGAAGGAGTAAGGGGAGTTTTTTTGGGGGAGAAGAAAATTTCTGCATTCTGGCTAACAGGGGATTGAGGGATACACAGAGTTCTAAAAGGAGAGTTTCACCGTTCTGGGATTCTGGGCACGGGGGCAGAAGATCACTCTTCTAGGTCTAGGATTGCTCCTAGATCGGCTGGGAGGATTGTTGTTTTGGGTAATCTGTTCTGTTCATCAAACATCATTGGGAGGAGAACTATCACCACAGTCTGAAATATTAGCATCAGCGTTTCAGGTATTTTCCTTTGAGTACAGATTTGTTTCTCCATTCAATTTTACTGCAATTGTTTATTGTAATACAGCACTGCCGAATATCTTTCTCTGCAATTAAATTAAATCTGTGTAAGGAACTTTAATTCTGTATATGTATGTCTTGTTTTGGGTATTTTAGATATCTCCAAGAGGGTAGTTTACATGCTCATTGATACATTGGGAGAACTAAAAGAATATCTACAATCATGAAAATAATGCCAAAAGCTCAACTAGCAGTACATATATCATTGAATTGACTTAGAAATTTGCACAGTCCTTCTGGATTTAGACCGTAAAACAGCCTTTTTCCCTTCTGCCTTTAACCAGAATACTCTCAGTCGTTAAGTACACCATCCCAGTACATGATTATGTAAGGGATCTTGCAGTAGACATCAAATCACCGTCGAAGGTGCACTGTTATGCAAGCTCCCTATAGATCATATCTATACAATCAAGTCACTGCTATATCAATAGTGCAACTATAATAAGCAATATCAATGTTCTAGGTCACAATCACTGTGGTTATTGTTAGGTCATCAGAGTCAACAAGGTTACTAACATATAGATCATACCTCCGCTTAGAAACTCCAAACCTTGGCAACTTCATTACTTGACATCTGCATCACCAACAACTTGTGCTACAAATCCTGCTACGAATCTTCAATTCTCAATACTGGTATCCAAATCTCTGACCTTGATCTGCGGTTTCTTAAGAGAGCTGCAAATTCTTAAGAGATCTTCTTTCAGCTCTTGACACCCTTCGTTAAATTGACTCTCGAATCACCTTCTGGATAGGGGTTAAACTAAACCAGAGACAGAATCCTTGAGTAATCACAAACCAGCTAATTAATGCCAGAAATTCATAACAGAAAAGATGTCAGATATACTATGGTATGCTTCGGTGTTAATAAGATTGCTGTAGATGTAGAAAGAGATAAGATTTGAGAAATTACAGAGTTTCGATTTGTGCCAAAACAGAATCAAGCCTTAGAGCCCTTGTAGGGGGATCTTACAAACGGGATACGACACGTATACCGCTCTATCTGCATATGCATGGGAGAGTGTTATTTAAGAAAATCAAATTTATAATTTAGTTAAAAATTATATGTGGGTGAACCAATAAAATAATAATATAATTTAATTGAGGCAAATTAATTAATTTAAAAACCAACATAATACAAATTAAATTCAAATTAAAAATCTACATAAAGCCATGACATCTACGTAACTAGATAAGGATTCCATATGGATATTTCGGGCACTTAATCCCAAAACCTTATCTCTAAGTTAAATATCCTCTTAAATGAACATAATATCTCCTTAAATGCCTACCCACCCTCATAAATGAGATAATATCTACGGGAGTTGGGGGCGGTGGAAAAAAAATTAATATAAGGGAAAGGATGTGAAGGAGGTGGGGGAGGGTCTTTTGGAGGAAATTATGCATTCTGTCCACAGAAGGATTGAAGGATACGAAGTGTTTGGAAGGGAGTCTCATCGTCCTTGGGATTCTGGGCACGGGGGCAGAAGAGTGATCTTCTGGATCTAGGATTGTTCCTAGATCGGCTGGGAGGACTCTATTGTTTCGGTGAACTGTTCAATCTGTCAACAGCATCACAGGAGGAGTGCCTGAGAAGTGCCACCATTAAATCAGCTGTTGTATTCCAGGTATTTCTTTTATGTATAGAATAGTTTCTCAATTAAATTTCACTGCTGATTTTTATTAAAATGCATTACCGCTGAAATATATACTTCGATTAATATTTTTCAAACTAAATTGCGTAGCCCAATGGAACCTTACAATTTAATTAAGTTAAATTAAGAAAAAAAAACAAGAATAATACAATTAAATCTTAAAATAACTAATCCAAGTTAATCTCTACATAAATGCCCACCATATCTCAATAAATGAATATAATATCCATATAAATGCATGAATATCCTCATAAATGCCATAATATCTCACGTAAGTTTAAGGCAATGGAGAAAATTTATATAAGGAGGCCATGTGAAGGAGAAGAGGACGGTTTTTTTTGCTAAATTATTACATTCGAAGGATGTGGCAAGGGATGTGGTGATTTCCAAAGGAGGAAGACTCACGCTCTTGAGATTAAGGCAGCGAGGGGGCAAAAGAGGTATCTTCTGGGTCTAGGATTGTTTCCTAAATTGGCTAGGAGGATTCGATTGTTTCGGTAACCTGTCCGATGCATTCACAAGGAGAACCACAGCTCATTAAATCATCAGTTTTGTTCCAAGTATTTTTCTATGTATAGAATAGTTTCTTATGTTAAATTAAGTTTTACTGTTGATCTCCATTTAATTGCATTACTGCTGAAATATATGCTTAGATTAAAATTCATGAATAAAATTGTTGAGTAGGGGCTCTTACACATGGTATCACAGCAAGGTTACAGACTCTTTGGACCTTATGGGCTCTGCTTATGTTTTTGTGTCATTATAGCATTCTACGCTATAAAAGTAGTGAAATTTGTAGAATATCTAAATATATATATATTCCACTGGTAAATGTTCCTCACAACGGCTTGAAGAAATTGGGATAAGTAAAACTAATTATCAATCCATCGTTTTTTTTATATAAAGGCTGGGTTAAGATGAATGATTGTTGGTAAATCATTGAAGCAGATCTCAGCCTTCAAGGAACAAAACGGTCTTCAAGGAATAGACCTCGGCCTTGAACAATCTTGGCTCTCCGTATTCTGCCCCGTGGAAAACTAGAACTTGGCCTCTCTTTGTGGACCTTGGTATTGTGATAGAGATAGATCTCGACCCCCTCTTTGTGATCTCTTTCGACTTGAGATAGGAGCGAAAGTTGACCTCCTTTTCGAGTAGACTTCGACCATATCTTTGACAAAGTTTTGGAGAGCCTTGAAGCAGTCATTTTGTGCACATTTTGGCATCTTTTGACGTTGTTTTAAACACTTTTCTGTAGCAGACTAGAACACTTTTCTGTTGCAGACTTGAAGACACTCCTTGAGTAGACTTGAATACTTTTCTGTTGTAGACTTGAAGATTTTTCTGTTGTAGACTTGAAGACTTTTCTATAGCAAACTTGCAGACACTCCTTGAGCAGACTTGAAGACATCTCTATCATCAGGACTTTTCCTGTAGAGTATTATAACAAGTTGAGGTAGAGGAAGCTGTTCCACATCCTGTCCTCCAATCACTGCCCAAACTGGGGTATCACATGCAACCTTATGAATGGTAAATGTTGGTTGAAGATGCTTGAAACCCAATAATAGGACACGAAAACAACTTGTCACAAACTTTAATAGTGTGCAGCACCTGTTAAACGATTTGGGAGGTGGTCAGAGGACTAGAACCAGGACAGTGCTGCTCTCAGAGTAACCAAAATGTATACCGAACATTGATTCTCAGGTCATCAACGTCAAGGTCATGCGAACCCATGTAAGCAGTTTGCCATTGCATATACATACTGTAAATAAATTTCCATCGTATATAGTATATATCAATACCACCACTATTTATACCACCTACTCAGTCACAATCCAGCTATGATAAAAATGATTAAGCAAGCGAGACGAGAACATTTGCTCTATAGGGAATTATTTGAGAATTCCGGCCAAATATGGGAATTATTTATACATCACGTAAATAAATTTCCATCGTATAGAGACTATTTATACATACTGTAAATAAATTTCCATCGTATATAGTATATATCAATACCACCACTATTTATACCACCTACTCAGTCACAATCCAGCTATGATAAATACAGTTAAGCTTAAGCAGGAGCAGAAAACGTTTGCTCTGTCCGAAATTGTTGAGAATTCCAGCCAAATATAGGAACTGCGTGGGTTTCCAATTCTAAGTTACATATAAAATTCAAGTCTTTATGCCATTAAATCATGAAAAGTTCACCAAGAAACTAAGTGTTAAATAAAGGTAGCCAAAGCTGAGTCAAAGGAATATGTTGGACAATTCGGCGATCGGCACCTTCAACGATATTAATTGTCGTATGCAAATCATCTTCAAAGCAAAATTTCCGTGTTCCGACGTTACGGAAGATCCTAGGTGCCTGATTTGATGCCGAAACCCCTATCTGCGAGAGGATGACGGTGAAATCGTATCGATTCGGTTTAGGATTCAGCGGCAAATTAACAAAGCAGGCAAGGTATTATCACTTAAATAGGTTTCTTGGTTACGATTTTATAAATAGTGGGGAAGCCCGAAGGCACATGTGCGGTTTGATATGTTCTAACGTTATTTGACCACCTGTATTCACTGTTATATGCTCAACGCGTCACAACATTCAAACCGCCTGAGTTAACCGGGATAACCGACTACACCACCGCCCACCGCCCAGCTAATTTTTTTTTTTTTTTTATAGATTCTTAACCATTGGTAGTTGACACATCACATTTTTAATTTTGATATATCAAATAAGAGGAAAGGAGGGAAAGGTTTCAAAATACGTTGAAATTAGACAAAGTTACTTAGTTCTAATATTTTATTGTTTATATATTTATGTAATATTTTGACAATGCATTCAAACTTGGTGATATATCGAACTTAAGAGATATTCCAAGATGCTAAAAGTATATATTTTATAATTTATTTTAAAAATAATATTCATTTTATTTTTCAACCATGCATTTACATAACACATTCCTTAGTAGAGAAGGGAGATGGTATGAAAACACATGTATCCATCTCATGACCTATTAAGTAGATGAATTTGCAATTTTTTATTTTTTTTTATTATTATTATTATTTATTTTTTATTTTTATTTTTTTTGAAAACATTTTGAGTGTTATTAATTCCAAGAATAGTTTACTTAAGAGATTCTCAAATAAATATATGTCTAGCTATGTCACTGCTCTTGTCACTGTGTTCTTGTTACCTTGAATACAAGTGTTACGAGTGTATGTGGAAAACCAAACTGTAGCTAATGATTAGTGAGTGTAGGCTAGATATGCCATTAGTCTTACCATTGCTCTCAAGTCAAATAAATAATAATTTTATATATAAATAAATAATATATATATATATATATATATATATATATATACAAGTATAGTGTTAAAAGTTGTGAGAGGAATTAAAGTAGAGTAAGTGTACTTATATAAATACTTAGAGTTATTTGTGAACAATAAACGAAAGATGTGCACCAAATTTGGTGTTTAAAATATATGGCTAATTTTAATGGGTGTAGTCTAGCTATGTCTAGCTATGTCACTGCTCTTGTCACTGTGTTCTTGTTACCTTGAATACAAGTGTTATGAGTGTATGTGGAAAACCAAACTGTAGCTAATGATTAGTGAATGTATGCTAGATATGCCATTAGTCTTACCATTGCTCTCAAGTCAAATAAATAATATATATATATATATATATATATATTCAGGGATAGTGTTAAAAGTTATTTGTGAACAATAAACGAAAGATGTGCACCAAATTTCATTACAAAACTTGAACATTTGTTACTCAGAGGCATAATAACAATTCAACGAAACAAGAATTTAAACTTATTAAAATTCCTAGTATTAGTTATATTCATAAGTAGCAGAAAGTCAATAGTCCCTTCTATAACTGCATCTAGGACTGAACATTTTAGACAAATTTTACGAAACAACACTATGATCTATGAAAACCCTTGCATTTCACTCTAGAATTAGTACGCATAGAATATCCTGCATAAGACAAGGAGGTCGCGTGACCACCCTCCTTGACCTTGGTACCAGTAAGACCTGCCTGCAGGTAAAATAGCAAAAGAACTATACCCGTATGCAAGCTCAATTTTACGAAAATTATATGTAGTTAGTCTACAAATTTACCCTATTCTCATAAATTTATTATATATTCCAGGAAAAGTCACAATGGTAAGAACGTACCAATGGCGGAAACGCCAGCAAGATGCATCGCCATCTCTAACACCTCCACCATCATCGTCGCCAACACCGTCACCATCGCCACCACCTAGATTGACGTCAACACTAGTTGCTTCAGCACCCGATCTAACTATTGTAATGCGCTCATTAGAAGCCATTTTGGAAACATTAAAAGGGTCGCAGCCGACCAGTAGCAAAGAGGGACAACCTCATCTAGAGGAAAGACATTCAGAAAAGCCTAAAAATTATGATGATAAGCCACAAAGAGAAAATATTTCCCGGGAACTGCAAAAGATTAAACTCTCGGAATTCTCAGGAGGAAAAGCTGGAGAACATGCCGAAGCATGGTTAGAAGGGATGATAAGATGCTTCGCTCTAAAAGAATATTCCTCTACCTCTAAAAAAAAGATCGCGATATTCCAACTCAGGGGGAATGCTCTGATTTGGTGGGGAAATCTAGAAAAACAACTACATATCACATCGGACATCGTTCCTTGGGAGTTGTTTGTAGACCGATTCCATGCAAAATACTTACCACCTTTCTTTCAGGAGTAGCAAGCAGGAAACTTCCATACTCTAATCCAGGGTAATAAGACCGTGGAAGAATACGAGATAAAGTTTATGGAACTTGTGAAATATGTTCCTTATCTAGACACGGATGAACACCAAGCTGAGTGTTTCATATATGGGTTAAATCCTCAAATCAGGGCCATGGTAAGAATGTGGAAGCCATCAACGGTAGCAGAGGCAGTTGAATGTGCACGATATGCAGAAGAACATCTGGGGATTAAAAGGGATTTCAGGCCAGCTGAATCAGCACAGCAGGGATTTATAGGAAAGACTCCCTGAAACTTCCTCTGAGGAAATAGCTCGAGACCACCTCCTTATGGTAACAGGTTTACTCCAAGAGGAGTAGGAGCAGGAGTTCCCATGACCATTAATACTATAGCTTCCGAATCCTCAAACATCAGTCCTTGGAAATCTCGAGGGACTGGTAATCGGGGAAGGAATGGGAGAGGAAGTAGCACCAGGGGGTAGAGATCCTGGTCTAGAAATTCACAGTCAGAATCAAGGAGGCCAACCTAGGTCGATTGTTGGGGGTGTGGAGGACCTCATTTTCAGCGTGATTGTCCGGAGAACTCACAGAGAGCAGGAAAAGGACCATCATCAGATACCCAAGGCAATCATAGAATCCATGCCGTCGCTAAAAACAACCAAGCAGCACATCAATCCACTATAGTGGAGTCTTCAGGTACAATCAATGGTATAAAACTAAAAATCTTATTTGACACTGATGCTACTGATAGTTTTATTTCATCATATACATTAAATAAATGTGGGTTGGCAGCTTGCAAGCAAAACGATTTCAGACAAGTAGAAATGGCTTCGGGAGAACTTCAACCAGTAGAGTTAAGTGTTGAGGATTGCAAAGTTGATCTAGGAGTCTGTTCGACCAAACTAAAAGCATATGTCACAGCCCTAGGAACTTACGACCTGGTGATAGGAATGGATTGGGTAGAGTCACATCATGCATGGGTAGACTGTTTCGGGAAAACAATACTTTGCACAAATGATGAGGGAGAGACAATTCAAATTCAAGGTATTAAGAGGAAAGTATCCTTATGTTTCATCTCAACTATGCAAATGAAACAATGCTTAAGGAAAGGTTGCCAAGTGTATGCAGTCCAAGAAGTAAACAAGAAGAAAGGACCATCCTTAGAACAATATCCGATTCTGTCAGAATTTTCGGATGTTTTTCCAAAGGAATTACTAGGACTACCTCCTAAAAGAGAGCTAGACCTCTCAATAGAATTGAAACTTGGTACGAAACCAATATCTAAAACACTTTACAGAATGACCACCCCTGAACTTCAAGAATTACAAATACAGCTGAAAGAACTGTTAGATAGAGGACACATTCGACCCAGTGTTTCACCTTGGGGCCCTCCTGTAATCTTTGTCAAGAAGAAAGATGGTTCATTATGACTGTGTGTGGACTATTGAGATTTAAATCGAGCCACGGTAAAGAATAGGTATCCAATACCTCGCATTGACGACCTTTTTGATCAAATGAAAGGAGCTGCAGTGTTTTCGAAGATTGATCTGCGATTAGGTTATCATCAGCTAAGGATTAACGAAAGTGATGTTTCTAAGACTGCATTCCGAACTTGTTTCGGGCATTATGAATTCATTGTGGTACCATTTGGGTTGACCAATGCACTTGCGGTATTCATGAATCTTATGAATAATGTTCTCCGCAAATATCTCGATCAATTTGTGCAAGTCTTCCTGGATGACATTCTCATTTACTCTAAGAATGAGGAGGAGCACGAAGAGCATCTTCGGATAATATTATCTTGCCTCAGAGAACACAAGTTATATGGAAAATTATCCAAATGCGCTTTCTTTCAAAAGGAAATTCGTTACTTAGGTCATATAATATCCGGTGAAGGGATTTCTGTGGATCCTGAAAAAGTAAACACAATCAGGGAGTGATTGGTACCTAATAATGCATATGAAGTGCATAGTTTTATGGGTTTAGTAGGTTACTATTGAAGGTTTGTGGAGGGATTCTCCAAAATTTCAAATCCGATCACCACGCTCTAGCGCAAAGGTGTTAGGTATGAGTGGACTGAGGAATGTGATAAAGCATTTTCCGAACTTAAAATATTATTGACTAGTGCACCCATTTTGCGAGTACTTGATATGGACAAAGATTTTACTGTGTGTACTGACGCATCTAAATAGGGGTTAGGTGCAGTATTAATGCAGGAAGGAGGAGTAATAGCATACGCTTCAAGAAAACTAAAGCTCCATGAAGAACTTTATGCTACGCATGATTTAGAGTTAGCTGCAGTGGTTTTAGCTTTAAAGATATGGAGACACTACTTGGTTGGCAGAAATTTTGTGCTTAAAAGTGACCAACAAAGTTTACAGTATTTGTTCACCCAGAGAGACTTAAATGCTAGACAAAGACGATGGAGTGAACTCTTAAGTGAATATGATTTTGTGATTTCATATATAAAAGATAAGGAGAATGTAGTAGCAGATGCCTTAAGTAGAAGACCTCGAATATTTTCCCTCATATCTGTCAAGGTGGACTTAAGAGATCAAGTGCTTGAACATCTCGTAAGAGCTAGTTGGTACTTAAAAGTAAGGTTGAGGCTTGATAGCAACCATTCAAAGGAACCTAAGTTCAAAGGATATGATTTGGAAGAAGACTGGAATTTTACGATTTCATGGAAGGATGTATATTCCAAATAGTGGAGATCTCTGAAACACCATCCTGAAGGAAGACCACAGAGCAGTGTATTGTGCACATCCTGGTGTAAAGAAGATGTATGTTGACACTAAGAGACTCTTCTTCTGGTCAGGCATAAAAAACGACATTGTCCAATTTGTCGCTAAGTGTCTTAAATGTCAGCAGGTAAAAGCTGATCATTGTCACCCAGCAGGTCTCCTACAACCTCATGACATCCCTATGACCAAGTGGGAAATAATTTCTATGGATTTTATCGTTGGGTTGCCCCTTACACAACAAAAACATAATGCCATTTTGGTTGTGGTAGATAAATTAACTAAAAGCACCCATTTTATCCCGGTAAGAGATACTTACAAAGTTGTTGATGTAGCCCGGGTATTCATAAATGAAATTATTAGATTTCATGGAGTACCTAAGAAAATCATATCAGATAGAGATCCTCGATTCACATCAAGATTTTGGACTTGTATGCAATCAGCCTTAGGGACTCAGTTAAATTTGAGCACAGCTTATCATCCTGAGACTGACGGACAAACAGAAAGGGTAAATCAAGTACTAGAAGATATGCTAAGGATGTATGTTATGGACCAACAATCACGTTGGGAAAAGTACCTACCCTTAGTAGAATTTGCATACAACAATAGCTATCACAGTTCAATTGGGATGCCTCCATTTGAAGCACTATATGGGAGACCCTGCAGGACGCCGTTGAGTTGGGACAGGTTAGAAGACCGGGTAATAGTCGGGCCAAAATTGATCCAAGAGATGGAGGAACAAGTAAAGTTGATTAGGCAACGATTGAAAGAGGCACATAATAGACAGAAAAGTTATGCAGATGCTCACAGGACAAATAGAAACTATGTAGTGGGAGATCAGGTTTTCATCTGCATCAGGCCAAATAAGAGCACCATTCGGTTTGGGAAGGGGACAAAATTATCACTCCGATTCATAGGGCCGTTCGAAATCTTGGAAAAAGTTGGACCTGTCGCCTATCGTCTTGCATTGCCACCCCACTTGAACAAAATTCATAATGTATTTCATGTATCTACCTTACGACATTATATTGCTGACAAATCTCACGATCTTCATTCACAGGAACTACAGGTATCGGACGAGGGAACCATTACGGTCGAACCATTACGTATTCTGGAACGTAGGGTTCGACAGCTCAGGAATCGCCTGATAGACCAAGTTAAAGTCCAGTGGGACAAATATAGTCTTAGATCGGCAACTTGGGAAGATGCTGAAACGTTATACCAAAATTATCCCAACTTATGCTAAATTTTGAGAAACTTGAAACTTTATATGTATATGACTGCTCTATTTTGATACTTGAAACTTTATTTTGAAATATCATGTCAGGATGAGTTTTACTCTGCTGGTACATGGATACCCATAAAGATAGAATGTTACTTCACTCTAGTGATACAGGATATGTGCTGTTTGTTTAACTTCACTAGTGCATGGATACCGATATGCAATTTGTCATTTAAATTAACATTGCAAGAATATGAAATCATAGATTAAACGTTATAGATGAGACTATCTATCAATTCATTTCATTTTGCATCTTAATATGATTGAAGGAAAAGAAATAGAAGAGTAACCACATTTTAAAAATGAAAGTGAAACATATTAGTATATAGATTGAGAATGATTAAATACAAATGTATCATAGATGGAACATGTATGAACTATACAGGAGTTGTATCTAGCAATAAATTGTATTAAATATATAGATGCATATGTTGTAATGTATGTGCGAGTGTTTACATTGCAGAGTGTGTACAAAGTGATTACTTTGCAGAACACATCGTTATCGAAACAATCTACGTGATGACAAAATTCCAAGAACAGTTTAGACTCCATGAGATTCCATGATAGGGTGTTGACCCTGGTCCTCCTAGGAGGGGTGGAGGTGTTACCCACCGTTTATCCTCCAAAGCCTGGGGTCATGGGAGGATTGTGCGAGTCACCCTCTCCTAGACGTGTGATGATGACTGTCGGATGCCTACAAATAAATCAGGTCGATGTAATCGACACTGCTACCCTTAAGGTCTGTGGATGGATCAGTAAAACTGATGCCATGGCATATGCTGTAGAGGATGGATAGGATGGGAGCGAAAGAGATTAAGAAGGATAGGATGATTCTAGAATAGCTTGGAGACTCGGTTGAGATGGGAAGTAACAATTAAATTACTAATACATACTTATTCAAAACAGATAGTCAATCTTAAATTACAAGCCTTATACAATCGCCCTAATCTCAAAAAAACGCAATTATTACTATGATTATATGAAACCCTAACTTCAGGACGATGTTTTCCGAAGGGAGGAAGTATGTAACGACCTATTTCTAAGTTATAAGCAAAATAACATTAGCGAGTATACGACGTATGCATATGATAGCTACACATGCATATATCGCATACCCCACACTAGTATTAAGACTACCTGAGTTAGAGTAAGGAATTGAATATTACAATATATTTTATCTCACCAAGATATAACGAAATATCAGCAAGATACCTAACCCGTATACCGCTCTATATGCGTATGCATGGAGGAGCATTATTCAACAAAGTCAAAATATAATTTAGTAAAATTTATATGTGAGTGGGCCAATAAAATAATAATATAATGTATTTAATTATAAAGATAATTTAATTAAGTTAAATTAAGAAAAAAAAAGAATAATACAATTACATCTTAAAATAACTAATCCAAGTTAATCTCTACATAAATGCCCACCATATCTCAATAAATGAATATAATATCCATATAAATGCATGAATATCCTCATAAATGCCACAATATCTACGTAAGTTTAAGGCGGTGGAGAAAAGTTATATAAGGGAGGGTATGTGAAGGAGAAGGGGACTGTTTTTTTTTTTTTGCTAAATTCTGCATTCTGTTAAGAGGAAGTGTGAGGGATGTGAACTGTTCCAAAGGGAGGAAGATTCACTGCTCTTGGAATTCTGGGCACGGGGGCAGAAGAGGCATCTTCTGGTCTAGGATTGTTTCCTAGATTGGCTGGGAGGAAACGATTGTTTCGGTAACCTGTCTGTTGCATTGAAGAGGAGAACCACAGCTCAAGAAATCACCAGTTTTGTTCTAGGTATTTTTCTATGTATAGAATAGTTTCTTCTGTAAGTTTAAATTTTACTGCTGATCCCATTTATCTTGTATTTATGCTCAATAATATGTATATGTTAAGTTATGTATAAAATGATGGTTTTAGTGGGGCTCTACCTAGAAGGGATACCTCTTAGTGGGAAAGCCTTCAACCATAATTATTAATATCAACTATGACATGAAATAAAATGAAACCCTTGTTGAGGAACCTTAGATATATCCCAACAAGGATATTGAATACTTTGCCTCACCCCAACAAGAGATAAGTGAGATAAAAACCCTAGACGTCCCTCTCCACGTGACAAAGTTTCCTACAAATAGATCGATCTTGCTTGCCTTGTAGTAATCACAAATTTTTCTTTGAAAATTATTTAGAACAACTAAGAAAAATAGACTCTAATGTCAACACCAAAGCTTTTCATGAAAATAGTCACATTATGGCATAATGATCTCAACAATTCACAACAATTTGGAAGGAGGATAACCTGTCTATTTATAGATGAGGTTCTCAACTTCTCTCCCCCTTTTGCTTCTTTGAAAAAGGTAACTTGTCATCCACAAAATGTTTGGATACAAAGTCAATACAAAAAGAATGTTCTTACATTGTGTAAAACCCTCAATTAGAGGTGATGTCCCACTAGAAGAGGTTCACTTTGCCTTAAGAAGTACATTTTTCCCTTATAAAATGGATTGAATTTGCTTGAAATAGTTTTAGGACTGCTTGGGAGGCCAAATGACTCCCTTAACTTGGTCAATGTTCGTATTTTTTACACCTCCAATGGCTAATATAAAGTAGATAATTGTCTTGAATTGGTCCATAACTTGCTTGTATTAATGTCATAAGGCTCCATTTTGTTTGTTATGAGTTGTCCTTCGTCCATTAGAGTATCTTTGACTTGAAATAACACTTTGTTTGCTCATAATAGGTGTCATGTTGCTTTTTCAACACCTTGTGGTTTCCCCAAGTGAAGTCGACCCCTTTTGAAGATGAGCACATGCTTGAAAATGTACTTTTAGGACAGTGTTATGATTGTTTCAACTTGGAGATGACTTGGCCTGACTTGGAGGTTGCAACAAACCTTTTATCTGCCTTGAAGGATGTGGTACGTTACCTTGTGGAGCACAAATGCATCATGAATTTTGAGATTGTTATTAAGAATGATGGCCATGGCCAAAAAGGTTGTGGATACATAAGAAGATGGTCGATGTGGGGAACAAATAGCTGCACTAGGATAATAGCAATATGGGTGTTTCCAACCTTACATGGTGCAATGACTTTTATAGGGCTTTAAACCATAATTGTTCCTTTAAACATATTTCCTAATAGCTCCACCTTCGTGATGCTCGCATACCAACCTAGTAAATACGAATTACCATCAAGTGAA